>JAFFSR010000116.1:3207500-3535000 GCA_017163975.1 Anastatus disparis
GCTTCGTACAAGCTACTGTAAAAACTCTCTTTTGATGGAAGTTCAATTTCTTCTAGCTTGTCCAAAGACCTAACGTAGTCATACGGAAAGACACCTTTTCTCCTTGAAAGCATAATTTAATCTTTAGTGAAATCATTAGTTTGCTGGAAAACTCGATCTGCGATGACATATTACTCTAAGTGTGCCGATAACTTGTCCAGCGATGAAGCCATAAGCCGAAACGAATCAATAAAGCGCAAATTAATATCAGTTCCTTCCACAAACTTTGTAAACGATATATATCTTCCCTTCGTTTGTGGAAGAAGCGACACTCGTCCTGAAAAACGAGTAGCCATTTCTTTTATGAAAATATGCGCATTATAATTACTTAGGTTATGAAAGATCACTGGTATCATGTGTGAATCTTGATATTTGATGTTGCATTCATGGTGCACGGGTCCTCTATATTCTCTAGTGATATGGCAGTAATCTCCAACTTTCTTTTCTTTAGGAGAAAAAACTTCTGACAAATATGACACAAGTTAGCACTATTGAATCTGAACTTTTCCATCATTGTTAAATCATTCATTTGCTTCGGATTTTTATACATATCTTGTAATTTTACAGCTAATACGTGAAGATTTTCCACGAACCACTTGTCTAGTGTTTCATCTAGTTTTTCGCTTTGCCTGTAGCTTTTGTATTCCGATAAAGTGTCATCATAGTTACACTTTACGTAATATCCAACACTGTGAGCCTCAAGTAACTGATAGGCACGCTTTTAATTTTCTATTGGTTGAAGCAAGCATTTAAAATCTACATAAACCATGAACGGCACAGAATTGTTGTCCGTAATATTTTTGAATTGTAGAATACAATCTCTTTTGTCGGGGAGAGAAACTTTGCATTTATTTATATTTTCACAGTCCATTACATGCGCTGCTAGTTTTTCAGCTGTTATAAAATAATGCAAACATCGATCGCAAATATATATTTTCTGACTGTATGCACTCAATTGTTTTCCAACTAGTCGAGAAAGACTTTTTATCCAAACGTAGTGATGCTTGTAGTCAATGTTGTCAAAAGAATCGTTATGCTTTTGTTCTTCTTCTTTTCATCGAACTAGAACTTCTCGACTAGAAGAAGATTCACATGCTTATTCTTCTTGCAGGTTGTAACATTTCGAGGTAAAACAACTAGTTTATTTCCTATTATTTTCAAAAAATAAACGTTTACAAAAATATCATTTTGTTTTTCAAACTTTTCAACATCTTTTGGATCCACAGGAAACTCTATTCCTTTGAAATTTAATTCGTCTTCATATTGCTCGTATGACGAAACTCTATGAGCATTTTGTTGTGCTGGATGTAAAGCTGACAGAATAGCCCACTTAAAACATTGATTATCTTTATTCTCAATATTTATACAAGCTCTCTTTTTCTTAATGAAATTAAGCACTTTAACATAAGAATTACTTCCTCTTATGGGGTTCAATTTATTGATGTTAACGAATAAATTTAGTATTGCGCGCAGAGACCAGCCTGATTCCTGTTTTGCGCATTCTTCTATATCATTCCTAATGGGCTGCTCAACGTTTAATGAAAACCATTCATTAAGATTAGTTGTAGAATATATATCAGCAGTCTTTGTATTAAAGTACTTTATATCGTAAGTCTCTACGTCATCTTTAATAATCTCATACTCAGCTGTCTTTTAAAAACCGTTGAATGCCCAGATGCATATGATATGTAATAACACCAGTTTTAATCCGGTTCTGGAACGCACTGTCGAAATCTTCCCAACTCAGTCAATGGTCTCAAACTTAATGCCCTTAAAACTCAGGTTATCATTCCTGGTAGTGAGCAGCTCATTCCTAGGCTCAATGCATCTCAAATGTCACCCATCGTAGTGACAGCCTATTCCTTTCTCTAAAGAAGTTAAAAGCCTAGACTTGTGGTTGAATCAGACTCTCAACTGGGAGAGGCAAGTGAATGCTATTGTTGGTAGGGTGCATGAAGTACTTCATTCGCTAAGGTTTTAAAGACGCTCGACTTTCTTGGCAAATCGGTTCGTCAGAGCTAACACTGGCTCTGACATCCGTTCTTCTGTACGTAGGCCGCCTAAAGTTCTCCTCTGTCCGCCCGTTTGTACGAGTGCCTTGCAGAACTTATTTGCACATTTCGCTACAAATTTCATTAACGAGCTAGGTTCTGCGGCTATAATTCCAATATCCTTTGAGGTGGGTTCTATTGGGGCAATTAAAAAGCACGCATTCAACTGGCTAATGGATGGAGAGCGCGGGGATTAGCCTAGGGAAGCAGCTGCTCAAAACTAAGACCTAATTGCTGTGCAATTACCAGCTGGCGTACGCAATTCAACTTAATTTTACTAAAATTAATTTTTGGTTTAATCTTAAATTTTACATAAATTTTTGTTAATTATGTTTTTCATTGTTTTTCAAATTTTTGTTGTTCATTGTTTTAATTAAATTAGTTTATTTTTTATGTTAGTTTTTTGTATTATACTTGTTGAATCATATAGGGTACTACCCTATGATTAATAAAATTTTTGTCAAATCAAATCAAATCAACTGACTCTTGTGTTATTGTCAGAAGCAGTAGCTGCGCCAGAAGCAACACCATAACCAACGATTGCACTAAATGAGCATTCGACTTAACAAATTAGCGTTCTCCAGAGCCGTGATACCAAAATCAAGCCATCTGCGTATATCCTCAGCATCAGCTTGACCAGCCATAGTATGCTGATATGATTCGAATATCAAATGTGTTGTATACTTTAAATATTCTGCGGTAGCCATGATGCTTGAGGAAGGAACTCTTCAAAGGTGATGATTCCCGATAAACTAAGTTGCTCTCTCGAGAACATTTTTTTATATAGGGGAAAAATCTAGTAAAATGGTGGAGAAAATAATCAAGACTCAAGGATGAGGGAGAGGTGGAAAGGCTACAGGATTTCGTCCCCACCTTTATCCTAAACAATGCAAGCTGACTTTTCGTATATAAAAGGAAGTGAGCTCACCTGTCGAATTTAGTTTCTACTTCATCTTCAATCTTTAAGGAGTTCAACAAGGCAACAAAGAAAATCAAATTGAAAATGAAATATTCGAGGTTTTAAGGTCTCTTTGAACGAATGCGTTTTTAAGGAGGTTGCCATCGTTCCTTTGGAGGAGGATGCTGTACCATCAGTATTTCAAGCTACCGTATTCGTGGATACACTTATTAGATAAAAATTAGTGTGAAAGTCGGTGGCTTGAATTGAATTATCGTGGGCTACTTTATAGTTCTGGAACTATTCCCTATGAGGGACTTGGCAACACTCTAAGGGCAATCCTATGCGGCGCTGAGGTTTATGTAAAAGAACTGGGAAAAGTCAAGTCTCTTAGAAGATTCCTATCTGATTGGAAATTTTTCATTTAACATAATATCTAAATTTAATACTAATTTTTATAATAATTATAACGAGATAGTCCATTAACATTGAATATTTGGGATGCCCTTCTCTCAAAAGCCTGCTTTTGGGAGATCTGACGTCGTGCACACATCACTATGCAAGTTTGCATACAATGTATGCCTCGCGTAACGCAAACGCTATAAAGAAATGGCTTTTAGATCAGAATGACAAAACATCATCACTAAATTTAATGTATAATTGAAAGCTTCTAATAATAAGACTAAAACCCCTCACCTTCAGGAGGTGAAGAACCACTTGGGTGGCTGGTTGTACCTCATAGATGGGAGTATTGGTTGGGGCTCTCATCATCCCCTTTAGAAAATAAAATTTTTTTCTGTGATGATTCAAAGAAATTGTTCTTAATAAATAACCTAAGTAAAAAAAAGTTTTTTTATTTTTTACCTTATATATAAAATTATACCTTATACATAAAATATTACTACATCTATTAAATAGTATATGCATCAATTTTATACTATTCATCCAAATTTTAATTCATTCATCTTATTCTGAAATTCATACATTATCAAATTATTAGGACTAAATTAATTTTATTAAAAGATTAAATTATTTTATTTATCATTGTTATTATTGTTATCATTGTTATTATTGTTATCATTGTTATTATTGTTATCATTGTTATCATTGTTATTATTGTTATTATTGTTATTATTGTTATTATTGTTATTATTGTTGTTATTGTTATTATTGTTATTATTGTTGTTATTGTTATTATTGTTGTTATGGTTATTATTGTTATTATTGTTGTTATTGTTATTATTGTTGTCATTGTTGTTATTGTTATTATTGTTGTTATTGTTATTATTGTTATTATTGTTGTTATTGTTATTATTGTTTTTATTGTTGTTATAGTTGTTATTGTTGTTATTGTTGTTATTGTTGTTATTGTTGTTATTGTTGTTATTGTTGTTATTGTTGTTATTGTTGTTATTGTTGTTATTGTTGTTATTGTTGTTATTGTTGTTATTGTTGTTATTGTTGTTATTGTTGTTATTGTTGTTATTGTTATTATTGTTATTATTGTTATTGTTGTTGTTATTGTTATTATTGTTATTATTATTATTATTATTATTATTATTATTATTATTATTATTATTATTATTATTATTGTTATTATTATTATTATTATTATTATTATTATTATTATTATTATTATTATTATTATTATTATTATTGTTGTTGTTGTTGTTGTTGTTGTTGTTGTTGTTGTTGTTGTTGTTGTTGTTGTTGTTGTTGTTGTTGTTGTTGTTGTTGTTGTTGTTGTTGTTGTTGTTGTTGTTGTTGTTATTATTATTATTATTATTATTATTATTATTATTATTATTATTATTATTATTATTATTATTATTATTATTATTATTATTATTATTATTATTATTATTATTATTATTATTATTATTATTATTATTATTATTATTATTATTATTATTATTCCTCCGCATGTTGCTGATCTTGTAAGTGTCCACCTACCATGTGGTGGCGGGGCGGAGGCTTAAGCACGATCCACATATCGCTAGCAATCCTCAGTGATGGCTAAGGATATCTGGATGACCGCGTAGGCACTTCCGCTTCACGGAGCTGCTAATATGTTAAAATTTTGTGTCCGTATGTACGTGTACTAAGAAGCAACACAGTATGAGTGGATGTATGAATGAGCTGCGGCTGTCGACCAATGGATATTCCCGTCAGACTACAGGGGTTGTACGTTGATAGTGACTTGCTGACCTCTGTTTAGTAATAAGGGTAAACGTTAGTCCCCTCTCCGGCGAAAGTCGTGACGGGCAAAGGTCCCGTGAAACCACATGTTGGTTAGGAGCTGTTACGTACTTCTACTAACGTAACCAGAGCCAATGAAGGGGTTGAAGTTGGTTCGTACAGGCGCAGGTGTGAAGGATTACCTGGTCAGTATTTCCTTATACCGAGTCCGCGCAGGAGAACTGCGGAACGTCTAGCCTGAAGTTTAGGGCCAGGCGCGGCACGGACCAGACGTCGCCCACTCAATAGGGATGACGTAAAACCTTTAGCATCAACATGGCGCGGGCCTAACCCGTAACATCTTTCTTAGAATCACTTGGTGTCGCTAGGGTTGACCATCCGAAAACCGCTTCTCGGCTGCGGCACCTATAAATAGGGCTCCTCACAGGCGGGGATAGTGGCTCCAATGCGTCTGGAGCTCCCATGATGGGCGAACCGTCTTAAACCAAAGTATCGTTTTCATATGTCAAACTTAACAAAAAACCAAAACAAAAACAAAACAGAAGCAGCTAGAAATAGCCAAACAAAAAATGAAGGCCAGATGACGCAGGCTGATCCCCCACCGAAGTTAGGGGTAGAGATCGCCTGCTTGACAGTCGAGGAGAGGTCTCAGAGGATGAATGAGATCTTTATGCTGATGAAGCGAGCCTGCAAGTTGATGCCCGGCATCTCCCTGGATGTCGAAGACAACCTTCCAGAGCTCATCGAGCACGTGGATGCTATGAAGATGGAGTTTTCCCGCTTGCTCGAAGCAAGAACGGTCACTGAACAGATGGAAGTGACCGAAACGCCTCAGGCAAGCGCAGCAGCTAAGCGACCCAGAGAAGAAGACTCGCTCGATTCAGGAAATAATTCTGAACCGCGAGCTCTTTTTAAGAAGGGCCGAGCTGAGGGAGAAGAGAACGAGTCCTTTAAGACCGTCCAGAGTCGTAAGGATGTTAGGGCTGCGAAAAAACAGGAAAAGCAGCAGCTGAAACAACAATCACAGCAGCAGCAGCAGCAACGAACGCAACAACAGCAGCAGCGATTGCAGCAGCCCTACATCAAACCACCGGCGGCCAGAACATCGGCCATTACCGAGCAGCCTGCACAACAGCTGCCAAAGAAGAAGAAAAAAAGGAAGAGGAAGACAAAGAAAAGATCGACCGCCGTCCTTATTAAACCAGGAGAAGGAAAGTCATACAGTGACATTCTCAGCAGTATCTGCCAGGATATTATTGATCAGAGCCCAACGACCAACATCAAAGGGATTAGGAAAACCAGGGCTGGTGATGTCCTAATTGAGTTGGGCTCCACTAAAGGACTAGAGACTTTTAGCGATTTCCTGAAAAGGACAGTCGGTGAATCGGGCAGCGTAAAGGAAATGTGCCCTAAGGAAGCGGTTGAAATTAGAGACATCGACTGCCTAGCCACAGTAGATGAAGTAAGGAAGGCTGTTGAAGCTATCTTTACTGAATCCAACAATGAAATAGGGGAGTTTAGTGTCTCGCTAACCAACCCCAACAGCAGAGCGCTTCGCTTGGCCATTGTAGAGATGGGACAAGACCAAGCAGCGTTTTTGCTCGCAAAAACGAAAATAAAGATCGGCTACACCAGCTGCCGTATCAGAAGTTGGCAAAGAGTTCAGCGCTGTTTTAGGTGCCTGAACTACGGTCATCAGGCACGTGACTGCCGAGGACCTGACCGTAGCAAGATGTGCTACAAGTGTGGCAAAGACGGCCATAAGGGATCGGCCTGCAAGGCTACTGATACTCAGTGCATACTATGTACTGAGCGCGAAGTAGACCCAGCAGAGCGGAAACACATCCCCGGGTCAGGTCAGTGCAAAGTCTTTCGCGAGACACTGAACCGAATCAAAAAGCGCTAATGATGGGCCGTATAACGGTCCTTCAAGCCAACTTACATAGAAGTGACGTAGCTAACAGCCTTTTGACTCAAATCAAATTTGAGACAAATGCCGATGTGCTACTGATAAGCGAGCAGTACACAAACTGGACCGTTAAGACCTGGTTTAAAGACAAGCTTGGCACTGCAGCGATCTACGTAGACCCAAATAACATCAGAGTAGACGCAGATGGAGCTGGAGAAGGCTTCGTATGGGTTAAAAGCAGAAACGTTACATACGTGAGCTGTTATTTTACACCAAACTCAACAGCAGACACGTTTAGGCGCCGTCTGGATCTGCTGGAAGACTCTGTCCGAAGAATGGAAGGTGACGTCGTCGTCGCAGGAGACTTTAACGCGAAAGCGTTAGAGTGGGGAATGCCACTGCAGGACAGCAGAGGAGGATACATCATGGAGATGGCAGACAGACTCGGCCTAACAGTGCTAAACACCAGAAGCACTCCAACATTCAGACGAGGAGCTAGCGGTACGATTCCTGACGTATCCTTCGCATCAGAAAATCTTTCACGTAAAGTGTCAGATTGGAAGGTGCTGGAGACATACAATGGAAGTGACCACCAGTACATCACATTTCAAATCCATGATGGATCCCAATCATCGAGGCGAAATGTCGCTAGACCAGTCAGATGGAACGTTGCTAAGCTGGACTCTGAGAAACTTGTTCAAGTACTGCAGCAAGGATCAGACTATCTACCGGACGCGACAACTGCCACCGGAAACGCCGACGCTGCAGAGGTTCTCGTAAAAGAGACGATGAGTCTCATTCACAGAGCCTGTGATGCATCTATGCCGCGCAAGGGATCGCGACATCATAAGCGTCCAGCGTATTGGTGGAATGACGAAATCGCTAGAACGAGGTCAGAAGCTCTTAGTCTCAGAAGATCATCACAGAGAGCAAGAAAGAAGAACTCACCAGCAGCAGATCTTTTGTCTGCGCAATACAGAGACGTGCATAAAAAGCTTCGTAAGAAGATCAATCGAAGCAAAGCACAATGCTGGAAAGACCTGAGCGAAGACGTCAACAGAGAGGTGTGGGGCTTGGCCTACAAGATCGTGACCAAGAAGCTTAACGCCGCCCCCACGTTGCCATTCGAAGAAGAGACCATGGCGAACATCGTAAACCACTTGTTCCCTACGCATCCACCACTCGAAGAACAGGAGAATACAGGAGAACCAGAAGAGATCCCGCTCTTTACAAGCGGAGAGCTACAGATAGCTGCAAGAATGATGAAGAACAATAAGGCACCTGGGCCTGACG
This sequence comes from Anastatus disparis, assembly GCA_017163975.1. NCBI lineage: Eukaryota > Metazoa > Arthropoda > Insecta > Hymenoptera > Eupelmidae > Anastatus > Anastatus disparis. The sequence continues at coordinate 3,215,890 of JAFFSR010000116.1, forward strand.
GAATACCATCCGAGGTCCTTAAATGCATAGCGGTAAAAGCGCCATCTCTCTTGTTGAACATGTACAACGCGTGTCTCCAGACGGGTGTGTTTAGCACTCCCTGGAAGATTGCGCGTCTTGTGCTGATCAACAAAGGAAAGGGAGGTGATCCCCGGCATCCATCGTCCCACAGGCCACTCTGCATGTTGGACGAAGCAGGGAAGCTATACAAGAGGCTGCTTAAACCGCGATTACAAGGAGCTGTACAGGCGGCTGGCGATCTCGCTGACAACCAGTACGGCTTCAGGAAAAAGCGGTCTACCGTAAATGCAGTAGAAGAAGTAGTAAAGGTAGCAAAAGAAGGATGGACTGGGAACCATCATTCCCGTCTTATTGCGTTTCTAGTCATGCTGGATACGAAAAACGCTTTCAACTCAGCAAAATGGCCTGACCTCCTTGCTGCGTTGAAAGAGTTTAATGTACCAGAATACCTTATGCGAGTGATACGAGACTATCTGAGAAACCGTATCCTCCGCTATGAAACGGAAGAAGGCTGGCGTAAAAAAGACCTTAGCGCAGGCGTGGCACAGGGCTCGATCTTCGGCCCAGACTTCTGCAACATCCTGTTCGATGCATTACTCAGACTTGCAATGCCGGATGGGGTGAAAATGTTTGCGTACGCTGATGATGTCGCTTTAGTCATCTCCGCGAAAAACGTAAACATTGCCCAGCACATACTAAACACGGCGATGGGAAGAATTTCCGAGTGGATGGTGAAGCATGGTCTCGAAATAGCGATGGCCAAAACAGAAATCGTGCCCTTAACTTGGAAACACATCAACATCGAGTTTCCCATGACAGTAGGCACAAACGTGGTGCAGACAAGAAGTGAGGTGACGTATCTCGGCATAAAGCTAGATGCAAAACTAACTTTTTTGACGCACCTAAAACACGTCGCTAATAAAGCGATAAAGAAAACGTTGCAGTTAAGTCGTCTTATGGCCAATACCAGCGGCCCGAAATCAAGCAAACGACGACTTTTAATGACAGTCACGACGTCCATCTTATTGTACGGCTCTGAAATATGGGCTAACCAAATGAGAAAAGAGACGCACCGAAGCGTACTATCTTCTGTTCAAAGGAGAGGGGCTCTTAGAGTCACCAGCGCCTATCGCACTGTCTCGGGACCCGCGGTGCTAGTCATCGCAGGAATCATCCCGATCGAATTACAGGCGATGGAACGCAAGCGAACCTACGAACGGAAGAAAACAGAAGATGGAACTGCAATCGTTCAGAAAGAAGAAAGACAGGTGACCATGGAAACCTGGCAAAAAACATGGAATCAGATGGTGAAAGGTCGATGGACACACGTGCTCATTAGGGAGCTGGCTCCATGGGTCGATAGAAGATACGGGGAGGTCAACTATTACCTCACCCAGTTCCTTAGTAACCACGGGTATTTCTGCGCTTATCTCAGTAAAATGGGAAAGACCCAGAGCCCGGGCTGCATCTTCTGTTTCGCGGATCGCGACGATGCGTATCATACGTTTTTCGTCTGCCATCAGTGGAACGAAGAAAGACGCCAGGTTGAGAGGATATTCGAAGCGTTAACGCCAGATAACATTATCAGTGAAATGTTGTCGGCCAAAGAAAAGTGGGACGCTATGGCACTATTTGTCGAAAGCGTCCTAAGAAAGAAGAAACCGTTCTTAGATAGGGCAATCGAACTAAGTGCGAATGAGGAGCGGGGAGTCAGGCTTATACCTCACCATAACCTAGAGGCAGTAGCCGGTCCCATAGATTCGGGTGCGGAGGGTGACGACGAGGACTCGTCTTAAGGACGAGAACGAATCGTGCACCCAGGAAATGTTTGAGATAGCAGCAAAAGCGCCAGCTTTAGCTGTGGTATGAATGAGTGTCGTTGTAAATAAGCGCGAGATTGAATGTTAGTATGAGTCAGACGCGGTAGAGAGGATAGCCCCACAAGAGGCATAAGATCCATTTTAGAACAGGAGAATCAAGACTGAAGAGAAAATTATGGACTGATTTTGCTCCTTTACAGAGCCAGTCCATACCATACCATATATATGCGATCGATTTATGCTCCCCTTTACAGAGCCGATCGCCAGGCAGAAGATAGCCTTTTAAATCATGTTGCTTATTAGGCATAGATCTATATTATTGGAAATCTGTATATTTACAGAAGAAGTCAGAAGGAAAAGGTCCAAATAACTTAGAACGCGGTGCCACCCTGAAGTAATGTGATAAACAGTTTCCGGGGTGGAACAAACGCCGTGAGTGATGATTGGAGAATCTCTTGCACGTCCAGTGACTGCATTTTTTTGCTATCATTAGGCAGGCATGAGGATCGCGTAATTTTAGAGGTTTGCTAGTTTATCTAGAACCCCTCTCAACCGTCTGTACTCTGTTCCCGGATATATCCGAGCCCAGCGAACTGACGGCGGTCTGACAGCAGATTTTATTCGTTCAACCAATGGAAAAAAAAAAAAAAAAAAAAAAAAAATTATTATTACTATTATTATGGTAGTAACCCTGTTAGGGTCCCACTTTGGGTTACAAGATAGGGGTGGTTACCTGAATTAATCAACCTACCATTCATTGTTCGCACCTCTTGGTTGATGGGATTATGGGACAGTTACTTTATCTATAAATGGGTGGTGAGAGTATGTGGGCTTGTGATTGTTGCCATAGGACGAATGATTCGAGGACTCTATAAACGGGTATCTGTCGATGTTTCTGCCAATGCACGGAGCATAGATGAGCTGTAGGTACAGAAAGGGCAACCGAGTATGACAGCTGCATGCCTATCGTGGTCAGGGCCGCGAGTCCTATAAACGGACTCTGAGCGGTCAAATAGAGACGGGTAGGCACACATGCTGGAATGCCCTATGAACGGGTTATTTCTAGCAAGTGACACCACATGTGGAGCATGGAATTGGGGGCTCCCTAAAAAGAGTATCGCCCAATCCGAGTGAATGTTGAAGAGTGAATGAGGGGGCTCTGTAAAGTGAGCATCTCCCGAGCAAATGTAGGCACGTATGCATGGTGAGTGAGTGAACGAAGATATTACTGTCTCATACGAAGCGAGCCGCCGTGTTTGTTGTGCGGTGCGACCCGTGAGGGGCCAAAGGTAGAACCTGGATGGGGATGCGATCTGAGGTTGCGTGCCAAAGTGACCTGAACTATCTTCGGCTCCGGCTGACTGCAAGATGGGAGGCCGGTACCCAGCCAGTACTGGTCAATCGGCTTTTGGCGAGTTCAGCTGTCGTGCGACGTCTGTCGGAAATCTCCCAGAGAGCCGAGCATCTTGTGGGGGTGCGGAGCTCGAGGAGGCAGAGATAGGCTAGTGCGGCTATCTGCGCTATGCTCTGGTATGATGTACCGAGCTTGGCGCCGCCATTCTGGGTCATGTTTTCAGATGGCCACGTCAAGTTGCTCTCGGAGTGAAAGCCCGGTGAGGATCCAGATGGGTCGTACACATACTGGAGTGAGTTTTCTTTTTTCAGATCATGGAGACCAATACACCACAAACCAAGAAGAAGACGAGTGAGGAGGTAAGTACAGGCGATGAAGGAGGCTGCGATAACAGCAACGCAGATCTGGATACCCAGGCCTGCTTAGAAAAGATGATGGAGTTGATCCTACTAATGATGGAAACAACAAAAAAGCAGAAAGGCATAGATCGCAAAATAAAAGATGCTTTACCGGAGATGCAGTTTATGATTGCAAAACTCCAAATCCTGCACGAACCTAGGGTCCAGGAGAAAGGGACCCCCAAAGTGACAGGGAAAAAACAGACAGCTAAGAGAGCTGCATCTGTGTCTCCTGCAACTCTACAGGAGAAAGATAAAAACAAAAAGAAAAGAGAGGAAAATATGCAGGAGACAAATCTCTCAAGCTCGGGAAACGCGGGCCCATCGACAGCTACTCAAGGCGAGGAATGGACCCTTGTCCAGAAGAAGAAGAAGAAAAGGAAAAAAAAAAAGAAGAAATCAAAAAGATGACGGAAGGAGGGAGTAAAAAGAAAGGAGTTAAAACCAGGCCTGAGGCAATAGTCCTTAAGCCCAAGGAAGGGAAGACATATGCGGACGTTTTAGGAGGGATCCGCAATAAAGTCGACCCTGCAGAGCACGGAGCGGAGGTCAAAAACATCCGCCGTACTCGAACAGGAGACATTCTGATCGAATTAAAAGGCTCAGGGACAAGTAACGAAGAACTTGTCAGAGCATTGAAGGAAGCAGCAGGCGATGAAGCTAGTCTTCGAACCCTGACTCCCAAATCCACTTTGGAGATCAGAGACATCGACTGCTGTACCAATGAGGAGGAAGTTCGAAAAGCCCTCCGTGAGGTCTTTCCAAACAGGGAAGACCCAATTGTACTAAAACTGACGAGGGTCAACAGAGCCGAGCAGAGAATGGCCGTCGTCACTGTTACAGAGACGGAGGCCAGGAAGCTGCTCGAGACTGCTCGAATAAAGATAGGGTGGATCAATCGCAGGATCCGACGGAGACAAGTCGCTGAACGATGTTACAAATGCTTAGCGTTTGGACATATCAGCGCCACTTGTAAGGGACCAGATAGGAGTAATTGGTGTTACCGGTGTGGTGGGTCTGGGCATAAGGCACAGACGTGCTTTGCCGCACCTAAATGCTTCCTGTGCAACGGTACAGGTGCATCTGCTGAAACCGTGGCCCATGCTGCAGGTTCAGCTGCCTGCAAGGCTTATCGGAAGGCATTGGGAGACAACCGCAGGAATGGCTAAGATCCTGCAAGCTAATCTCTGGCGAAGTAGGACGGCTCAGAACCTTCTGACCCAAATCTGTCTTGAGAAAGACGTTGACCTTGTATTCGTCAGCGAACAGTATCGGGACAGAGAAGGGTCAGAATGGCACAAGGATGATCTTGGTACGGCGGCCTTATGGGTTTTCAATTCACGTCGGATCGAAGTGGCGTGCCATGGATCTGGCGAAGGCTTCGTTTGGGCGAGGTGCAGCGGCGTAAACTACGTCAGCTGCTATCTCACTCCAAACGAGAGCATCGGCGACTTCCAGAAGAAGCTGGATGCACTGGAAGACGCTGCCAGAGAAATGGAGGGCGAGCTTATAATAGCGGGGGACTTCAACGCTAAAGCTATAGAATGGGGCGAGAGCTACTCGGACTCCAGAGGGAAAAGAGTGATGGACATGGTGTCCAGACTGGGACTGGTAGTATTGAACACCGGTTCCACCTCGACCTTCAGGAGGCCCAGGTGCAGGGAGACAATTATAGACGTCTCCTTCGCAACCAAGCGAGTGTCCAACCAGGTGCGAGACTGGCGGGTGATCGAGGACTATACAGCCAGCGATCACCAGTTCATCGTATTTCACGTACACGATGAAACGCCAGTCACGGCGGTCAAACATAAGCGCCACTGCAACTGGAATGTTGCAAGATTGGACACTGGAAAGTTGGCTCGAGCCCTGGATCGAAGAACCCGAGCCCTAATTTAAATACCTGAAGGAGGTAATGCCTCAGAACAGGCTGAAATGATAACCGAAGCAGTAATGCGAGTTATCAATCGAGCCTGTGGAGAGGCAATGCCAAAAAAGATCGAACTTGAAGGGAGACGGCCTGCTTATTGGTGGACGAACGAGATCGCGGAACTGCGGCGAAAGTGCTTCTGGCTTCGACGGTTAGCACAGAGAGCCAGAAAGCAAAACCGCGAGACCGCTCAAAAAGTCGATGAGTATCTAGCAGCAAAAAGGGCCCTGGATCGGGCCATTACTATGAGCAAGTACCGATGTTTTGAGAGTCTGAGGGAGGATCTGAATAAAGATCCGTGGGGGAAGGGATATAAAACTGTTATGCGCAAAATAGGGGCATTTGTAAAAGACGCTTCGAAAAGCGCGGTGGTTATGGACAACATAGTCCAATCCCTCTTCCCCACTCATCCAAAGCGGGAGGATGATTCCTTTGATCTCGATAACGAGGAGGTGCTTCTCTTTACTAGAATGGAGTTGGAGAACGCAGTGCGTTCTCTAAAAAACAAGAAGGCACCAGGACCTGACGGTATACCGACCGAGGTGCTGAAAGCCGTGGCATATAGTCACCCAGAGCTCTTGCTGTGGATGTATAATTCTTGCCTCCAAGCAGGGAGATTCTGCTCCCGGTGGAAGGAGGCAAGGTTAGTCCTCATCAGCAAGGGCAAGGGGCCGCCGGATGAACCCGGGTCATACAGACCCTTATGCATGTTGGACGCAGCTGGAAAACTCCTGAAAAAGCTCCTTAGACCCCGCCTGCATGCTGCCCTTGCAGCCGCGGGCGATCTCTCCCCGAATCAGCATGGATTCAGGAGAGGAAGGTCTACAATAGGAGCCATCCAGGAGGTAGTGGAGGTCGCCAGAAGCACGGAGCGCGGGAATCATTTTTCGCGCCCGATATGCCTTGTGGCGACACTGGACGTTAAAAATGCGTTCAACACGCTAAGGTTGGTCAATGCACTGCAGGAGATGAAGTGGACCTTCAAGGTACCTAGGTACCTTCTCCGAATCATAGGGGATTATTTGAGGGACCGCTTTATCCAATATAATACTGCAGACGGCCCAAGACGAAGGGAATTGACGGCGGGAGCGGCTCAAGGTTCTGTCCTGGGATCTGATATATGAAATATATCATATGACGCGATGCTCAGGATGGAAATGCCAGAAGGCTGCTCTCTGATTGGGTACGCGGATGATGTTGCTGTAACCATAGTCGCGAGAAATGTGGAGACAGCACGGACGCGACTCAATCATGTTATGTGCCACGTGAAAAGATGGATGGATACTCATGGGCTAGAGTTAGCAGAAGCTAGAACAGAGATCGTGCTCCTCACGAAGAAGCATATACCGAAAACACCGATGTTTACGGTAGGCGGCACAACTGTTCAGGCGAAAACAACCGTAAAGTACCTGGGGTTACGCTAGATACGAGGCTAACCTTCTGGGAAAACATAAGGATGGGAGCGGACAAGGCGGCTGCGGTAGTGGCGAAGCTCTGCAGGGTGATGGCCAACATAAGGGGCCCTCGACCCTGCGTTAGGCGCTTGCTGTTGCAAACCGCTGAGTCCATAATGCTTTACGGCGCAGAAGTTTGGGCGGACGCTCTGCGATACGAAAAGTATCGCAAGCGTCCTGCTTCTGTACAGAGAAGGTGCGCACTTCGTGTAGCGAGTTCGTATCGCACGGTCTCTGAGCCAGCGATTCTGGTCGTTTCGGGGGTTATCCCGATAGATCTGCTGGCTCAAGAGCGGAAGTTCGTCTACCAGAATAAAGCAGAGATGAGGCAGGAAGAAGCCAAAGTAATCTCCAGGAGACAGTCGTTGATCTCCTGGCAGACGCGATGGGAGACGGAGAAACGCGGAAGGTGGACGGCCAGGCTTATCAAGCAGCTGTCCCCCTGGCTATGTCGACAACATGGCGAGGTAAATTATTACCTTACCCAAATGTTGACTGGTCACGGGTACTTCCGCGCCTACCTGCATAAGATGGGCAAAGCTCCAGACCCCAAGTGTCTGTACTGCGGGTCGCTTAAAGATGATGCCAAGCATACATTCTTTGAATGCGAACAATGGAGGCAAGATCGGGTGGGTCTACTCCACAAGGTGGGAAGAATTACACCCGATAATATTATCGACGTAATGCTCGAATCAGCGGAAAAGTGGGAGTGTCTGGCTAATTACGTCCAGGATATTCTTCGGCGTAAGAAGCCGGACCTCCAGTAAAGAAAAAAGAAAACATAATAAAGTAAGAAGTTGGGAGCTAGGCTCCATTAGAAAGGCGCTGGAGTGCGCAGGTGACCCCACCCCGAAGTAATGCCGAGAAGGCTTAAGTGCCGGGGTGGACTAAAGGTCACGAGGTGGATGTTACTGGCCTTTTGCCCGCGTGACGATTGCATCTTCTTGTAATCGACCCGCGGTCAGAAGGACAGGGGGTTAGACGGTCCCCTGGGACTCTGATGCCCTGGATGTGGATTGGAAGGTCCTTTCCACAGTCAAGGCTGACGTGCACTCAGGAACCCGTCACACCGGTGGCAGGATCCCCTCCTGTACGGCGATAACGCTTTGCGGAATCGCACGGCGGGCGTGGATCCTGTCGCTGAAGGTCTGGTTTAGGCAGATTTCCCGTTTTTTTACCACCATAAAAAAAAAAAAAAAAAAAAAAATTATTATTATTATTATTATTATTATTATTATTATTACTATTATTACTATTATTATTATTATTATTACTATTATTACTATTATTATTACTATTATTACTATTAATATTATTATTATTACTGAGTTGTTGCACTCCCTCTACGAGGGGATTTTTACTGTACCTCGGGTGTATTTACACCAAGATGGTACAGCTCTGATGGAGCCCGTTCCAGGTTATAGGGCCCTTTGGTTTGATGTCGATGTTGTGACTTCTAATTTAGTGCTGGTTTAGTACTTTTTGGACGATATTACATGTTTCCAGGATAACTATCTTTTGTAGTTGTATGTATGTATTTTTCTTGATATTTAATCTGCGTAAGCTTGTATGTAGTGAGTGTGGGATCTCTCCTGTAGCTCCCAAAATAATAGGTACTATATGTACACTTCTTGCTTGCCATGTTTCCTTTATATCTTCAGCTAATGGTGTGTAATTCGATACTTTTTCTTTATATTTTTTGTCTATGTTGATCGGATTAGGGATAGCTATATCTATAAGGTATATTGTTTGATTTTTGTAGTCATGGAATGTGATGTCCGGTCTATTGTGCTCTACAGTGTGGTCCGTTAATATACTGCGATTCCAATATAATTTTCCCTCAGGGGTCTCATGTATTATCTGCGGGATGTATTGATAGTATGGAAGAAGGTTGTCTATTACTTGCATCCTTAACGCAAGCTGCTGGTGTATTATCCTCCCCACATAATCATGTCTTTGTGTGTATTCTTTTGGAGCTAATGTTGTGCACCCGCTTAATATATGTTCTATATTTTCTGACTGCTTATTGCACATTCTGCATTCGTCTTTACTGATAGTTTTGTCTTTTATTATATATTTTTTATAATTTCTTGTTGCAACTACTTTATCTTGGATCGCAAATATGAATCCCTCCGTTTCAGAAAATATATTGGTCTTTGTTAACCATATGTGGCTAGCTTGGTAATCAATGTGTGGTTGTAAAATAATATTTAAGTATCGTCCATGGATTTCTTTCTGAAGCCATTTTTGTTTTTTGTGTTCAATATTGGTTATTGTCATATTTAGTGTGTTCGTATCCAGGTGTAGGGGTGTGAAGTTCTTGTCGTTACTTGCTAGCGTTTTGTAGAATTGGCTATTGTCACTTTTTGATTTAAAAAACCCCCTAAGATTTCTAATCTGGTTGCCGTATGCTTCTTCGAAGTTAATTATACCTCTGCCTCCTTCTGATCTAGGCATGTGAAACCTTTCGACACAGCTATTGGGATGGTGACATCGAAATTTGGTGAAAATTTTACGGACATTCCTATTTATCTCTTGAAGTTCCGCCAATGTCCAGTTAATTACCCCGAATGTGTAAGTAATCACTGGTGCAGCGTATGTGTTAATGGCCTTTACTTTGTTATAACCTGACAGTTCGCTTCGTAAGATTTTCTTTATTCTCTTGTTGAATTTTTCTGTTGCGATCTCTTTTCCAACTTTATGTGCAGTACGTATATCTTGTTGTACTCCCAGGTATTTGTATAGCTCATTTTTATTCATACTTTCTATGGTTTCTTCAGGATTTTTTTTTAAATTATGTGCTTCCGCTCGTTCCCATTTCCCCTTACACATCGCGTTCGTTTTACATTTTTCAACACCAAATTCCATTCTGATATCATTTGTGAAAATCTCAACATCCCTGAGTAGGCTTTTGAAGTCCTGTTGAGTTCCTGCAAATATCTTTAAGTCGTCCATGTAAATGAGGTGATTAATTGTTAAATCTCCTTCGTCTAGGATGTAGCCTCTAGTTTTGTTCCTGTTGGTTCTATTTAATATATTGGAAATAGGATTTAAAGCTATACAAAACCATAGTGCACTTAGCGAGTCTCCTTGAAATATACCTCTTCTAATTGAAATGGGTTTTGTTTGTACTTGCATCTCATTAGGTCCCTTCATGCTTAGTTTTGTTTCCCATTTACTCATGATTGATTCCAGGAGGCTAATAATCAATGGATTGATTTTATAAATCTTGAGACTTTCTATAAGCCATGTATGAGGGATGCTGTCAAATGCTTTTTTATAGTCTATATATCCTATGTAAAGGTCCTTCTTCTTCTTCCTAGCTTCCTCAGTAATTATAGTATCTATTATTAGTTGTTCTTTGCATCCTTGGCTTCTTTTCCTACACCCTTTTTGTTCTTCGCTGAGAATGTTGTAGCTCTCTAGATGTTCGTAAATTCTATAAGAGATTATCAATGTAAATAGTTTGTATGTTGTTGACAAGCATGTAATGGGCCTATATTTCTGGGGGTTCGAACTAGATGGCTTTGTTTTCGGTAGTAAGTATGTAATTCCTGTTGCTAGGAAGTCTGGAAGTTGTTGGGTGTTATTGAGGAGTTCTGTGAAATTGAGACCTAATTGTTCATGAACTGCAGTAAATTTCTTGAGCCAAAAATTATGTATTTTATCTGGTCCGGGTGATTTCCAGTTAGCTAGTGTCTTCACCATCTCTTTGATCTCATCAGTAGTGATGTCATCCAAGTACATCATCGGGATCTTACATGCTTTTTCTTTTTCTTTGTTTATCCATTTAGCTTTTTCATTATGTGTAATTTCTGTAGACCATATACTTTCCCAGTACTTAGTCATTATATCAATATCTGGTTGCTCGTCATGTTCAGTTGGTTGAGATCCCTCTATATGTCTATAATAGGATTTCTGACTCATTTCAAACATCCTATTTTCCATGCGTCGTTTATTGCTCTTTTTATATCTTCTTAATCGTGCTGCTTTAACCGCTAGCTTTTGTTTCAAGAGGTCCAAGATTTCATGTGGTGTGTTATTACTGTTGTTCTTGTGTCTATTTATGACTTGCTTTAGTTTTCCTGGCTTCATTTTACTGCTGTTATTATTGTTTATATATTGAGTTAGTTTTCCTATGCTTTTCCTTAAGGATAGTATGTCTGATTCAAGTCTTCTTTGCCATGCCGGAGTATATTGCACTCTATTCCGCGTTTCTGAAGTGGGTTTGAACTTCTGGTTTATCTCTAATACTGTGATTGCTCCTATATATATCATTGTGTTGAGTTCTAAAAGATCTTGTCGAGCATTTAATTTTATACACAGTAGATGATTTACATTTTCAATTATTTGTTTTGTACTTGGCTTGAATATTACCTTCTGTAGCGTTGGCCTTGCTGTGGGATCCATACCAAAGTATTTAATATAGTTCTCTTCGAAGATTTCTTGGGTGTATGGTTCAACCCTATTTATTCCTTGTTGCGTTATTGCCGTGTCATTCAAAGACACTTCATAATTATTTCTGACGATCCCTAGTTGGGCTGCCACTTGTTGTCTTATCTGTTTACATATTATAGGGTCTATCCGGTTTTTTATAAATATCTGTCTTTTTTGATCTAAGATGTTTTGTACTGTTTTATTTTGTAATTCTGGAAATCGCTCAATTACATGTTGGTGGAGTTGAGAGCTGTAAGCGTCCTTGCTGGTTTCCATTTTTGTAATTTCTAGGAAAGTCTTATATATGAATTGATTTATTTCACTGGTCCATTTTGTTCTTTTCCTCTGGGTAACTCCCTGCGTGGGTTGATCACAATCGTGACCGACAACACTGCCTGGAGGCGACTTTCCCATATTTGTTGTTTCATTTCTCATTCTGCTTCTAGTTATCCTCCTGTCTTCTTCCAGACAGGGTGTGTGTTGTTGTCGTGTCTTGTGGTTTAATAAATTTTGGGCCATTATTATTACTATTATTACTATTATTATTATTATTATTATTATTACTATTATTATTACTATTATTACTATTAATATTATTATTATTACTATTATTACTATTATTATTATTATTATTATTATTATTATTATTATTATTATTATTATTATTACTATTATTACTATTATTATTATTATTAATATTATTATTATTACTATTATTACTATTATTATTATTATTACTATTATTACTATTATTATTATTATTACTATTATTACTATTATTATTACTATTATTACTATTATTATTATTATTATTATTATTACTATTATTACTATTATTATTATTGTTATTATTATTATTATTATTATTATTATTACTATTATTACTAATATTATTACTATTATTACTATTATTATTATTATTATTATTATTACAATTATTACTATTATTATTATTATTATTATTATTATTATTATTATTATTATTGAGTTGTTGCACTTCCTTGATGAAGGAATATTTTACTGTACTTCCGGTACGAAGTACAGTAAAATATTGCACCAAGATAGTACAGCTCTGTTGGAGCTCATTCCAGGTTATCGAGCCCATAATGTGTCGATTTTTGCAGATGTTATTGTTGGTTCATTGTTCTAAGAATGATGCTGCAGAAATCTAGAATTTCTATCTTCTGTAGTTGGATGTATATGGGCAAATCCGTCTTAGTTTTAACTTTCTTGAAAATATTTTTAATTTTTTTATATGGATAGCACATCAATTTACAATTAGTTAATGTATCATTAATAGGTTGAAAAACAATAATCAACAAGAGTCAAGGAATTTTAATAAACGGCGCAAAGTTCTAGCTGTAATAAAAAAATTTATTTATTTTAACATTTGTATTCATTACAAACTTCTTGTATAATAGTTATTCAACAAAAAAATATTACATTGATATATAAATATATTTTTTTTTGTTAATCAATTTAACAAAACAAGAAGTAGTTTTATAATAAACTACTGAAATAAATTATCATCATTTAACTTTTTCTTTTAGATTTTTGCGTTTGTTAATGTTCTGTTCAGTCTTTCGAATATTTGAAACACAACTTTTTATAGTTTTTTTTTTACTTATTTTGGATTTTTTAATTTCTCGTTCGACTGTGTGACTAGTTTTAATATGAGGTCCTTAAGTGCATAGCGGTAAAAGCGCAATCTCTCTTGTTAAACATGTACAACGCGTGCCTCCAGACAGGTGTGTTTAGCACCCGCTTGAAGGTTGCGCGTCTTGTGCTAATCAACAAAGGAAATGGAGGTGATCCCCGGCATCCATCGTCCTGCAGGCCACTGTGCATGCTGGACGAAGCGGGAAAGCTATACGAGAGGTTACTTAAGCCGCGATTACAAGGAGCTGTACAGGAGGCCGGCGATCTCGCTGACAACCAGTACGGCTTCAGGAAAAAGCGATCCACCGTTTATGCAATTGAAGAAGTAGTAAAAGTGGCGAGAGAGAGAGAGAGAGAGAGAGAGAGATGGACTGGAAACCATTATTCCGGTCGCATCGTTTTTCTCGTTCTGCTAGATACTAGAAACGCTTTCAACTCGGCATGATGGCTAGATGTTCTTGCCGCATTGAAAGAGTTGAATGTACCAGAATACCAAATACGAGTGATACGCGACTACTTGAGAAACCGTATCCTCCACTATGAGACAGAAGAAGTATGGTGTGAAAAGGACCTCAGCGCAGGCGTGGCACAGGGGTCGATATTTGACCCGGACATCTGAAACATGCTGTACGATGCATTGCTTAGACTTGCTATGCCAGATGGGGTGAAAATGTTCGCTTACGCTGATGATGTCGCTTTATTCATCACCGCACGAAACGAAAACAGCCCAGCACATACTAAATACGGCGATGGGAAGAATCTCCGAATGGATGAGAAAACATGGTCTCAAAATAGCGATGGACAAGACAGAAATTGTGCCCTTAACCTGGAAACACATCAACATCGAGTTTTCCATGACAGTAGGCACAAACGTGGTGCAGACAAAGAAGAAGGTGATGTATCTTGGCATAAAGCTAGATGCAGAACTAACTTTTTTGTCGTATCTAAAATACGTCGCCAAGAAAGCGATGAAGAAAACGTTGCAGTTAAGTCGTCTTATAATCAATATCAGCGGCCCAAAATCAAGCAAACGACGACTTTTGATGTCAGTTATAACGTCAATCTTATTGTATGGCTCTGAAATATGGCCTGACGCAATGAGCAAGAAGACGCACAGAAACGTACTATCTCCTGTTCAAAGAAGAGGGCTCTTAAAGTTGCCAGCGTCCATCGTATTGTCTCAAGACCCGCGGTGCTAGTCATCGCAGGAATCATCCCGATCAAATTACAGGCGATGGAACGCAAGAGAATCTACAAATGGAAAAAAATGGAAGTAGAAACTGCAATCGTTCAGAAATAAGAGAGACAGATGACCACGAAAACTTGGCAAAAAACATGGAATCAGGCGAAAAGGCCCGATGGACCCACGCGCTCATTAAGGAGCTGGTTTCATCAGTCGAGAGAAGATACGGTGAGGTCAACTATTACCTCACCTAGTTCCTCAGTAACCACGGGTATTTCTGCGCTTATCTCAATAAAATGGGAAAGACCCAGAACCCGGGCTGCATCTTCTGTTTCGCTGATCATGACGATGCGTATCATACATTTTTCGTCTGCCATCAGTGGAACGAAAAAAGACGCGAGGTTGAGAGGATATTTGAAGCACTAACGCCGGATACCATCATCAGTAAAATGGATATAAGACCGTCATGTGCAAAGCAGGAGCATTCACAGCGAATCCTCCTATGCCTACGACGGTCATGACACGCATTGTCGATTTCCTGTTCCCTGATCATTCGAAGAGAGTGGATGATCCACAGGCTTTTGGGCAGGAAGAGGTGCCAAAATTCACTAGAGGCGAATTAGAGAGAGGAGTACGCTCTCTGAAAAATAAGAAGGCACCAGGTCCTGATGGTGTACCGGCTGAGGTGCTAAAGGCTGTAACCCATAGTCACCCAGAGCTCTTGCTATGGATGTACAATTCTTGCCTCCAGGTAGGCAAGTTCAGATCTTGATGGAAGAAGGCAAGACTTGTCCTGATTAGCAAGAGCAAAGGGCTGTCAGACGAACCAGGATCTTACCGACCTTTATGCATGTTGGACACAGCAGGAAAGCTCTTGGGAAAGCTCCTTAGACCACGCCTGCACGCCGCTCTGAAAGCAGCAGGTGATCTCTCTGAAAATCAACATGGTTTTCGAAGAGGGAAGTTAACCAGAGGAGCCGACCAAGAGGTAATAGAGGCGGCCAGGAGTACGTAGCGTGGAAACCACTATTCGCGCCCAATCTGTCTCCTGGCATTACTAGACACCAAAAATGCGTTCAACACGCTGGGCTGGGCCAACGATATACCGGCGATGAAGCGGACCTTCCAGATACCGAAGTATCTTCTCCAAATCCTGAGAGATTACCTGAGGGACCGCTTCATCCTGTATGATACGGCGGAAGAACAAAAAAAAGAGCTGCCGGGGGCGGCACGGGGCTCCGTTTTGGGATCTGATAAATGGAATATTTCCTATGACGAGATGCTCAGCATGGAAATACCAGAAGGATGCTGCATGGTTGGGTATGCAAATGATGTCGCTGTAGCCATAATTGCGAGAAATATGGAAACAGCACAGGTGCGACTCAATCATGTTACATGCATTAAAGAAGCTGAATGGATGCTCACGGATTAGAGCTAGCAGAAGCTGAGATGGAGATCGTGCTTCTCACGAAGGGGCACATACCACGAACACCAACGTTCGATGTTGATAATACGCAACTACGGACAAAAACACACGTAAGGTCATGCTAGATACGAGGCTCACTTTCTGGGAAAATATAAGGAAAGGCGCGGACAAAGCGGCGACGGTGGTGACTGCTCTGAGGAGGGTGATGACCAACGTTGGAGGGCCTCGCTTCTGTGTCAGACGGTTGCTACTGCACACCACAGAGTCCATAATGCTCTACGGTGCAGAATTGTGGGCTGATGCCTTGCGATACAAAAAATGTCGCAGGCGTCTAGCATCTGTACAGCGAAGGTGTGCGCTTCGAGTGACAATTTCGTATCGCACGGTCTCTGAAGCAGCCGCACATGTAGTCGCGGGGGTTATCCCAATAGACCTGTTAGCTTAGGAGCAGAAGTTTGTCTACCAACAAAAAGGATGATTAGGGACAACGGAAGCCAAAAAGATAGCCACTGCAGTCACTGCAGGCCTGGCAAACGCGGTGGGAGAATGAGAAACGCGGAAGATGGACGTGAATGCTGATAAAACAGCTGTCCCCATGGCTGAGTCGAAAGCATGGTGAGGTAAACTTCCACCTCACCCAGATGCTAACTGGACATGGTAGCTTCCGTAAATATTTATTCAGGATAAAAATAGTTATGGATTCGAAGTGTATATACTGTGGATCCCCAGACCTCCAACCATAAAAGGAGAAGAACAAGAAAAAAGAAATAAAACAAGAAGAGAATCAATGTAAAAAAAATAGGAGATGCTCTGGTGAGCAAATAGGTGACCCCACCTCGAAGTCTTCCTAAAAATTAGTGCCGGGGTGGAATAAAGGTCACGGAAGATGGATGTTACTGGCCTGTCGCTGGCAATATAATTGCATTTCCTTGCCATAGTCCCGCGATCAAGAGGAGAGGGGGTTAGACGGTCCCCTAGGATACTGATGCCCTGGTTGTAGAATGAAATGTTCTTTCCGCAGCCATGGCTGACGTGATCCAGGAACCCGTCACACCAGCGGTGAGATCCCCGCCAGCACTGCAATAATGCTCTGCGGGCGTGAATCTTGTCTTTGACGGCCTGGTTTAGGCACCTTTCCCGTTTTTATCACCTTATTGAAAAAAAAAATATTATTATTATTATAATCCGATGACTCATAGAAAGAGTAAGCATTTTTTTTATATGAATAGAAAATCTCAGACACGAATCGCGTTCGAAAAAAAATTTTGTGTTTGAGGTAGAAAAAAGATATAGAAACGTTGTATTAATGTACTTCTCTGCATGCGTTTTAAATATACGACGCTAAGAAAAAGAAAAAGTCTCACAATACGCGCTTGAAATACATTATGTGAGACAGGAAAATGTAAATTTTGCATAAGAAAAAGAAAAGAAAGAAAGAATATAGAGAACACTACAAAACACAAAAAACACAAAAACCATGACCATGACCAGATGAATCATACGCCCGTTGTTAATGACTCTTCTGGCAATTTTATTGACGGTATGAAGTTTCCATTGCACGGAAACTGTCTCTGCGCTGGTGCTCGATGAACGCCTCTATATGAATTATACGCATATTGTTAATGACTCTTCTGCCAATCTTATTGACGGTATGAAGTTTTCATTGCACGGAAATTGTCTCTGCGCTGATGCTCGATGAACGCTTCTATTTGACACACTGAGTCTATAAGCACGAAAGTGCCTATACTTATAGACTTTCAATAAGCTGTTCCGCGCCAATCACTGACTCAAACTTTCGCACAGCTATGTCGCGTCGCTCGTAAAGAGTTACGCCGCACCAATCACGCATCGACCCCCTTCCTCGCGACTTGAGTTGCGTTAAATCTTTTACCTCCCCACTCTTCGAATAAGGCGAAGCGCATGATATATATTGAGGCGCTGACTTGCGAAGCGTCATTCGGTCTTCTAAAAGCCTTTGAAGAAGAAGATCTCTTGAAATGGATTCCTTCGACATTGAGGCATTTTAAGAATTTGAAGAAGTTATCAATTTAGCGATTTTGGATACGATTCCAAAGTATGTACTCTTAAGGAGAAGATATTCAATCAACTTAAAATGGACAGAGCAGACCGAGCAGTCTAAGGAAATACCACCCGGTGCATAACCACCAACCACTGATCCAGTCATTGAACCGCTAGAGTTTAGAAGCTCAACTCCAACATTAGCTTCACCAATACATTCACCTGATCACATATTGTCTTACGACCCAATCGTTAAACAATATATTGAGGTAATACTCAGTGATGTTATTTGGCTCGATATTGAAACACCGAATTTTTCACCAATCAAACCATCTCAGGATATTGAAATCATCCAGATTTTAAATCCTCCAGAAGTGAAATCATCTTTACCATAGTTAATACTTTTTCGTGACTCTCTTATTGAAGAGGAAAAAATACAAACAACGCCAAAAAAAAGAAAATTTGACGACGTTGATGGAGAAAAGAAGAGTATTCGAAAAATTGAAAAAAAATTCAATTATACAATTTGAACAATTATTGATGTAACCGGATAAAAAAATCAGATTATGAAAATTACAATCGGCCCTTTTCAAGACCACAAATATTCAAACGTTCGAACAAACATTTGTTTTTAAAATAATATATGATATATACATATATATATATATATATATATATATATATATATATATATATATATATATATATATATATATATATATATATCGCCCATTCTCTGTGAAATTAGTGGACAAAAATTTTTTTTCGCTAAAAATTTGTGAAATGCTTCTTTTTTGTATTCTGCACCACTCGGAATTTTATTAGATATTTTTAGGGACTAGTTTCAGAGCTACAAAGCTTCAAAGTTGGGCTAAAACCATATTTTTGACATTTTTTACTATTTTCAGGCTTAAATCACTCATTTCGGTTGCATTTAAGGAATACATTACTAAGAAACTTTTTTCTTTAATGTATTCTAGATTTTCAGAAAAAAGTTATTCCAATGTGCTAATGTAGCTATCCGCTAAGCTACAACCATTTAAATGATTGAAATACAAGTTTTGGGTTTTCGAACCAAGATATCTGGTCAGGGAAGATCATCGGAGTAGGTTATACATGTACAAATATACCTTACAAATTTCAGAGTGGTGCGGCTTCTTGTTTTTTTTTAAACAATGCAAATCCAACTAAAAATCATGAAAAATGTGATTTCTAGCTACAGTTACTCATTTAAATGTCAACTTGCACTTATCTGTTGCAGATGTCCCTTTGTAAGCATTCATAGAAATAGTTGTAAACTTAGCAAATATTTTAAAATATGGAAAAATATCTTCTGAAAGGTTCAGAGTGGACTAAACCTTTGATATATGCCTATAACCTTTTTTCTAAGATGTATCAGTTACACGATCGAAAATTAAAAATGCAGTTCTACCTATATGTCAGAACTTTTTGTGTTAATTCATGAGAATCTTGTTGATTATTAGGTAATTCAAGTCCAACTGATTTCATCCACTGTGATATTGATTTCAAAATTGCACTATACTGATCTTCAACGAACTGACCAAGAGAGGCTACAAGCTTTGGGTCTCAGATCCTGCTGGAACTTTATGATAAGTTTTGGTTTGATATAACTAAAAGAAAGCTATAGCCTCAGAGTCAAACGCTGAGTAGTTTCCAAGTTAGAGCACATCACTTATGATTTTTACATTATTTGTTGACAAAAATTTGCCAACAGAATCACCATGTAAAAATCATGTAAGTTATCATATAAATCATTGTGTCATATTTGTAAAGTTATTTAATAATTTGTCTAGAAAGTAAACTGTCAGGTAACTCGACAATTTTATTAAACTTTCTTGTTTAAAAATTTTGCATGAAATTAAATCTGTTCTTTTATTAATAAATAATGTTAATTTCAGGTATAAAAAGAATAGCAAGAAAATAAATTACATTTAAAGACTTTTTAGTATCAAAGTGAAGAATTTTTGTTCAAGGGTTTGTTGAAAATTTTAAAAAATATGAAATAAGTCATGTGCTCTAACTTGCAAACTAAAACTTATCATAAAGTTCCAGCCAGATCTGAGACCCAAAGCTCGTAGCCCCTTCTGGTGAGATACAAAGAGACATGAGTTCAGTTATATATCACTGACAATAAGAAAAATTAAATTAAATAATAATATATATCAATCTCTATTATATGTTGATTGTAAATATTTATTCAAATTAATTCCAAGTTTCTATATACAATTACATTTAATTATTGCTCTCATATCATGAGATTCAATGACAAATTGTCTGAAAATGTAAATTATGATAATCAATTTTTACGGAATTTTGTTTGTTACTAATATAAAAATAATAAATTACATTTAAAAAATATAACAAGGATTAGAATTAATGATTTTCTGAAACTAAACTTAATAATATACATCAGTATAGATACTTTAATCTTAACAAATCTCATTGAATGGAATTTAAGTCAGTGTGTGTTATACACTGAATCTATAAAAGAATATTATCATTTACCTGTTATATACATCCATATTATAATATTATTCACCTGCCTTGTTATAAAAAGAATGCTTGTTCATCCTGGACTTATACTAATTATTACCTGTAATTGAAAAAAAAATTATTACAAAGCATCAGTTTTATTATTTAAAGAAATCTTTTTCAATTTGTGAACATGAAATAAAATAAAAATTTATCTGACTCATCGTCTTCATAGTCTAATATCCAATACAGGAACTACTTCCATCCACTTCATTAGTAATAGCTGCACGAATTTTTTCTATGTAACTTCCTTTTTTTATGTTTTTTTTTAAACTCCCAGAACCCGCTTCAAATGACTTACAGTTATGTCAATATGTATAATTTTCTTGAAAATAACTTATAAATAAATCTTCTCTTAACATTTTAGTTGATTTAAAGTATATCTGAGAAAATTTATATTAGTATAATTACTTAATTATTGGATACTGTATTATTTTAAATTAAAAATAACAAGCAATACTTACAAAGACATATTTACAATAAACGATAATTGGCTGTTATTGTTTATTTACATATTATATTTATTTTGGGAATTTTTTTATACATTATTGATGTAAATAACGAATACTAAGATTAAAAAGCAGGCTGTTAATAACAGGGATTTTACATAATCCACAATTACTAACAGAAATTTGTTGTCAATATAATGAATATTAAGTAAAAAACCGTATACTTGTTAGAAAGAGAAAGAATGCAATGGGACCTTTCTCTATCTCTTTTTACTTGCATATGCGCAAGTGTAATTACAAACAGATAGACAAAGGGTCTCATAGTATTCTTTCTCCTTCTAATGAGTATACAGTTCCACTTACACACGAACCTATTGCTCGAGAATAAAAGTTTCAGAATAAGGCTCGAATTTATAGTCGACACTCAACACTCAGCACTCAGATATCAACGCTCAGATCTTAAACTTCCCTTGTTTTGTATTTCCTATACATGTAGACATGTTTTATAAGGAACACGGAACAAGGAAAGTTTGAGATCTGAGGGTTGAGATCAGAGTGCTGAGTGTTGAGTGTCGACTATAAATTCGAGCCTTAGGCCCCTGTTAATACTATTATATAAAAACTGTTTACAAACGTATATTTTAAATGATAACGGTGCATGCAAGTTGATACTCAGTTATTAAACATCATTTTGTCTTTATTTCTCTAATAAGAGAGTAAGTTATAATGCTGTTCGATTACTGAATGTTGATTACAAATTCGAGCCCACGGGAGTTTTAAGGCTGGTAGGTACGATCGCGCCGTTATCATTTAAAATAAATGTTTGTAAACAGTTTTTATATAAACAGTATTAACGGTATTATTTTTTTAATTAAATTCATATGAATTAATGTAATCATCAATATTTTATTTATGCTTTTTTTAATTTAAAAATTAAGTGAGCATTCTTTTTAATTTTATAAATAGTCGAATATTACATATCTTACAAATACTCGTATTAATGAAATTGATGTAGATCTGTCTGATATTCGACTTCGTTTATTCACTTCTTTATAATTGATTTTAATGGTTACAAAACAATGTCGAGCGAGGAAATGTCACTTGACGAAACCGAAATCGTCTATGTAGAAAAGAAAAGACGTATAGCTTATAATAGATGCAGAAAGTCATTCGCCAGTGAAGAGATTTGTTCAGCAAAGTCATTGCGTAAAATATCAGAACAAGTCTTAGAGAAATTCACTTAAAAATTTTCTTGTGAACCTCCATTAACACCTGATGATAGAATTTGTTATAAATGTAGGATAAAAATGTATACTGTCTGCGTTTCAACTGAAACATCACCATGTAATGTTCTTTATGTGAAATATTTTTACAATTTTAATATTTTTATTTAAATACTTCCTTATATCTTTTATTTGTTCTATAGATAGCACCCAAAATACAGAATCACCAGAAGATGCATCAGATATTCCAATGCTTGTAGAACAACTTTTACATGACAACGAAGATGAAGTAGAGGTTTCTGTAAAAGATTTTAAGATGTTTGTAGATTTATTAGAGAATTTAAAGATGAAATACCACAGTACAGATACACATAAAATAGAAAAAGTCCAAATACTGACCCTGCTACCATTAACTTGGTCATATGATGAAATAAAAAAACATTTTGGTGCTACAAATTATTTGATTAACATGTCAAAAAAATTGCAAACTGAAGCAGGTCCTCTAGCAAAACCATCTATAAAAAAAGTTAATTAAAAATATTCATAAAAAAATAATAGGTGAAAAAATGAAACATAATTTAAATAAATTTAATAGAACGTTTCAATTTGTTATATAAATGAAGTACAATTAAATTTTGGCAATAATTATTAAAATAAAATATAATTGGTTGAATATTATCCTGATAAAAATTAATATCAATTAAAAATAATTTTAGGAAATCTTGTTTCTGAAACAACTAAGCAAAATGTAATAAATTTTTATACAAGTGAAGAAAATACCTATATATTACCTGGAAAAAAAGACTGTGTTAAGTACAAGGATGAGAAGGGCAACATTGTTTATGATCAAAAACGTATTCTGCTTTGTACATTGAAAGAGTTGTACAGATTATTTTGTAATCAATTTTCATCTGATATTCCAATAGGATTTTCTACATTTGCCAAATTGAAACCTAAATGTTGTGTATCAGCTGGTAGCAGTGGTACACATTCTGTATGTGTTTGTTCAATTCATCAAAATGTCAAGTTGATGATATCAGGTATTTTCAATTTATTTTCAACATTTTTTACTCGGATAAATTTTTATAATATTAATTAAAAGAAAAAAAACACTTCTGTAGGTTGTAATTTAGAAAAAATGACAGAAGGCTATTCTCACCAGTTTAAGACATATAAAGATATTTTGCAATTTATCATTTGTAATAAAAATAAAATGTCGATGGCATACAAATGTTATTTTGGTGACTGCGACAAATGTCCTGGTGTTCAACGCTTAGAGTCTTACTTGACCATGATTTTTGATGAAAAAGAAATTGAAGAAGTTATCTATGCACAATGGATGTTAACTCCTAGAGCCATTTTAAAAAATATTGTAGAGGACGTAAATGATTTCATTCCATCATTTTGTGATAAAATTAAAGCTTTACAGCCACATGCTTTTATTTCAATAGCATAATCTGAATATTTTAAAAAATTAAAAAATGAATTGAAAGAGGATGAAATTATGGTAAGCCTAGATTTTTCAGAGAATTATGCTTTTGTTGCTCAAAACGCTTCACCTGGGTTTCACTGGAATAACGACCAGGCGACAGTATTTGTTACATATATTTATTATGTGGAACATACTTAATTATCAGGCAAAGCATTTGTAGTAATTTCAAATAATTTAAGTCACGATACTGTAGCAGTTTATACTTATCAGCAACTACTAATTCTATATTTAAAAGAAAATTTCAAAGGATTGAAAAATATTTACTATTTTACTGACAGAGCCCCTCAGCAGTTTAAGAATTTTAAAAACATTTCAAATATTTATTATCATAGTGATGATTTTGATATATCTGCAGAGTGGCATTTTTTTCCAACTGCACATGGTAAAGGTGCATATGACGGAGTAGGTGGTTCTGTTAAAAGAGCTGCAGCTAAAGCAAGTCTCACACTTCCAGCAACGCAACAAATTTTTGATGCAGTTACATTGTACGAGTGATTGAAAAATAAAGGAAACTATACAAATGTTGATTTTGCTTACTCGCCAGAATCAGATTACAATAAAAATTTTAAAAAACTGCAGAATCGTTTTAAAAATAGAAACAGGGTGAAAAACATACAAAAGCAACATTTTATTAGTTTAATAGCAAATGGCAAAGTAAAATGCAAATTATTTTCTAGTTCAGTAGACTCCATTGAAGTAACAGTAATTGATTAATTATTATATCTATGTTTTTACATTTTTTTATATCGATGTTGAATTTTTAAATATATTGTAAATAAAAAATTCAATAATCCTGTCTATATTTTAATTATAACATGCAAATTTTTTTAATATATTTAAAACCTTTAACGGGTCGTCGGAACTGTTGGAAACAATTTATGCTTTTTTTATTGATAACTTTTTAATTTTATTATTTAAACAAATATAATGACTTGTACGCACTAGAGTATATTAAGAGAATTATTTTAGTGAAATAAGAAATCAATTGTGTTTTTTATTTTTTTATAAGATTCGAATGGAAATTAGACATAAAACTCGATAAACTTCACCTCAAAATACTATTTATTAAAAGATTGCAAGTAACTTTTTATTCCTAGTATTTTGGTAAATTTCTTTAGTTTTCCGCACTCAAGTTTAAACATACAAATTTTCTTACTGTAATGAAAAAATTCGATTTACCGTACCCTATTAAGAATATATACGTATTTCCAATACGTATTTTTACTACGTATCTTAATTACGTAATAGAATTACGTAACTCCATACGTAGCTAAGTGTTCGAATTTGTGACGTGATTCTTATACGTATTTATTTAAAAAATACTTAACTTTGATACGTTTTTCTTGTAAAAGTACGTAATTTTTAGACCTATATGCACTTAAAATATGCTAATAGAAGATACATATTTTAACTATATATAGGTCTAAAAATAACGTACTTTTACAATAAAAATGTATCAAAGTTACGTATTTTTTAAATAAATACGTATAAGAATTATGTCACAAATTCGAACACTTAGCTACGTATGGAGTTACGTAATTCTGTTATGTAATTATGATACGTAGTAAAAATACGTATTGGACAAACGTACACATTTTCAATAGGGTACCGTTTGCACGTATACTTGGAATTAAAATATTACTAGACTATTTGAGAAGGGGGGACCTCCGTCATGCTCTTAAGGAAAAATGTTTAAGTTTGTGAATTTAGTTCATTTTTTATGATATAGACAATATTTATTCAATATAATTACACTTATATTGTTTATTAAAAATTTCATTTTCATCTTCAATTTTATGATTCTTACCTCACCTAAGTAGTTCCTGTATTGGATATCAGACTAAGGAGACGATGAGTAAGATAAGTTTTTATTTTATTTCATGTTCACAAATTGAAAAAGATTTCTTTAAATAATAAAACTGATGCTTTGTAATAATTTTTTTTTCAATTACAGGTAATAATTAGTATAAGTCCAGGGTAAGCGATCATTCTTTTTATAACAATGCAGGTGAATAATATTATAATATGGATGTATATAACAGGTAAATGATAATATTCTTTTATAGATTCAGTGTATAACACACATTGACTTAAATTCCATTCAATGAGATTCGTTAAGATTAAAGTATCTATACTGATGTATATTATTAAGTTTAGTTTCAGAAAATCATTTATTCTAATCCTTGTTATATTTTTTAAATGTAATTTATTATTTTTATATTAGTAACAAACAAAATTCCGTGAAAATTGATTATCATAATTTACATTTTCAGACAATTTGTCATTGAATCTCATGATATGATAGCAATAATTAAATTTAATTGTGTATAGGAACTTGGAATTAATTTTAAAAAATATTTACAATCAACATATAATAGAGATTGATATATATTATTATTTAATTTAATTTTTCTTATTGTCAGTGATATGTAACTGAACTCGTGTCTCTTTGTATCTCACCGGGATGGGCTACAAGCTTTGGGTCTTAGATCTGGCTGAAACTTTATGATAAGTTTTAGTTCGTTATAACTAAAAAAAAGCTCCAACCTCAGAGTCTAACGCTGAGCAGTTTCCTAGTTAGAGCTGCTGACTAATTTTATATTTTTTAAAATTTTTAACAAACACTTGAACAAAAATTTTTCACTTTGATACTAAAAAGTCTTTAAATGTAATTTATTTTCTTGCTATTCTTCTTATACCTAAAATCAACATAATTTATTAATAAAAGAACAGATTCATTTTCATGCAAAATTTTTAAACAAGAAAGTTTAATAAAATGGTCGAGTTACCTGACAGTTTACTTTATAGACAAATTATTAAATAACTTTACAAACATGACACAATGATTTATATAATAACTTGCATGATTTTGACATGATGATTCTGTTGGCAAATTTTTTACAAAAATTTTCCAACAAACAATGTAAAAATCATGTAAGCTATTATATGAATCATTGTGTCAATCATGTACAGTTATTTAATAATTAATAAGAAGAACAATAGCAAGAAAATAAATTACATTTAAAGACTTTTTAGTATCAAAGTGAAAAATTTTTGTTTAAGAGTTGGTTGAAAATTTAAAAAAATATGAAATAAGTGATGTGCTCTAACTTGGAAACTGCTCAGCATTAGACTCTAAGGCTATAGCTTTCTTTTAGTTATATCAAACCAAAACTTATCATAAAGTTCCAGCAGGATCTGAGCCCCAAAGCTTGTAGCCTCTCTTTTCAGTTCGTTGAAGATCAGTATAGTGCAATTTTGAAATCAATATCACAGTGGATGGAATCAGTTGGACTTGAATTACCTAATAATTAACAAGATTCTCATGAATTAACACAAAAAGTTCTGACATATAGGTAGAACTGCATTTTTAGTTTTTGATCGTGTAACTGATACATCTTAGAAAAAGGTTATATGTATATATCAAAGGTTTGGTCCACTCTGAACCTTTCAGAAGATATCTTTCCATATTTTTAAATATTTGTTAAGTTTACAACTATTTCTATGAATGCTTACAAAGGGAAATCTGCAACAGATAAGTGCAAGTTGACATTTAAATGAGTAACTGTAGCTAGAAATCACATTTTTCATGATTTTTAGTTGGATTTGCATTGTTTAAAAAAAAACAAGAAGCCGCACCACTCTGAAATTTTTAAGGTATATTTGTACATGTATAACCTACTCCGATGATCTTCCCTGACCAGATATCTTGGTTCGAAAACCCAAAACTTGTATTTCAATGATTTAAATAGTTTTAGCTCAGCGGATAGCTATATTAGCACATTGGAATAACTTTTTTCTGAAAATCTAGAATACATTAAAGAAAAAAGTTTCTTAGTAATGTATTCCTTAAATGCAACCCAAATGAGTGATTTAAGCCTGAAAATAGTCAAAAATGTCAAAAATATGATTTTAGCCCAACTTTGAAGCTTCGTGGCTCTGAAACTAGTCCCTAAAAATATCTAAAAAAATTCTGAGTGGTCCAGAATACAAAAAAGAAGCATTTTACAAATTTCTGGCAAAAAAAATTTTTTGTCCACTAATTTCACAGAGAATGGGCGATATATATATATATATATATATATATATATATATATATATATATATATAAATCCTTTTTTATTTCCAGGTTTTTTATATTTAATATAATTTTTTATGTGTAGGTTTCTTATATTTATTATAAATTTTATTTTCAGGTTTTTTTATATAATAATTAATAATTTTTACTATCAATATTTTCATCTAGAGCTTGTTTAATTCAGGTGATAAGAAACTCTACGCCGGTTCTAATTCACCTAAATTAGAATTCCATGCTGGTTCTACTTTAAGTGAAGTGGAAACGGCATACGTTTCTAAATTCATGTGAATTAGAACCGGCATAGCTTATCTACTAACATTGATGAGTAACTTTGTTTTAGATCAAAAATAAATATTTTTTGTCATATTTGCAGACCGCGACCCCCCTCCCCCTGTCCACAGCATGAAAAAAAGGACTTTTTCAGTATTTTTTTTTTCTCCGAATCTAGTCAGTAAAAAACCCCAAGAAAATCGTGCTTATAGTTTAAATGTATACAAATCTTGTAGAATATTTTCATAAAGATTTGATGATGCTATAATATATATAACCTAAAAAGATGGAAAAAAAATTAAAATCCTTCCCATTTCTACGAAACATGCGGTACAGGGCCAATTCTTGCAAAAAAACTTGTATTTTGTTTAAAAGTACGTGCTTGATTTTTTTCAGATGTATCCTGGAGCTGTGCCATAGTTAAAAATGCAAAAAAACTGATTTTTTCGACAGTTTTGGCTGATTTTAGCTCATTTGCAGACTTCGTATTATTATTTATATCATGAAATTATATTCTAGAACTTTATTTATGAATTAAATTATGCAATCAAGTCAGAAAAATAAGATTTACAAACAATCGCATCATATTTTTGCACGAATCCACATTTTAGATTAGGTATATAAACACTTCTTTCAGGATTTTGTTAATATTTCACTACTCTATATGTGATAAAATCTTTTAAATATTATATTACTCCAATAAAAGAAAATGTTTTGATAACTAAGTCATTTCACAGGTACAGCTTTATTAAGTACGGTCAAAATATCAGATTACATATGAGTTAATGAATTTATATTTCGTAAGTAAAACTTATCAAAACAAACAGAATCATGATATAATAATATGAACCTTGACTTTGACATTTTTAACACTATGTAATCTAAATCTGCACTTAAGTCACACTTTGGCGAGAGCTATGTGGTCTATTTTTACACTGTGTAAAAAAATGTGAGCATGCGAATACATTGAAATCTTGTTTACATGTCTCGTAATAATATTACAATATTAAATATATTTTTATTGAAAAGCGCATATTATTCGCAATTATTTTATGACATTTCCAATCGTTTTAAAAATTATATGCTGTATGTTATGTATTGTATTATATTATCTCCATTGACATAGGTACGAATTCAGTGCAAAAATTGATTGTTTTATATAATTACATTTTAATTCTTACTTTAAAAGTATAATGATGTTAACCTTTTTATATTTGCACCAAAGAATTAAAACCTAAAAATGAATTCACTAAGATACCACTGCTAATAAACAATATAAACACCACATAATATTTTGCCAACAGTGAGAATTAAACGAGTTTCAAGATTATCGATTATATTAATGACTATATTTTATCAAAGGTTTTGGATTTATCATCTTAACCTTATACAAATTATAATTTGAATATTTTTCCCTAATGTTTTATCGAAAGATCTTAAACTATAATAATAATTCCCTGGTAGAAAAAAGCCTGGATTTACGGTGTCATTATGGTGTATTTCATCGTTTGCAACCATAATATGGCCACAAACCCAGTCTTATTTCGACGGAATATGGCCAGTTTATGGACTTGATAAGACCACAAACCCAGTCTTATTTCGATAGAATATGGTCAGCTTATGGACTCGAGAAGAAATACAAATTTATAATTTTGAAAAGATAATTAAAATTTTGAAATAATAATTAAAGAAATTATAATTTAGGATTATTAGAAAATAATTCATTTAATAAATTATCAACATATATTATTTATTTTTATAAGCTATTTATTTTTATAATTAACAATAACACATTAAAGTTTCATTTATAAAGTTATAGTTAATGATCTGACATTATTTACAATTAATAACAATTACTTGTTAGTATATCACTCAAATAGACAAAGGTTATAATGAACAATACAAACTTTATAGGTTATGATTTATTTTAAAAATAAATTTTGTATTAATATAAGTTAATGAGATATTAGTATTATTTAATATTAATTGTTATTACACTCATATAAAATATCAATTAATTAAGAACTTAAGGTATCAGGCCCAAATTTAAGCCTAAAATAAAAATTAAATTTAAATGTCATAATAATTTTTTATAATAATATTATTTAGAAAAAGTTTCTTTTACCTTAGATATATAAAATATAAGACTATGGCTCATAAAAAATTTTAAATAATCTCATAAAATGATTGAAATTCTTTCCTTTATTCAAACACTTGATTTTGGTGGTCACTGCTAGCTTTCTCAGCCAATTTTCAACTAATTGACTTCAAAATTTCCAGATATCTTTAATTCATACATATTTACAAAATAACACTTTTATTTATGAGAAAAAGAAAATGAATTTAAAAGTTTGACATGCACTAAAAATAAAACTGGCCATCAAGCTTTTCAAAGTGATATTATAATTTCATTTTTACTTATTTGTTTTTGAAATTATGGCATTTATAAACAAAAAACTTTGTAAATAACTTTAGAATGTTCTGCCTAGCATAATATCAATATAAATCCATATATTGTGGATTGTATTGTAATTTCACTTTAAAAAAAATTGGTGACAAGTTTCATTTTTGGTTTAGCTATACAAACAAAATATTTCATAATACACATATTCGTTTTGAAAGTCTGGTACTCGAAGTTCTAAAATTTTGCAAACAATTTTAAAGTATCCTGCTGTAACATAATGTCAATGCAAATCAATTAATTTTATTGTATAACATAATATTGAGTTTTTCAACTAATTAACTTAAGAACCACATTAGCGCGTCTATTTTCAAAGATTATGGTTAGGTTAAGTTGTCGAATATAAAGTCATATCAGAAAATTAGATTATAATGAAAAAATTCATTTTCAATTAAATATGAAGAATGGGGAATAAAAAAACGCTGCCAAGTGCTTTGGCGAAATGCTTTCTCATAGAGCTCTTTGAGTTTCATTATTTTTTTTTATATTTATTTAAATGTGATTTTAATATTAAAAAATTGTCTAACATTAATATTTATTAATAAATTTGTACTTTAAAAGAACGATGACAACGAAATTCATTCTTCTTCTTCAAACATTTTTTCCATTTATTAAAAAACAATTTAATTTATAATATTTAATAATGATTATATTTAAATACTTAATTGAATGTAACAATACAAGTCAACATTTAAATCAGTAGTACTATTATAAATTTTCAAGAGTTACTCAGAAATCAAAAGAAGTGATCAAAAAGCTACACTAAGAAAATTATTTTTTTCAAACTTGGTTTTTAAAGACAGTAGCAAATAACTTGTATACAAATTTTAGAGCAAATCTATCGAGTACTTTACGTAAAATGGAAAAAACTGGAATATGAAAATTTTTTAAGAAAATTTCTAA
The DNA here is from genome assembly GCA_017163975.1 of Anastatus disparis. Classification (NCBI taxonomy): domain Eukaryota; kingdom Metazoa; phylum Arthropoda; class Insecta; order Hymenoptera; family Eupelmidae; genus Anastatus; species Anastatus disparis. The sequence goes on from JAFFSR010000116.1 coordinate 3,247,017, forward strand.
AATTTTCTGAAATGAAAACTACGCTAAGAAGATCGGCTTATAAAAGTTATCCTTCTTTTGGCAGATGTAAATTATTCTCATGGAAATCTCTAAGCAAATTCATCAAGTAACTTACGTAAAATACAAAAAAATTAAAAATTGAAAATTTTTTCAAATCATTAATATAGCTCTATAAAAAAAAACTACACTACGAATACCAATTTTCAATAGCTTCCCGTCTAGTTATACAAAAACATAGATGGTATACAAAATTTGAAGCAAATCCATCGAGTAATTGTCGAGATCTAACTGGTTAAATAAATAACATTTTCTTTTCATAATTTCTTTTTCAAAATTTTAAAAATGCTCTAAAATTAAAACTACGCTATGAAAATCAATTTTTGAAAATTTCCCTTCTTTTGGCAGTCGTAAATAATTTCCCTGCAATTTTTAGAACAAATCTATTGAGTACTTTACGTAGAATAAAGAAAAATAAGAAAAGAAGAATCGAAATTTTTTTTTAAATCTTTAAAATTCCCTAAAATTATAACCACGCTAAGAAAATTAATTTTCAAAAGCTTATTTTTTTCAGACAATAGCGAATTAATTGTATAAAAATTTTGGAGAAAATTTATAGTATGGTTTACGCAAAATAGAAAATAAATGAAAAATAAAAATTTTTTAGAAAATTTTCAAAGTGCTCTAAAATTGAAACTGCACTGAAAAAATTAGTTTTCCAAAGCTTGTTTTCTTCAGACAGTAGCGAATAAATTGCATACAAATTTTGGAGCAAATCTATCAAATGGTTTTCGTAAAATAAAAAAAAATTAAAAATGAAAATTAAAAAAAAAATTTTAAATAATGCTCTAAAATTAAAAGTGCGCTAAGAAAATTAGTTTACAAAATTTTTTATACTTTTGGCAGTCGAAATTAAGTTCTATACAAATTTTTGAATAAATTCTTCGAGTAGTTTACGTAAAATACAAAAAAAAATAAAAATCGAAATTTTTTTATAATTCTTAAAATGATTCTAAAAAAAACTACGCTAAGAAAATCAATTCTCAATAGCTTCCGCACCAGTTGATCAAAAAATTGAATTGTATGGAAAATTTGAAGTAAATCCATCGAGTAGCTTTTAAGATTTTATTGGCTTAATAAATAGAAACATTTTTTTTTTAATTTCAAAATGCTATAAAATTAAAACCAAGCTAAGAAAATAAGTTTTTGAAAATTTATTTTATCCGGGCAATCACAAATAATTTATGTGCAAATTTTGAAGCAAATTCATTGAGTAGTAAACAAAAAAAAACCAAAAAACCAAAAGACCAGAAATCGAAATTTTTTTTTTTTTTAAACTCTAAAATGAAAACTACGCTAGAAGAATCAATTATCAATAGCTTCCCAGCAAGTTAGTCAAAAAACTAAATTCCATGCAAAATTAGAAGCAAATATATCGAGTAGTTCTCGAGATACAGTTTACTAACTGAAATCATACATCCACACACACACGTACATACAGACATTTTCTGGAAACCACTTTTTTGAACTTACCGAGTTCAAATATGCACAAATTAATGAAAAAATTGAAAAAAATTTTTTTTATCGATACAATGCTTTCTCTATGAGAAAGAAAAATAATAAAGAAGAGTAGAGAAAGTTCACAATTAAAGTTAAACTTGTTATACTATAAATACAAGTTTATTATAGTAGTACGCACAAATTACACATAGAAAAAGTCCATATTATGGCCAACTTATGGTGAGATTTGACTATGTAATTACACCGTAAAAATATGGCCATATGTTGGTGGACACGCCATATTTTATGCTAAACTTTTTACCAGGGTTATAACGAACTATTTAATATCGAATCAATTTTTATTATACAATGTTATTCTAGGCTCGAATTAATAGTCGTGACTTGAGTATTGAGTATCACTTGGAACTTAAGTATCGTTACTTGAGTATCAATTGTTACTTTAATTGAGTGTGACATCTTTACCGACGACTATCATATCTGTGTGATTTTATATTTCATATAAAAAAATTGAAGTAACAGCTGATACTCAAGTAACGATACTTAAGTTCCAAGTGATACTCAATACTCAAGTCATGATTATGAATTCGAGCCTAATATTGTAATATAGCACATGAAATAATTTTATCGTTTTAAACTACAATTCCGTTAGAAATAAATTCTTACCTAATAAATAAAATTAATAAATATAGAATTTTATTTTTTATACTAATAATATTCGTAATACTGTTTCTATACTAATATTCGTTATTTTATTTACAAAATATTCTACATGTTACTTTTCTTTAGTGATGAAATGGCTTTTAACATAATGTTTTTTTATGGCTCGAATTCATAGACCCAATTCCAGTCTAAGGCTAGAAGTTATAGTGGTTACTTAGTTCTCAAATATTCTATCCTTGTTCTTCTTATGGGAAAAAAGTAAGAAGGACATAGATAGAAAATCTGAGAACTGAGTAAAGACTATAACTTCCGGCCTAACGATTGTTACTTGACTTACGTTACTGAATTCGTACCTATGTCAATGGAGGTAATATAATACAATACATGGCATAAGTGCAAACTTTATTTATAATTTTTAAAACGATTGCAAACGTCATAATATAATTGCGAATAATATGCGCTTTTTAACAAAAATATATTTAATATTGTAATATTAATATAAGACACGTAAACAAGATTTCAATGTACTTGCATGCTCACAAATTTTTACACAGTGTAAAAATAGACCACATAGCTCTCACAAAAGTATGACTTAAGTGCAGATGTAGATTACATAGTGTTAAAAATGTCAAAGTCAAGGTTCATATTATTAAATCATGATTCTGTTTGTATTGATAAGTTTTACTTACGAAATATAAATTCATTAACTCATATGTGATCTGATAATTCTTTAATTTCTGCTTTATTGCAACAAAAATTTAAATATTTTATAGCTAATGTAATATCTGATAACTATCATATATTTTAAATCTTCATTTTTGGTTGTTACTAATAACTTTGAACAGATTAATATTTTTGAATGCATTAAAGCTCAAATTAGAAAATATTTGTTAAATGTTTCGTATTATTATCATGGATCATGCAAAGTAAACACGGACCGATTTATGGTTTTTTGAATCAATGCTAATTTTGAAATTTCATAAAATTATTGCTTTTGTATAATATATAGTATCTAATTTATTGAGCGTTTGTGACTATAACTCTACCTTTTTTATACCTTAAAATAAGAAAATATCTCTTGCAGCTGTAAACAAATCGATGATCTGGAGATCTAATACTTTCCTGGTAAGAATATAATTATGAAATACTTAAAATTATAAAAATACTAAATTTTACAGGAATAAACATAGTTTATTATATGTTTGTAATTTTTCCTATAAAAATATCGATATTCTCAATATCGATATTTTAGCTCCGATACATCATGAGTATCGATATCCAAGCGAAAAATAAATATCGATACTTAATATCGATATTTTAATAAATATCGCCCAACACTACTCTACTTAAACTCCGAGAGAGTCAAAGGCGGGATAGGAAAGGCCATCTCCAGCATGCAAAGTTCTCCCCCTAGTACATGCTAACAGATGGACGATCAGGTAAGGAGTGAGTCTCAAGAGAGCCAGCGACGGCTCTTATATACACAGAGGCTCGTTTTTCCCGTTGCGGGAGCAGTGCCTCGTAGCGGCTCAGTGCCCGTACTTGCTGCTGGCGGCCGAGAGCCTAGCAGACTAAGCGCGCGCGAAATTCAAGCGTCGCAACGTACACTACAGAGACACCATACCATGTAGCTCAGTGATGGAAAGAGAGTGCGGATCACAATCTTTTCGTTAAGCAAGATACTTCGCATTTACGGCGCTTCTCACTACATTTCTACTCTGCTGCCACAGAGTAGGGATATTATACATTGTAAGATATACGCATTATATTACACTTGATCGTCGCTTGACTGTCAAAATTAAGGCGTAGCTGCACGCTCGTAAAAGCACGTTTGCTACTTTTCTATATCCCCTCTCGCCGCTTGTTAACATGATGCTTTTCTATATGCAAATCATCAAGTGAGGTCTCAAACTTTTCAAAGAATTGATGAATTAAAAAAATCGATTACAAAGTAGAGAAAATTTCCTAAATGATTGTCTTTAATCAACTTTTAATATCTATTTCATGTTCAGAGATACAAGCGGGCGAAAATGGAGCAGATAACAAAATAATTTTTTAGGTGCGATAACATTTTTCATGTTTCTTCATGTTTTGGTGTGCTTACAACTGTAGTTTGTATATGAATTATGTATACATTGAATTTACAATATACAGTTGTGAATAGATGCCGAAATATGAAAAAAATTTTGAATATTTTACTGTACCTAAAAAATTATTTTTTGACCCTTAGGGCGCAAAATTCGATTTTCCATGCTTGTCAAGCGGGCGCGAAATAGTACATTCCCGCCCTTTGACAAGCATAGAAATCGAATTTTTCACCCTTTGGATAAAAAAACAATATGTGTACCACGGGCGCAAGGGGATTCGCTGCCAGAGTGCGAATGAGCGCCAGAGCGAAGCGAGGGCGCTAAATTAGCACGAATCTCTTATTTTGCGCCCTTGGTACACAATGTACTATTGTTATTTGCTCCATTTTCGCACGCCTGTAACTCTACACACAGAATAGATATTGAAAATTGATTAAAGGTAATATTTTAGTAAATTTGCTCCTCTGTGCAATAGATTTTAAATTTTTTAATTCCACCAATTCATTAAAAAGTTACAGTTGATTGATTATATTTCGAAAATTTAAAAATTTTTAATCATTAGAAAATTAAGTTAAAAAAGAGTTTAAAATAGTCTACAGCTTGTAAAAAGATAGTATTTTGTCTGACCTTTAAAACACCGTTGGAATTTTTCAAATTCATCAAAGCGTTTCTGAGATATAATGATTTGAATTCAAGTCTTTAAAAAAAAATAGTATTTTGTGTAACTAGTGCGCAAAATAAGGGATTTGTGCACGAGTGAGAGTTTTTTGCCCGAGCGAAGCGAGGGCGCCAAACTCACACAAATACCAAATCCCTTGAGCGCACGTGTTACACATACTATTTTTTTACTCAAGCTGTGCGAAATTCGATGCGTACATCAATTGTTTTGAACATAAGAATTTACATTAATATTGTGTATAATGCTTTGATATCGAAAGAGTCAACTATTTATAATATTAATTTGCAATGATTCGGTGTGAGACGGAAGAGGGGGAGGGGACCCGGGATTCGGGGGGTGGAGCCCCCGCTTCCAAAATATAAATAATAATTTATAAAATAAAAAAACAAGATTCATAAAACAATTAAATTTATATTCCATGAAAATATATTAGATCTAATTAAATGTTAAAAGATTATTTACATAACTATAAAATAAAGGTGAAAATTATTTTCAAATTCGCCGAACGATCCATTGACCTATAGAAAACAAATTATGTTATTTTAATTTTACCTCATATTAGTTCACATACTGTTTCTTATTTTACGCCCGTTGAATTCATTTTGCGAACGCTGAATCTATTTTACGCACGCTGAATCTATTTTGCGCACGCTGAATCTATTTTGCACTCGCTCAACTTACAGTGTGTCCGAATACAGTATTTTGCGTACGCTACAGAGGCAGGAGAAATTGAATTTCGCGCACAGAGTCAAAAAAATGTTTCCGAACTTTTGAGCAGTACTGTATATGAATATTTTTTGTATTTCATTTTAGAAATTGCAATAATTTAGACACATTGTCGTGCACTGATAAAGAGTGAGTGGAAGAAGAAGCAAAAGAAAATATTGGGAAATTATGATCCAGCTCCTTTTTTGCATCATGAATGTTTTCCACTACCTTCTAAAAAACTAGCAATAATAAAAAATACATGAAAAGATTTACAGAATGAAGCCAAAAAAGTTACTAATTAATTAATTAATTAATTTTTGAAATAATATGTTATGCTTTACCTAATTCTGCTTTGAGTAAACACATGTAATTATAATATATTAATTTTTAAATTGTAATTTTAAAATTTAAAAATATGTTATTTTAATTTTTGTATACTATGTAATTTTTTTGTGGGTTAGGAAGACATAAGGCAGTCACTTTAAAAAGGAAAATGTAGAAAATATCATTGAAGAACCAATTATTGCAATGATTTTTCAACATCAAGATAGTCAATTAATGAATAAAATAAATAGATTACAAGTTTGTTAGGTACAAGATTGCTGCGCTGATGTTCTTAATAAACTGAGTATAAATATTGATGAGATTTGTTTTAAAAGTAAAGACTGGTATGCGTATTGATTAAAAGAAAAGGGATTTAGAATAACTACATCAACATGTTATGGATTATTTACTTGCACCAACAATAAAAATGCTGATTAGGATGAAAAGTGTGAAGACTTTTCAAAACCAAAACAGTTTAAAACTGAATTTACAGAGTATGGTGTTCAAACGCGTGTTTGGTTATTTCATAAAATTTAATCTATTAAAAATTTTATGAATCGGTAAAAAGAATGATTTGAAATTTAACTTTTGAATTCGCTAAATTTAATGTACCAAATAGATGTTGCTAATTTAATTAAATTGTAAATTTTTTATAAAGAACTGAATTTTTTTCTATTTGTTACATTGACTATATGACACTTTTGATTTTAATCCTTAATTGAAACAATCTAGTTCAGGATTTAAACTTAATATTACGCTTTATTCGCACGCAAATTCTACGAGAATATCGCTACGCAATGCTTATCGGTAGAGATCCAACTAAAAACTGACCACTTTATTCGCGCGTGGCGTGAAGTCACCTCGCTCTCTCCCCTTCGTTCGCGCTCATCGGACGGAAAAGGTGGGAGCAGGCGACTAAAAATGCCGCCAACAAAAAAAGAGAAATAAAAATATATGAATTGTGTTGTGACGCCACATATAGTAAAAATACTGAAAAAAAGTCTGAGCTGTTTTCGAAAATGTTAACAAGTTTCAAATAATTGAAATTGGTCTAATCGTCTCAAAACAAAATTCATGGCTTCTATACTCACCTGATGGGATCATAATAAATGATAAAATTGCTGTGGCTTTATTAGAGATTAAATGTCCTTTTATTGGAAAAACTGACACTATTGATAAAGTAATTCACAGTCAATGGAAAAATTGTTAAAAAAAAGAATGGAGAAAATATTGTATTGAAAAAAAACATCGAGATTATGGACAAATATAGTTGGGAGTGGCAGTATTAAATTTACCTTTTACTTATTTTGTTATGTATTCTTAATGTAATGAAAAATTTTTAACTTTAAAAGTTGCAAAAGATGAAACCTTTATTTCTTTAATGTTGATTAAATTAAGAAATGTTCATTTTAAAATTTTGTTGGCTAAAATTCGCTTATTAGAACTTTAATGTGATAAAGATAGTCATTGTATGCCAAAATAATTAATAATTTAAAAATTAATATAGTTTTACTGATGATGAGTATAATGTTAGTTAAAAAAATAATCTTTGTAATGTATAAAATACATATATGTGATATTAGATAAAAAAAATACATTTAATACATAAAATTTGATATTAGATTAAAAAATTCTTAAGTCATATAAATACATATGTGATAATAGATTAAAAAATGTGCACAATACGGGTTTTTCATCTGCAGATCTTGATCCCTCCTTTCTCAGTGGATTGTCCACATTTAAACATCATAATTTGATATTCATAAATGAATTTATGCCTAAAGATAAATATGTAAATTTTAAAAAAGTAAAAAAGTATGCTAAGGAAAAAGGCTTTAAATTTGTTTGGCATAGACGTGGCAAATTTCTGGTGAGGAGGGAGAGAGGGGAGAGGGCACACAGTTTTAGCAACAAAAATGACTTACATAAATTAATTAACAATAAAGAATCTAATGATGTAAATTTAAATGTAAATGAGAAACTCCATAGAAACTCCATCGATTAACATGTGTAGCAAAGTTTTCGACCAACAAAATGTAGAGACAAACCTAGTTTCAGTTAAAGACGGAGTAACAAGTGTCAAGCACCTATTATATGCAGATGACCTGCAAATTTATACGCAGGTCTCTTATGAGAATGTGAATGAAGGTATTCGTATTCTACAGAGGGCGGCCAAGGCGGTGTCGGAGTGGGCTGTTGATGCTTCTCTCACACTAAATGCAAACAAAACTAAGGCGATCGTTTTTGGCAATGGTCGACTTATTAATGACTTTTATGCTGGTGAGCCAAGGACGATTGAGCTTGAGGATGGTGTCGGCATATCTTTCTCTGATACCGTTACGAGCCTTGGTGTTGTGCTTGACTCTAAGCTATCGTGGGAGCCACATATTAATATGCTGACTAAGAAGTTTAATAGAACTATGTATGGCTTACGTTTTTTTCATCGGTATACTACTGAGGCTCTGCGCAAACAACTCGCAACCGCCCTGCTGTTTCCACATCTCGATTACTACTCAGTAGTTCTGCTCGATGCCTCTCAGGAGTTAAAAAGACGATTACAAAGACTACAAAATTCATGTGTGAGATATGTATCAGGCATGAGAATGGGCGATCATATCTCTTCTCATAGAGCTGCGCTGGGTTGGCTGCGTACTGATGCGAGGAGACAGTATTTTATGGCTGTACTTATGTACAAAATTGTGCGTGTGAATACTCCCGAGTATCTAGTGGGTCTCTTCACTAGATATGTACCTAGGGTAACCACTAGGAGAGAGATTAAGGATTTCGCGGTGCCCTTCATGCGTACTGAGACTGGAAGAATTCCTTTCAAGTTCAGGGTGCGCATTTTTGGAACTTCCTCCCTGCTGATATAAAGAATCTTCTATCACTCAGCGGGTTTAAGTCGGCTCTGAGGGGGTACTTGCTCGACCTCCAATAAACTAAATTTTATTTTTTATTTATATGTTAATTTATTATAATGTGACGTCCCGTATATATACTCTTTTGCTTAAAGTGTGATTGTATTTATTAGCTGAATGGTTAGTGAGTGAATGCTTTACTTGCTTTTATTATTTTGACTGCGTTTTTGTGCTACTGCATACGCTTTATTATTTTATTGCATTATTTATCATTTTTCATTTTGTATTTTAAATTAAAATTTTTATATACTATGACTGATAAATATTGTATGACTGACTTTTAATTTATAGGTTGCGTGTATTTTACTATTTTTTTTTGTATCTGTGATATCACTTCTTTTGTTGTGACTTACTTATTCAGTATTATTAGGTTTAGTAACTGACTGAGATATCAATTGCAATATTTTGTATTTATACATTGTTTTATGTGCAATATTTTATATTTATACATTGTTTTATGTGCAATATTTTTATATTTATACATTGTTTATGTGCAATATTTATTATTATATTTATGAATTGTATTACACGTCCTTTGTATAATAATATGATATACAATAAATAGTATCTATCTATATATCTATCTATCTTATATCTTACACTTTGACAGAATAAGATCGAATGAATATAGAATCCATGTTAGATGTTACATGGTCGAACATCTAAAAGATAATGAGAGAGCTTGCTTGGATTCACGCTCTTTTATATTATTTCATAAACCTTTTATGAAGTTCTATTTCTCACTAAAGAATTATATATCAGGAAATAGAATGTTCCATAACATTTATTTTATATATTTGCAAAAGAAACATTTAATTAAGATAAATATATTAGTGAAAGAAACATTCTATTTTCTATACATTCCAAAAGACTATTTTTTATAGTTAATTTTATTATTTATTAATTAAAAAAAATGTAATATTTTATATTTTAATTTATATTTTCAAACTTGAAACAGAATAATCATTTTTATACATGTTATAGGAATAGAATGTTCTATTTATATATACACAATTATTTTGTTACATCTTTTGTTATTAACAATCAAATTTTGATAATACCTTTTATTAAAAGAAATAGAAAATTCAATTTCTATATTCATTTTACTATATCTATATATAGAGATATTTTGAGTTATCTTCATTACCGGCCTCGATCGGTAACTTTAGAGCCGTACTTATATTTTTAACGTAATTTAAATTTATTATAACCAAAATTTATTCTATGTTTTAAATAATATAGACTTATTTATGACATATTCATGTTAAAATTAATAATTAAACCCAAAATTGATATGAGCTGTTACAACACTGTTAAAAATAATTTGAATAATCAGTAATTTTTAGTTTTTTTAGGTGAAAATTCATTCTTCTGTGATTGAAAAATATTTTCATGAACATGTGACTGAAAAAACTTATTAATATTATTAATTTGACATAAAAATGTTTTTTCATGCATGAATTTTCATTTATTTTGTAAATGAATTTTTATTTTTTATTAAATGAATTTTAATTTTTTTGCGATTAAAAAAAACTTCAGTCATTTTACTGAAGTTTCATTCAAAAATTCTTATTAGTGTATATATTAATTAATTATTTTAGGTCAGCTTTTAAGTATTCAATTGAATATTTTGTTTTAAAGCAGTATTTTTTATTATTTTCTAGAGCAATAATGTGTAAGGTTTTCAAATGACGAAACCAAACCAGTAACTTTAACTGTGATATTTCTCTCACTAGGAGAGTATCAGACCTCCGGATCACGGATTTTGCTCAAACTTTGTGATAAGTTTTTAGATGTCAAAATATGAAAGGAAACAGAATCTTAGACCCCAACGCTCAATATTTCCCTAGTTACAGGCAATTAAAGAATATCACTAAAAAAGTTACTAGATTTTCAAACGCTTACAGTTCTTTAGCATTGATACTTAGGAGCATGAAACTTTTTTTAAATGAAAGCCGAGCTCAAATTCTTTCGAAATAGTAGTTATAACATGTCAAAATATTATTTTTTCCCAAAGTTATAGCGTAATTAACATTAGACCCAATTTCAGCTTTTTTTATTAATTAATGTTTTAAAAAGAAAAATCAGGTCCAATGTTGATCACGCTATAACTTTGAGAAAAAATATTATTTTGACATGCTATAACTACTATTTCGAAAGGATTTGAGCTCAACTTTCATTTAAAAAAAGTTACAAGCTCCTAGCTATCAATGCTAAGGAACTACATGGGTTTGAAAAGTAAGTAACTTTTTTAGTGATATTCTTTAATTGCCTGTAACTAGGGAAATATTGGGCGTTGGGATCTAAAATTCTGTTTCCTTTCATATTTTGACATCTGAAAACTTATCCCAAAGTTTGAGCAAAATCCGTGATCCGAAGGTCTGATACTCTCCTAGTCAGTGTATCTTTTTAATTTGGTATTTAAAATTAAATATATTCATTTATTAATATAATGTGGTCATAATACTTGTGATCTGGCCTCAATTTATTTTTCATTAAAATTTTTTTTTCTCAAAGAAAGTAAAAAAATTAATAGAACTAAAAAATTTCGAAAGTTGCCGTTAATTTAAGAAACATATGCTTTTCCAATAACAACATAAAAGTCTCCTATTTACATGAAGTAAAATTCAAAAAATTTCTATCTAATGGCATCTGTTTAAACAACTCTCTATCTTTCTTTTTTCTTTCGCTTCTGTAGCCAATTTTCACTGGATGTATCGATAAACGATTCTTTTCTTGTGACTATTGCTTTGATCGTCAACTAATTTTTTTACTCCTCACGCCTATTATTAAACATTTTTTTAACACAGAGATAAAAATACTTTTAAAATAGACGGTTGCATGATCCTGTACGACTATTATTCCGTGAGATATAAGACATTTAAGTTAGCACTTCATTTCTTAAAGGTGGCTGCGTTCTATTGGCCGCCATTGTATAATTTTCTATTTTAACGATGTCTGGCAGTATAAAATCCCCAACCTGCGTGTCTGACACTCATTGTATAGTGTTTTTACATCAAAATACATAACATATTTAAGTGCCAGACAGTTTCCTATGATCCTTTAAAAGTTGGCAAACAGCTCACTTTGAGCCAGTCTGGCATACACTAGGGCCCACCCTATGCGTCTGGCATAAACGTTTTAAAATATATTAAAAAAACAAGATATGCTAAAAAAACTAGCTGAATTCCTATAATCCTAAGAAATCGCTTAAATAGTCATGTTAGGGGTGGTCTGGCGGGGAAACGGAACCACCCCATGTGTCTGGCATATTTTTTCTTTTATAACTACATACAAGAAAGTGTCACGTTCAGCATATAAGCTAAATTAATAATTAATAATCATTAATAAATTTTTTTTTGATCAATGACTGAATTTCAGCCATCCATTGACTTCCTTTTGACTAACGCACGAGCGCTGCGTCTCCAGGGTTAGAAGTCTAAGAAAAGAGGCAGCAAGGATAGGTTGAATAAATTAGTAGACACCCATGCAATTGTCGGAGTTAAATAAATTAATTTTTTTTCCCTTTTTTTTTATAATCCAAACAAGAAGCCCTGCTTCGTACATTTTTTTTATTTCTCTTTTTTATTTTACTATTTCGCTTCAGGACGAACCACGCAACCCTATGCCAAGTTATGTACTATTCCTTGCAACAATTGACAACGCTCGACATTTACTCCGCGGATAAACAATAGGAGCCACGCGTTTCTGAGCCAGGATTCCTCCCTTGAGACTGACAATTAAGAAATTCGAAAAACTCTCAACCTTGTTTTTTTTTTCTTTCGATCTTCGCTTCCCCACAACGTCAGCCTTTTTCTCTGGTTCGTACAGTTAACTATGGAACTCGAACGTAAAATCAAACTTCTCCTTTCTTTTAATGCAATTTGCGTCTCCTCGGCTGATGACTTGCAGATGAGCGGTGGCTGGTTGCTGTTGGCTCTGGTAACGTTTCGGTTGCTTGGCAAAATCGACGTGGCCAGCAAGAGGTTGATCGGGAAAAAGAGTTTCGCCCCATTTCCATCCGATCGGAAAGAGAGCTGCCGCTCCGCTGGTGGTTCGATCTCTAAGTCTCGATCCTAGAAGCTTCGTTGTTGCTAACGACGGTATATTTTTTTGCCCATTCGTATGATTTTCAGCTATTCTGATTGGTTGCCAGTCGGCTCTTCCTGTATGTTTTTTTCTGAAAACCATAATTTCAATTAATTATTTTTTATTTAAATAGAAATTTAATTTATTTTAGGGCATTTTTATTTAAATAGAAAGAGGTCAGCTTGAAGTTTATCGGCAATTAATTTCTACCGTTGTCATTTCGACTTCCTGTTTTTGAGACTCTGTCAAAGCTTTTCTTACCAATTTTGCACTAACTTCGGATAATTGCTCCACATAAATTAGATTTAATGTCCCTCCACTCTGTATTTTTCTTCAGGGACGGCCTTATCTATTTTTATCCTGCACTTTGTTCCGCTTTTTTACCGCTTCGCTGAATTCTTTTTATACTCCCCTATGTTAACTTCACAGTTTTCTGTGAAGCCGTTCATCGTTGTCAGGCTTCTCACTTATTCTAAGCTTTCCGCGTACCCGTATCTTTTTTTAGCGCCCTATTCAGCTTGTACACCTCCTTCCTTTGCTGATTCATTCGGCCGCCGAGCCTTGATCTTCATTGAGGTCAACTGAATTTGTTTGCTATTTATCTTTCGCATTTGTTATTTATTATTTTATTGCAATTATTTTTACTTTTTTTATTGTCACTATTGTTATTTTCATTTATTTTTCGTTTGAAAAATTCATTGGTATTGAATTCGGCTCCTGTAGCGTACTTTTCTTTCTTGCTCTGTTTTACTTGGCCGCCGCTTTGACCTGAATTGTTTTCATCGTGTTATATGTCTCCTGTATTCGTTAACGTATTAATTTAACAATATTATTTTTACTTTTTCATTATTATTATTATTCTAGCTTTTATATTTTTTAGAAAAATTAATTAATAATGAGCTCTGTTCCTTCAGCTTATATTTTTTTCTTTCACTGTTGCATTCAGCTACTCCTTGACCTCAATTTGCTTGCGTCAGGCTATTTGTCTCTTGCATTCGTTTATTTATTAATTGATCAATATTATTTTTACTCTATTATCGTTATTATTATTTTAATTTTTATTTCATTTTTTTTAAAAACATTTATTGGTAATGAACTCGGTTTATTACAAAAGTAATAACCAATTATATTTCATCCGGTTTCTTATCATACATCGATACATTCGATTTTCGTCGACTTTCACATGATGCCGCGACTTGACGCCCCATTTACGCGCTATAAGACATACATTACTCGATTACTTGTATTCAAAACAAGCTGTGTTCAGAAGGTAAACTGGTTTCCTATGACACGTATTTTCAAGCTCGCCTAACGGCCCATTTCTTTTAAAAAAGACAGTATATCTACTTGTTCAACACTTTCACTATTTTCATCAATCAAATTTAAATTATTTACATCACTTTCACAATAAAATTTTTTAATATTATTTTCACTATGAAATTTATTTTCATCATTTGCATGTATTTTATAATATTTTTCTTCTGCACTTGATTCTACATTAACTGTAATAGATTCATCTATTGTTGAAGATATCGATGATTCTATTTTTGTTTTATTTCTTTTCAATATCCTTCTCAAACTTAATACATTTTTTTCTTTGTTCTTATTTTTGAGAAAAGGAATTGCTGTTTTTTTTAAATGATATCTCTTCGATTCAATATCTGTAAGAAATTATATATGGTACTGTTATATAATATTATTAGAGAATAAAAAGTGAATAGGTTAATTTATATTACAATTTTAACTTACCTAGTAAAATATAATCCGATTTCTTGAAATGTAGTGAATAGACTTTCAAATTAGATGTATTTTTTTATATTTATTTTTAAAGCAATTTTCCATGCTTTTAATCTATCTACGTGCTCTGTTTTATCGAAAGCACTGGTTATGTTGATGATGCATTCATTCGGTTTTAGAAAACTATGATAACGAAGCTTTAAATCATTAATTACACTACTTACACAACCTTTCACTGCCCAGTAATCACTTTTTTTTGCAACGTGGTTTGAAATTTACAGTCTCCATAATTTTGGTTGAAGTTTGTTTAGAAAAATGCTAACTTCCATATAAAACATGCAAACGGTAAACATCAATACGCTTAGAGTATTTTTACTTTTCAGCAGCATACGGCGCCACTTAAAATGTCAGATCCCAATACACGTTTTGTGTGTATTTTTACACACATGATCAAATGTGAAATTTTACACACGTAAATGTATAAATCTACACATCTATGTGCTTAAAATTTATATTTATACGTTAACATGTATATTGTGCTTTATTTTTAAAGTTTTTCTAAAAGTTTATATTTTAATATTAAGCTAGCAAAAAATACCTCGCTCCTAACGTCGCTTGGTTGAATTATCATATATTATATTATTATGTATAAATTAGCCAATTTTAATATAAAAAAGAATTGCCGCAACTTATAAATTTTGTACTTAATTAAATTTTTCTATTTTTATAAAAAAGATTAATTAAAGTTACAATGTGCATAAAAATTGTTAAAATACAAATTATATCATGATGAATTAAAAATTTGTTCTACTAAATTGCATTTGAATCAATAAAAAAATAGAATAGGAATTTTTTCTTTTTAATCACGTGTTCCAATCACAAACCATGAAATAATCGAAAACAGTATTTGACGTTTACTAGAACTAACAACTGCACAAAGAAAGGTAAGTATTGTTAAAATAGGTTCTAAATCAAGTTTAACTAATTTATGTATTAAGGTACTTAAAAAAAGATTGACGATATAATTTCAATTAGTACTATAGCTTGAATTTTAGGGACCAATGTTGGTACTATTATATTATGGAGTAAGAGCATAAATTTGCGATGCTTAGTGTCTTTTTTTTTGTACTAAAACTGATCTTTCCCTTACTCGATTCGAGAGCAATATTTCGCAGAAAATGTAATTATTAATCTCTTTTCGTGCAGCTTTTCCTGTTACTAAAATTGAAAATTATTGAATGTAGAAAATTATTATTATTATATTTAATATAGGTTCTTATATGTATTACATGGTGATTGAAATTACTCATTGTTCCCCACTTCAGAAATTTCTTTTCGCGGGCTTATTTTTTTCTATTTTACATGAACATTAAAATTAATTTTCGATCATGTAAGTCAGAGCCGTCAATAAGGAGTTATAACAGTTTAAAATATATATTTTCATATATAATTTATTTTTAATATAAAAATTAATCATACATGAAAATATACATTTATATTCAATATGAAAAATAAATCATACATGAAAATATATATTTCAAACTATCATAACTCCTTATTGGTGGCTTTTTCTTACACAATCAAAAATTTGTTTTGAAGTTAATAAAAAATAGAAGAAAATAAGACCTCAAAAAGCAATTTTTAAAGTGGCAAACAATGAGTAATTTCAATTACCATGTAATACATGTAAGAACCAATAGAAAACTTCAAAATTTAGGTCTGTAAAAAATCGTGCTTACTTTCCTTTTTATTTACAACAAGAAGAATCCTTATGAATTTCTCTCTAAAACATTAGGATTTTCAGAAAAAAATCATAAAGTTGGTACTTTTCCAAAAATTTTGAAAAATTTCCAAGTTTCAAGGATCTATGGCTTTTGATCCTTCCAATCTAAATCTCTGAAAATTTTTTTACACATTTTGGATAACAAACAGAATATATTTTCAGAGTTTCAGCAATTTTTATTTTTTTGCTCTTCCAGTTGGTGTGGAATGTCCCATATATAGATGTATGATTGCCGAATATAAGCTTTTTTTACTGTTATATTATGTTTACAAATTTTATTATTATTTATTCATCTTATAACAATTAATTCAGTGCATTTTTCATAATTTCTTTTATTTTTTAGCTTTTAAAATAAAAAGGCAGTAAATTAAATCAGTTAATATAAGAGCAATTCTTTTGTGGATATGTTTGAAAAAAGTTTATTGAAAGTAAATTAAAATTCTTAAAGAAATTTTCATTTTCAATAATGGTTTTGACTGAGAAAAATAAATTGATTGTTAAAGGACAGGGATTGTATAG
The DNA here is from genome assembly GCA_017163975.1 of Anastatus disparis. Lineage (NCBI taxonomy): Eukaryota > Metazoa > Arthropoda > Insecta > Hymenoptera > Eupelmidae > Anastatus > Anastatus disparis. The sequence continues at coordinate 3,264,039 of JAFFSR010000116.1, forward strand.
TGGAATTGCTTATATGTTAACTGATATTCATATATTAGAATTTGATAATATGTCAAACCAATGCACCTCATTCAACATGCAATCAACCTCACTAATTCAAAGACCACAATATATTAATTCAGTACCGATTGATGGAGAATTTATACAGTTATTATTTTCTGGAAATTAAGAAAAGGGTCACCGGATTTGTGTGTATTATAATAATAAGGTGATTCATATATATGACAGTTTAAATCTTATATATCTACAAGATCAGCATTAGATTTATATAAACAGATTATTTTCAAACAAATCAGGATTGAGCATAGTATTCGAAATAGTACAATTACAAACAAATAATTATGATTGTAGCGTTTTTGCAATTGTTTTTGCTCTTGCAATACTTTACAATTAAGGTCCATGTTGTTTAAGATATGATGTTTCTCAAATGCGATAACGTTTATCAAGAATTTTAAAAACGCAACAAATAAGAATGTTTCCAGTTTTACGAAATTATAATAATGCAAAAATTAATTACAATAATGTACCGGATGTGATAAAGAGGAGTTTTTGTCATGAGCAAGGTCTAAATCAAATACCATTAAATTTAGATTTTGCTAAGCTTAAAATATTAGAAAAAAACTCACAAATTTATTTGTTGGCAAAACAAAAAAAGATCATGGAAATGTATCGTAAACAAAAGAATTCTAATCATGAAACAATTTTGATGGAAATTGACAATGACATTTCAGATAGAAATTTTTTTAAACCAGATAATGATATAATGGGAATCGATGATATCCACTTAAATTATAACGATAATAAAATTAGGACAGTTAAGATTAAATTAGATGAAGAAAAAAAAGAATCAAAAGAAATAGATGAGAAAGAAGCTTTATTTGTAACAGGACTTAATAACATGACGAAGCTGCCCGCCTTCTAATAATATTTCCAATCCTAACTTATGAATAAACGATGCGTTTAATCGAGTTTTTTTGCTACAAAGTAAAAATTTGTAAGATTCAACTTTAGTGCCGACAGCTCAAGAAGTCCACCAAAATATTAGACATTTAAAGTTATAATAAAAACTTTCAATGTGTCGTATTTTAAGTTTAGGTTTATCGAGTTTGATATCTAATTTCCAATCCAAGCTCATAAGAAAAAACAAATTCAAATGATTATTTATTTTAACAAAAATTATTGTATTAATATAGCTTTAATTTGGACAAGTCATTATATTTGTTTAATTTATAAATTTAAAAAGTTATTGATAAAATAAAAAAAGCAAAACTCAATTGCTGCAGCTCCGAAATTCCGTTAATAGGAAAATGGTAGCAGAACAATCACATGAATATAAAAAATTTAAGAAAAAGATATTATTATGAAAATGCAAAAAGAAAAAAGGAATGAAATGAGAACTAAGACGTGTTCAAAAAACTTTACGTAAGAAAAAAGCTTATATGAAAATGAAAAAAGGACAACCAAATAAATATAAACAGTGTCACGGTATTCTACCGCGTTCGAATCTTGCGCGCTTAGGTAAGATCAACTGACACGCGCTCAGTCAGATACCTCGTATAAGTTACGTCAAGAAGCACGTAACTCGATGAGCAGCGCGCGCGCGAGGAGCAAGAAAGCCACGAGGCAAGACAGAACATTTCCGGCTGTTGATAAGCGCACACGTCGGCATATATATATTCCTGCCTTGTGCGAGAGACATTGTTTTAGCGGCCTACAAGCACGCATCATCGCCATAGCTTTCGGCTCTTATTTAAGTCTTAACTTAATAAACGCGTTGGTGTAGTGCCGCATATAGTTTTGGAGAAAAGGATAAAGGAAGATCGTTGCTAGAAGATCGTCATCACCTCCTGGTTGTACGTGCTGGTCTTGGCTGTCTTCTACGAGCCTCAGCGAACAGGTTGCGGCGTATTGCGTCTTTTGTGGGCCAACGACGGGATATTTCTAGCGTACGTATTTTGGTTGTCATAGAAGCTTCTACGCGTATTCGTAAGTTCATATTGTTATATCTATTTGGTTGAGATTTCTTTCCTCGAAGAAATCTTAACACAGAGAGTGCGCGCGTTCATTACAATATCTCAACGTAATTTAGTTCGCGTCGCGTCCCCCCCTTAGAATTATCTTTAATAAACTTTGTTCGTATTTTTTTTTATTTAAATATATTTTACTGTATCACTTTCTTACTTCTTTAATAAATTCGCATTAACCTAAAGACCTGAGTCAATTTGCTTACCCCGACGCCTCCGCGGTCCTTATTTTTAATATAGCATATAACACGTATAATCTTGTACGAAATAAGGAAAGCTGTGCTACCGGCATCGCGTCTCTCGATCAGGTAAGAGAGAGAGAGAGAGACGCGCGGCAACGAGCTGACGAAAGGATACTCCGTCGCATATCAATCTAATATACTAACTAGCTCTATCGGAGTTTGTTGCATAATATTTAAAATATTTAGTATAATTTTCTGCAACTCCGTATATAGTAAAATTCATAATCTTAGCTAAAGTAAAATTTAAACAAAAGCTAATACTTTTTTGCAACGTGTAGTAAATTACCGTTACAAAATGGCGCCCAATGTATAGATGCGTCAACGGGATCAGGTCTTTGCGCGTGATATAATAAAGCAAAATTTTCAAATGGCGTCGAGCAAGTAGCCGGCGTCGAAGTGAACAGGCTTCGCGTTGCTTTAAAATTTTTTGTATTAAAGATGGCGTTTGCCTACAGCAAAAATTAAGTACAACACGTGTTGAATAAAATTTTTTCGTAAAACGAAATTATTATTACAGAAAATTTATCGAATTTAAAATTGAAAAATTCTTGTTTCTCTTTCCTTTTTGTGATTTTTTTTTTCGGAAATATAGTACAAAATTTTCTTTAAAAATTAAATTGCGTCCCCACGTGTTCCAGCAAAAATTTTCTTTTTCTCTCTAGATAACGCGCAAATATTGTCGACGTTGGTAAGACACAGAGTTCAAGAAATAAAAACTCTGCATGCTTTTGTTCGCTTTAAGTGAAAAAGCGAACAAGCATTTGAATTTATTTAAAATAAAAACGTGCGTTAGGTATATAACCCTATTGCCGATTAGGTCGTTAGTCGTAGTTACTTGACTTTAATGGTGAGAGAGAAATATTGATTTCAACTGTCGAGGAAGTTGAAATTAGATTAGTTAGTAACTGCCCTTTAATATAAAAGAATCTAACCTCACTAAGAGCATAAAATATAAATTTTTTTATATATTTAATACAAACTTGAATTAAATAAAAGTTAAAATATATTTTTATAGATATATATTAAAGGGTCAGAAAATTTTTGCTTCTCTTTCTTTCGTGTGTGCATGATTTAATAGAACTTAAAAGTTGTAATTTTGGTTACGAATTCTAAATTCTCTCTCATCAAAAATTGCCAACTCGTAGCGTGGCAATTGACCAGTGCAGTGTGTGTTGTAGAAAAAAGTTAAAAATTTCTCAAAGTTAACACTTTAAAATTTTTTTCACCTTTTACACTACACATTAAATACAAATGTATAATAAAGAAAAAAAATTGTCCTCACACAGTTAGGTGTGCGCTTTTAACTAAAGTTTAAAAACGCACAGGCTTTTGGATTTAGCCGCGTATTTTGAAGATTTTAATAGTTTTAACTGATTTTTTTTTCGTAGTAAAAATTAAAATAACAAAGTTGAAATTTTTTTATATCGGTCAGTTGACTAAAATATTATTAGTTATCGCGTTTAATAATTTAATCCAAAAACCAAAACATAAAAATATACTGTTCAAAAAAAAAAAATTATATATACATATATTTTTTCGTTTTTCTTTGCATCGTATGTGCGCGGCTTAGATTCTAACCACACACATACGAACTCAAACATTATTTATTATACATATAGCGAATACACACACACTGCAAGCGTTTAATAGCGTACTTGCGTGCGATCAACTTCAAGATATAGTATATTTCAAGAAAGAAGATAAACCGATCCAAGATGGCTACGCAACAAAAGTCAGTCGACGAAAATCACAAAGCTACCGCTTTAAAAGTCCATAAATGGGCAGCATGTCTATCTGAAGATGACTTGTTAGAATCTCTTCAAGCATTGGAACTAAAGCAAGAAGGGTTATATTACGAACAGTCACATCGAATAGTACGATGGCTGCTAGGTAATTATACAGCAGTAGACTTTGAGGAATCAAGCTCTGCAGAAAACGAAATGGCGACACGACAACACCGCCTTTCGGTCAGGCAAGATTTCATAGAAAAGGCAATATTCGAAAAAACAGGGTCTACGATCTTGGACGAAAACACAGACCCAAACGAGGAGCACCCACTCACTGTATTACGTAATGATGAAACGGTGGTGAGAAATTTAAATACTACGTTGAGTAACGTTACGCAAAGCGAAATGCGCAACGATCAGGTACCACTGGAAACTCGCCAAGAACAACAAGGACAAGAAATAGCCGTAAATGTCTCGAATATACCGAAGGAATTACTAGACTACCTTACTACAATACATAACCAAGTAAAAGATGTGTCGTCTAAGGTAAAAGGAATGGCAACTACAGTGGATTCGCTATCACTAAAAGTGGAAGTGCTATCACAGCCTAAATCTTCGAGCACACAGCTGTTCGATCAGGCTACAGGTGAGGTAACACCTGGACGGGAAAACCTCCAAGGAAATAAAAGTACCGAACAGCGTGTCAACTTTCGTGATACATTTAGCGTACATTACGCTAACAGTAGCAGCCCATTAAATAACCAAGAAAATAACAATGCAAGCGCAAATGCACTAAGCTATGGACGCCGCAATAATTTATCAACTGGTACTACAGGTGCACGTACAGTCGAGGGGGGAGGGACCCCTCACACTGCAAACAGTGCGACGGTTAACGTTGATCAGAGCAGGCACAGTGATCGAACAGTAAACGCAAATAAAACCACAGACGTAGGTCATATAGTGCGCCGCTGGAACGTTACATTCTCGGGTGAACGAGGCCAAAGCATAGACCTCTTCTTAACGAGAGTCGAAGAGTGCAGAGCACTTGCTAAACTCAGTGAGAGCGACTTACTATCCTCGCTCTCCGAACTGCTAACAAGAGTTGCTGCTACTTGGTACAGGAATAATAGACACTCGTGGCAAACATGGGCTCAGTTTAAAGAAGCAGCATTACGTTGGTATGGCCACAGCAGACGCTTTCAACAAAGGTTGTTAGCAGAAGCTAACGCACGCACGCAAGGCAAACACGAGCCTGTGCGAGACTATATTACTTGCCTGCAGTCTATAGTCTTAAAGCAAGTGCCTTTGCCAGATATAAACCAACAGCTCGATCTACTACATCGTAACCTATTACCGGAAATTCAGAGAATGGTAAGAAGGGATGAAATAGTAGACATCGAATCATTATTGGAAAAAGCTGCAGAAGCTGAACTGACGCTTGAGGCAGAAAGGGTCTACAGACCACCGCCTCCGCCTGAACAGTCCTTATTACCTGATGTGGCTTACCGGCCAACGAGCAAGCCGAGAGACAGTAAGCCACAAGTAGCTGCCGTATCTGATAAGCAAGTATTTGCTGAGCAGTTAAATCTTGGGAAGGTACTAACCCAATTAGCGAAAGAAATGCGTGAACTTAGGGAGACTTTTGGAAAGCAGCAAAAACCCAACGAGGATAACGCACAAAAATCTATGCTGCCTAACGCATCGCGAGGAAATTCTCCTAAGAGACGGCAAAATTTTAATAGACCACCTCGTAAACCCAATCTAGGGCATAGTAACTCCGAGCAACAAAGCCAAGGCCAAAAAGAAAATGAGACAGAAAACTCAAGTAATGGTAAAACCAATGGAGGGAAACAAGGTGGTACAAAAAACCGAAATCCTAACCTCAATTGTTACCGTTGTGGGCTACCCGGCTACACACAATGGTCTTGCCCACAATGTGCGGGAAAAGGGCAAGGGAACAAGTAGACGAGGTACCTACTGTTCCTAACGAGGATTACGAGACCTCAGAACTCTCTACTAGAAAGATGGTCGAAGGAAAGTCACCGGAAACCCTAGTAGCAGAGCAGAGCAAGTCTCGCACTTGTCAGGCAGAGACAAGTGATCAGGAAGAACATCCGCAATCAGATATTGATGATGAAGCTCGATGGTGGCTCACGGTAGTGATCGGAGATTACCGTATAAGAGCCTTGTATGACCCAGGTGCATCACGCACGGTGATGAATTCTATAGGTTTGCAGTTGGCAGCTGCATGTAATGTGCCTTTGATACCAGCTACGGGCAGATTCGCTAAAGTAGCAGATGGTAGATCATGCTCACTAGTAGGTTATGTTGACTTACCGTTTACTGTAGGCGGAGTTACAAAAACGATCCGTTCTGCAATTATGCCTAGTCTAGACGAAGAATGTTATCTAGGTGGCAATTTTATACGAGCATTTAAGGCTATCTTCGATCCATGCGAAAATAAACTTTCTTTGAAAGGCACAAATGTGAAAGTAAATTTAGAAATCGCTGCGCTCAGGCAATTATATGTTGCTAAATTAGGCTCAGTCGGTTTGGCTGACGTATCAGCGGCCGATCGCGCTCAGGTAAAAAGACTAGTTACAGAAATATTAGGAGAAGATGACACTCCTATTGGCTGTACGGACTGGATCGAACATGAAATCGATACAGGACCTGCTCGGCCAATTAAACAGAAGTATTACCCCGTGTCTAAGAAGGTCGAAGAGTGGATGCACGAACAGGTCAATGAAATGCTTACAGCAGACATTATTGAACCTTCAACGAGCGGTTGGTCAAGCCCGGTGGTTCGTGTTAAGAAACCCAATGGCAAGTTCAGATTTTGTATTGACTTTAGGAAAGTTAATGCGGTCACAAAACCTGATGCATATCCATTGCCAAGAATGGATGATATCTTGCGTAAACTGCAGAAAGCAAGATACATCTCTACAATGGACTTGAGCAGTGCGTACCATCAAATTAGGATGAAAGAAAATTCACGTGCTCAAACGGCATTTACAGTGCCTGGCATGGGTCTCTTCCAGTTTAAACGTATGCCGTACGGCCTGAGCCACGCTGGCGCCACCTTCCAGCGATTGATCGACAAGGTTATAGGCCCAGAACTCGAGCCATATGCATTCTCATACCTGGATGATATAATCGTAGTAACCGAGACTTTTGCTGAACACATGAAATGGTTGAAGAAGGTATTACTCCGCATAAAGGCAGCAGGTCTCACGATCAGTCACGAAAAAAGCATATTCTGCAGAGAAGAGGTCAAATATCTGGGTGTTCTGGTGAATAGAGATGGGTTTAAGCCAGACCCAGAAAAGATAAAACCCATCATTGACTACCCAGCTCCTAAGAATTTAAAACAGCTGAGGCGTTTCATGGGTATGGCCTCGTGGTACAGGAAATTCTTGAAAAATTTCGCCACATTAGCAGAGCCATTGACGAGGCTTACTAGAAAAGACTGCAAATACGTATGGTCAAGCGATCAGGAAATCGCTTTCGATCAAATAAAAGCTTTAATCGCATCAGCTCCGTTATTACATCGACCGCAGTTCGATTTGCAATTCGTTATACAGACAGATGCTAGCGACTCAGGCCTAGGAGCGGTACTTCTGCAAATAGTCAACGACGAAGAGCGAGTATTGGAATTCGCTAGTCGTACAATGTCCAGTGCAGAGCGAAACTACAGCGTAACAGAAAGAGAATGTCTAGCTGTTATATGGGCTGTCAAAAAGTTTCGCTGCTACATTGAAGGTTATGACTTTAAAGTCATAACCGATCATAGTAGTCTACGTTGGTTATGTAATCTACATAATCCAACGGGCAGGCTAGCGCGATGGGCGCTGGAGCTGCAGGGTTACTCTTACACTGTTGAACACAGAAAAGGTGCATTGAATTATGTGCCTGATGCACTATCACGCATGCATGAAAATTCAATGGACTGCGACACTCATTTAAGTGCACTAAGTTGGGCGTCGCAAACCAATGATGTGTGGTATAAGTCTCTGCTTCAACAGGTTATGAGTAATCCTAAGGACTATCCAAGATGGAAAATAGTTGGAGGTCAATTGTACCGTTATGTACCGGACAGGTTCCCTGAAGCAACAATGGGAGATGATAACGCATGGAAACTTGTTGTCCCCAGTGAAAACCGAGCAGAAGTATTGCATGAATGTCATGACGAGCCGACAGCTGGCCACTTAGGTCGTGATAAAACAATAGCTCGCGTAAAACTATATTATTACTGGCCATACATAGAGAAAACGGTGGCACAGTACGTTAAGAGTTGCGAGATCTGCCAACAATGCAAGGTAGAGCAAAAATTACCTGCAGGCTTAATGGGTAAAAGAGAAGTTACAGGCCCATGGAAAGTCGTTGCCGGTGACGTAACAGGTCCTTTTCCAAGGAGTAAACATGGTTACGAATATGCTTTAATTTTTGAGGACGTATTTACAAAATGGGTGGAGTGCATACCTATTAGAAAAGCAAATGCACCCACGATCTTAAAAGCACTAAGAGAAAGGATTATTCTAAGGTTCGGTGCACCTGAGATTTTCTTATCTGATAATGGATCAGAGTTCAGGAATCAAGTAATAGATAAATATCTAAATGAAGCAGGTATTTGTCATAATACTACTCCAACGTACCACCCGCAGGCAAATCCGGTCGAAAGGATAAACCGGACAGTCAAAACCATGATTACTGCATTTATTGATGAAAATCACCGTTCATGGGACGAAAAGCTACCAGAGATTATGTTTGCATATAACACCGCAAAACAGAGTACGACTGGTACAAGTCCTGCAATGTTAAATTATGGTAGACAGCCAGTACCTCCGAGCTCACTGAAAAGGAAAGAAGACAAAGCTGCTCGAGAAAACAAAAGGTTACAAGAAGTAACGAACTGGCAAAGGCGTGTAAGCAAATTACCTTTGCTACACGAACAGGTGGTAGATCGTGCACAGTCTGCGCAACAAAAGCAGGCTGCTGCATATGATATTCGTCGAAGAGAAGTAGAATATGACATTGGAGATTTAGTATGGAAAAGGAATAAAATACTCTCTTCAGCGGCTCAGGGCATTGCAAGTAAGCTTGCGCCGAAGTTTGTAGGCCCATATGTAATCACGGCAAAATGTGGCTCCAACACATACAGACTGATAGATCAAGATAGTAATGCTTACGGTCCTGTTCATGTAGAGCAATTAAAACCATACATAGCAAGGCAAGAAGACGAAACACCATCTCAACCACCGTTGGACCAAACACGCGCGAATGAGACGATGAGCGACCCGTCTCCTGCGAGCGATGCGACTCCGTGTGCCGACGGAGATTCGGGCTCAGGTTACGTGCGGCCGCCTGCGAGCGGTAATAATCCCAAACTCGATAAACCGAATAGGAAGCGTGGTCGTCCGCGTAAAACAGCGATCGTTGTAACACGAACAGTAAAGCATATGCGTCAAGCTGAGCCCGAACCGATCAGGCGTAGGCGTGGTAGGCCAAAAGGTTCTACAAATGTAAAGAATAGCGAAAACGTAACCGACTTTTCACCGAGAAAAACGCGTGCGCAACGAATGAATACACAGTGATAAAATAAAAAGCGCATTAAACTTGCTTAAAGCATTAGCTGCACACCTTCCGCGCGCCAAGCAGAGCAGCAGAACCCGGTTATGCTGCGTCTGGCGGAGGGGTGTCACGGTATTCTACCGCGTTCGAATCTTGCGCGCTTAGGTAAGATCAACTGACACGCGCTCAGTCAGATACCTCGTATAAGTTACGTCAAGAAGCACGTAACTCGATGAGCAGCGCGCGCGCGAGGAGCAAGAAAGCCACGAGGCAAGACAGAACATTTCCGGCTGTTGATAAGCGCACACGTCGGCATATATATATTCCTGCCTTGTGCGAGAGACATTGTTTTAGCGGCCTACAAGCACGCATCATCGCCATAGCTTTCGGCTCTTATTTAAGTCTTAACTTAATAAACGCGTTGGTGTAGTGCCGCATATAGTTTTGGAGAAAAGGATAAAGGAAGATCGTTGCTAGAAGATCGTCATCACCTCCTGGTTGTACGTGCTGGTCTTGGCTGTCTTCTACGAGCCTCAGCGAACAGGTTGCGGCGTATTGCGTCTTTTGTGGGCCAACGACGGGATATTTCTAGCGTACGTATTTTGGTTGTCATAGAAGCTTCTACGCGTATTCGTAAGTTCATATTGTTATATCTATTTGGTTGAGATTTCTTTCCTCGAAGAAATCTTAACACAGAGAGTGCGCGCGTTCATTACAATATCTCAACGTAATTTAGTTCGCGTCGCGTCCCCCCCTTAGAATTATCTTTAATAAACTTTGTTCGTATTTTTTTTTATTTAAATATATTTTACTGTATCACTTTCTTACTTCTTTAATAAATTCGCATTAACCTAAAGACCTGAGTCAATTTGCTTACCCCGACGCCTCCGCGGTCCTTATTTTTAATATAGCATATAACACGTATAATCTTGTACGAAATAAGGAAAGCTGTGCTACCGGCATCGCGTCTCTCGATCAGGTAAGAGAGAGAGAGAGAGACGCGCGGCAACGAGCTGACGAAAGGATACTCCGTCGCATATCAATCTAATATACTAACTAGCTCTATCGGAGTTTGTTGCATAATATTTAAAATATTTAGTATAATTTTCTGCAACTCCGTATATAGTAAAATTCATAATCTTAGCTAAAGTAAAATTTAAACAAAAGCTAATACTTTTTTGCAACGTGTAGTAAATTACCGTTACAACAGAAATTAGAAAATACTAATATAACGAAATGACAATTCAAGGAAACAATGAGTACTGATAAATTGGAACAAATACGTGCGGATGAGGCTTTACGCAAGAAAGAAGCTTTTATAAAAATTAAAGAAAAACAACCGAAAAAATATGAAGAAAAATTAGAAAATATTAAAATAACAAAATTAAAATTCAAGGAAACAATGAGTACTGATAAATTAGGACAAATACATGCGAATGAGGCTTTACGTAAGAAAGAAGCTTATAGAAGAATTAAAGAAAGAAAAACAAAAAAATATGAAGAAAAATTAGAAAATACTAAGATAACAAAATTGAAATTCAAGGAAAAAATGAGTATTGATTAATTGATACAAATATGTGCGAATGAAGCTTCACGTAAAAAAGAAGATTATATAAAAATTAAAGATAAACAACCCAATAAATATAAAGAAAAATTAAAAAATATTAAAATAACAAAAATGAAATCAAAGATAAAAAAGGGTACTGATAAAATAGAACAAATACGTGCAAATAAAGCTACACGTAAAAAAAAAGCTTACATAAAAATGAAAGAAGAACAATTAAATAAATATAAAAAAAATTGAAAATATTAATATATAGAAAATAAAATCAATTGAAAATATAGATACTAATAGATTGAAAAAATTGCATGAAAAAGAAAAATTACGCAAAAAAAACTTATAGAAAAGTTATGAGTGAACGATATAATCAATATGAGAGAATGGTACAAATTAAAAATCAAAAATTGAAAAATGCCGATATCATTAAGAAAACACAAGTAAAAAATGATTGTTACCAATTCTGCCGTGTTAAGTAAAAACTTACATAAGTGTAAAATTAATAAAAGTGATAAAGTAAAATAATATCAATTTTGTCCGATCCAATTTTTAATTTTTCAATACTTAAGTAATCTTTATTTCCTCATTTTTTAGCAAAAAATTTGAAACAACTTTTTTTTATTCATTTAATGGGCTATTTTTTTTATCGGATCTATTGATAGAAAAAAATTTATTTTTCATCGAAATATTACTTATGTAAGTTTTTACTTAACACGGCAGAATTGAAAGAATCACGCACAAGGTTTAAACGAATAGAAATTGATGACAATAAAAATGTTAATAATGATACTACAATAAATAAACCAATAGATAAAAAAAAAAGCGAAAACATAAATATGATTCTTATCAATTGAAGACATTATTTATTGAGTGTAAACGATTTAAAATTAAAGACAATAATTAAAATGAAAATTACAATGATCCTATATTATATCAAAGTAAAACCACGTTTTTCTCCGGATCTCCGAATCTCCGGTTCTCGGGTTCTCCGGTTCTCTGCATTTTTCAAATGTGTTAAATCTTTTAAATAAAAGTAGCAATTTTTAATTGGGCCCTATATAATTGCACTGAGAGAAAATTCATGCCAATAGAGCATGTAGTCTACGTATCCAAAGTTAGTAAGTAATATCCTATGCTTTAATAACAGCGCCATCTACTCTTACGAGGTTTGTGCTATCCAAAAACTGTTTGTTTACATGCTTTTGTAGCTCCCCACTCTAATATCCTTCGATAGCTAGCGCTGTATCCTCTCATGGGACGTGAAGGAAGTAAACGTGGCTTGTCCACTATTCTTTCTTTACTGCTAACTATGGCATTTTTCTATTGCTCAAGTCGCCTCCTCTTTTGGGTGGCGACGCGAGCAAACACGGCTGGTCTATATCCAAAATCATGTTGCAAATTTCGTTAACGTATTTTCGTAGCGTGAATCTTTTATTTCTTTTCTTTTCTTTTTTTATGAAGGAAGATACATTATAAATATAACCTGTTAAACTTTTTAACTTTAAATAATTAATTTTTAACTTAAAATTTAATTATTTTAAACCGCTGGGGGGCAGATGAGCATGTACGATTTTACGCAAGAGATATTTCGAAGTAACGTTGGTCTAGTGCGTAACGTTCACGCTTTTCCTTTTGAGTACGCGAGTTCAACTCTCGGCTAGGGTCACTTTTTTTTAATTTTTTTTTTATTATTTCAATAGTTCTTATTGCTTTTTTTTATTTTCTATTTTTTTATTAATTTTAAAATCTATTTTTTCACAAGTTACTTAAAATATGCTCGTTTTTTTATTAATATTTTTAAATTAATTATTTCATATAGAAAATAATTAAAAATATTAATAAATAAATAATAGTGATATTTACAATACTATAGTTCAATTTTGTCTTTATAAACATATTTCAATATACAATATATATTATAACATAAATAATAATAACTCAGTTTTATTTATTTATTGTAATTTATTGTAAATTTTATAAACTAAATTATAAATAAATTAAACTATACTATTATAAAATAAACGTCATTATTATAAAATAAACATCACTATTATTTATTTATCAATATTTGTAATTACTACCTATAAAGAATAATTTATTTTTAAAAAATTTTCATTGAAAAAAACAAGCGTACTTGTGAAAAATTAAATTTTAAAATTATTAAAAAAATACAAAATCTAAAAAAAAATACAAAATCTAAAAAAAAATAAATATAAAAAGGAATAAAAAATATTAAAACAATAAAAAAAAAATTTTAAAAAAAGTGACCCTAGCCGAGAGTTGAACTCGCGTACTCAAAAGGAAAAGCGTGAACGTTACGTACTAGACCAACGTTACTTTGAAATATCTTTGGCGTAAAATCGTACATGCTCATCTGCTCCCCAGCGGTTTAAAATAATTAAATTTTAAGTTAAAAATTAATTATTTAAAGTTAAAAAGTTTAACAGGTTATATTTATAACGTATCTCCCTTCATAAAAAAAGAAAAGAAATAAAAGATTCACGCTACGAAAATACGTTAAAGAAATTTGCAACATAATTTTGGGTATAGACCAGCCGTGTTTGCTCGCGTCGCCACCCAAAAGAGGAGGCGACTCAAGCAAACAAAGGATATGAGAGTGGGGAGTCATCGAAGTATACCACGCGAGTCATCAGTGAATGCCGTTCATGCTTTAGTTACTCTCCATACCATCTTTTTTAGTATAAGGTAATCCAATACTAATAGAGCTTCTCACGGCCTGTCATATTTGTATCAATGTTTTATATGCTCGCATAGATGGCAGTTCGCATGCTCTATTAGCATGAATTTTCTTTCAGTGTGGTACTCATTAGTCATAAGCTTCTTTTTGGGCCATATTTTTTCGGGTCTTATATTATTTTGGGCCCTATATTTTTATTCAATGCCCATTTTTTGGGCCCTTTTTTTTATCCTTATTTTTTCTTGGGCTCTTTATTTTTTGAGCCTTATTTTTTTAGATCTCATATTTTTTTGGGTCTAATATTTTTTTGGGCCTTATATTTTCTTATACCCTATATTTTTTTCGGTCTCTATATTTTTTGGGTTTTATATTTTTTGGGCCTCATTTTTTTGGGACTTATATTCTTTTGGGCCCAATAAATTTTTTTTTTCTATATTTTTTGGGCCTTATATTTTTTTAAGCCTTATATTTTTTGGGCCCAATAATTTTTTCTTCTATATATTTTTTGAGCATTATATTTTCTTGGGCCTTTTATTTTTTTGGACCCAAAGATATATTTTAGAAACGCTTAAAAAATATGACAACCAATTTTTTTTGAAATATTACAAGAACATTTCATAAATGTTTCTAAGATAAAAAATTTAATCGATATAGGGTCAAATAACTTTTTTCATATTGTTTGCCGCCGTAAACAAAAGATACCAGGAAAGGATTATTTTATAAAAGATAATAAAGTATTAATAATCTCTGTAACCAACAAACTGAATATTATAAAAAGGCGTGGGCAAGTATGCTTGGCGATTTATTTTAATTCATGATTTTAATCATTTTGATGTTTTTAACATATTATAGACTATTTTTTATAATAACATCAAATCTTGATACTAGAATTTCCTGAAATCATGAAACAAATGCCAAGTATGCCAGCATCGGATTATTTTTTTATAGTTCAATTTTTCATGGGTTCATATAATTTATTAATTTATTTAGTATTTAAATTTGAAACTATCGAATCTTGACATTAGAATTCCATAAAATTATGAAACAAATATCAAGTATTTAATAAAAAAAACCTAAAAGAAATTTTTATTTTATTAAATCTCTGTAACCAACAAACTGAATATTATAAAAAGCTTACCTTTAAAAAGTTATATAGTGGGCAAGTATGCTTAGCGATTTATTTTAATTCATGATCTTAATCATTTTGATGTCTTTATCATATTATAAACTATTTTTAGTAATAAAATCAAACCTTGACATTAGAATTTCATGAAATCATGAAACAAATGTCAAGTATTTTTTTTATAATTGAATTTTACATGGTTCACAGAATTAATCCATTTATTTAGTATTTGAAACTATCGAATCTTGACATTAGAATTTCATGAAATCACGAAACAAATGTCAAGTATATAAGAAAGGTGATAAAACTATGGCATCTTACCATAATTTTTAACAAAAGATTTTTCAAATTATTTTCTTTATAAATAAACGTTGAATTTCACTAACTAAATTGTATTACTTCTTGTTATCTTTTTCTTATCATTTATTTAAAAGTGTTCTAAAATTTTTTTAATTTTATCAAATATTTACAAAATTACTTGCCAAGCCCGTGGATATAAATATGTTATGGCGATGTCTAAAGTTAAGAAATTTGTACATATCATATGTATTTTCTGCATTTGTTGCATAGTATATTATATAATAATGCAATTATATATAAGTATTAATTTGAAAGATTATGTCATCTGATTAAAAGTAAATTCTATTTGTTTTATAGAATTTTTGTCATGTGTCGTTGCTTCTTGTTATTAATTATTAACATGTTTGACAAAGATTCCTGTAAATTTATAAATTGGGAATAGCTAATTATACAGTTGAAAATTGAGTAATTGATTACAAATTTTTTTCTCATGCGTGCTGGGTAAGTGGCCTATTGCGCATGCGTTTTCGGGGTGGTAAGTAGTTAATAGCGCGCGCCGCGTGTGTTTTGTCTTTGAAACGTGTGTTTGAGTAAAAAGCGTTAGGTTATAAAAAATAACGTCACGCAAATCCGTTAATTAATGAAAAAAAGAAAACCACGATTTTGTTTGTATATGCAGAAGTAGCGTCGCGCGGGCAAAGATGATAGGAGAGAGAGAGAGAGAAAGAGAATGCGTTATGGAAAGAAAACAAGACACGCCAGAACGTGTTTATGAGTCAGTCGTACGGCAGATATGAGAGAGACAGAGAGAGAGAGAGAGAGAGAGAGAGAGAGAGAGAGAGAGAGAGAGAGAGAGAGAGAGAGAGAGAGAGAGAGAGTAAGAGAATGCTATACCGAAAGGAAACAAAATACGCTAGAACGTGCACGAGTTTCTATGTACGAGTCATTTGTGTGCTAGCTTCTTGATGAAAGTTGTTGGCGATGCAAAAAATAATATTTATATGAAATGTTTTTTTTTATTTACATATTAATTTTTTTCCAACCCCCCTTTCCGCGCCCTAACATGTCACTCTCTCTCTCTTACACCCAGCACTTATGAGAAAAAATAGTATGTGAATCTCGTTCGGTTTAGTTGACTATTGCGCCACTCGGGCAATGGCGCTACTCGCTACGCTCGTGCGCCAGCTTGCCCTCGTGCGCAATAGTCAACTAAACCTTACTTGTTACACAATATACTATTTTTAATTTTTATCAAATTATAAGAAAATTGTAACTATAAAAGTATTGTTAAATTCAAAACTTGTAATGTTCTCTTTATATTTTTTTACATAATATTGTATTTTGTGTTTAGTATTTTTCAGGAGCGTATTATCTTAATACATTTAAATAATTGTATATTACCTGTATCTTACACCTATTATAATTTCTAGTTTAAATGTTAGAACATACATTCATTAAGCATTTCACCAATAAAATATTTATCCACGGGCCTGGCAAGTAATTTTGTAAATATTTAATAAAATTAAAAAAATTTCAGAACACTTTTAAATAAATGATAAGAAAAAGATAACAAGAAGTAATACAATTTGGTTAGTGAAATTCAACGTTTATTTATAAAGAAAATAATTTGAAAAATCTTTTGTTAAAAATTATGGTAAGATGCCATAGTTTTATTACCTTTATTATATACTTGACATTTGTTTCGTGATTTCATGAAATTCTAATGTCAAGATTCGATAGTTTCAAATACTAAATAAATGGATTAATTCTGTGAACCATGTAAAATTCAATTATAAAAAAAATACTTGACATTTGTTTCATGATTTCATGAAATTCTAATGTCAAGGTTTGATTTTATTACTAAAAATAGTTTATAATATGTTAAAGACATCAAAATGATTAAGATCATGAATTAAAATAAATCGCTAAGCATACTTGCCCACTATATACCTTTTTAAAGGTAAGCTTTTTATAATATTCAGTTTGTTGGTTACAGAGATTTAATAAAATAAAAATTTCTTTTAGGTTTTTTTTATTAAATACTTGATATTTGTTTCATAATTTTATGGAATTCTAATGTCAAGATTCGATAGTTTGATATTTAAATACTAAATAAATAAATAAATTATATGAACCCATGAAAAATTGAACTATAAAAAAATAATCCGATGCTGGCATACTTGGCATTTGTTTCATGATTTCAGGAAATTCTAGTATCAAGATTTGATGTTATTATAAAAAATAGTCTATAATATGTTAAAAACATCAAAATGATTAAAATCATGAATTAAAATAAATCGTCAAGCATACTTGCCCACACCTTTTTATAATATTCAGTTTGTTGGTTACAGAGATTTAATAAAATAAAAATTTATTTTAGGTTTTTACTCATTATTTTCCTCAATCATTTTTACGTGAACTTATTTTTAAATTTCATTGAATTATTTTGTACATACTTTTCAATTCTGTTAAATTGAATATAACCTTATTATTTAAATTGCAAACGATACTCTTTTTTTATTAAAATGTAGTACCTATTTTTATTATATATTATATATTTGTAAGTCGAAGAATCGACGAACTAGAGAAAAAGACATGTGGTAGTATACCTATATATATATATATAAGTTAAAGAATTGACGAACTGGAGTAAAGACACGGCAGTATATCTATATATATGAGTTGAAGAAACTGGAGAAAAATTATAAGTAAAATAGTAATGTCGTCTGCTACGAACTTAAAAACTTACGTTACACAAAAAGTATTCATCAAATTATGTTAAATCTTTTGAAAACATAAATAAAATAGTTTTTTAAAGATTCAGCAATAATAAAATATAAAAAAATCTTTTAAAATAAAAATTTTTTTTTCAATTACAAGGTTAAACACGAAAACTTAACGTATATATAAGGCTTGGAGCGCCCGATCGCTTCGCCTATTTGCCATCGGGGGCGCTGCCGCGCCCCTTGATTCAAAGATATCATAATCTTTTTGCCTTATTTTTAGGGCTTTTTTTCATAGCTGCTATATTTCTTTACTTAAATTTGTGCCTTATTGTTAGGGCCTTATTTTTTCATAGTTGTTATATTTCTTTACTAAATTTTTTGGCCTTATTTTTGGGGCCTCATTTTATCATAGTTGCTATATTTTTTAGCCTAATTTTCGGAGCTTTATTTTTCCAGTCTTATTTTCGGGCTCTATTTTCTATTTAATTTTTGGGCCTAATTAATAAATTATTTACTCATTTATACGATTTTTGACATGTGGTATATGTCAAGTCGGCATTTATTGCTTTATGACAATATTTTGCATGTTTCTGTTGCTTTAATTATTTTATTGTATATTTTACATATATGTTATGACTAGTCGATTTTATATATACATATTTATATATATATATATATATATATATATATATATATTTATATATATATATATATGACTAGAGGAATCGACTATATTTTTAAGGTGTAAATGAGTAAATAAATTTTTATAAGCATTTATTATAAGTACGAAACTAAGTCTCTCTCTCTCTCTCTCGCTCTCTTACGTTTCCTACGTTTTCACACTTTCTCGTGCTTTTTTTTGCATTCCCACGTCTTTTCTGATTTTTTCTTGCTCCCTTACGCTCTCTTTTGTTCGCCCATGCTTTCTCTTTCTTTCTGCCTCTCGCTGTCTTTTTCACTTGCCTCCGCTTTTTGTTTTTTCTTTGTTCTTTTTTTCACTCTATCTTGCTCTTCTGCTTTTTTAACAACTACTTGCATATTTGTCCTCTCTTGCATTTTAATCTTTTACTCTAATAAAACATTTCACCCAAGCCTGTTATTTTTTAAAGGATTCGTCAGTGGAGCGTCTTTTTTTAATTTTTTTATAACAGGCTCCATTCCAGATGCTTAATTGCACAATATTTAGCAATAATTATTGAGCGGCTGATTTGACTATGCATCTTTATGTGCAGCCAGTACTACAGCGCATCCCCATATGCTGCCGATTCAACAGCGCATCCACATATGCAGCCGATTTAACAGCGCAGCCCCATATGCAGCTGATTCAACAGCGCATTCCCATGTGCAGCCGATTTACTATTTATTATAACTAACATTACTATTTTTGAATTTGTAAATGAAATAAGTGGTAATCTATTACTTCAACGTTCCTTGTAATACAGGATTCAATGTATGGACATCTGAGATGTCAAGTTTTGTGATTGTTTATCGCCTTTTTGACATGTAGGATGTCCAAGCCTAGCATACGGTATTTCAAAACTTCTTTAAATGGTATATTACAATTTTTAGAAAAACGCTTTACCGAATTCGAAATATATTATTTCGATTATTTCTGAAATCGTACACAAACAAAATATGATAATCATTGATTGTCCAATTTCTTTCTGTGCATATGAAGCCGATTCAGCAGCGCATCCCCATATGCAGCCGATTATATTGTGAATTTTTAAATGCAATCTATATTACTGCGCATTTCCATGTACAGTCAATTCATCAGTGCTTTCTAAAATACATCATGATTTTGAATATTATATCAAATATTATTATATTAGATATCATAATATCTTCATTATATCAATATTTACAATATTATTTATAATATTTCTTTATATACAATGTTTTTTGTATAAATTGTGTCTTTATCATTCTTATTTTCTTCGTTGACAATAGCGCTTTTGCCTAAAAATAATTTTAAATTATTTTTATGTTTTGTCCTTAAGAAGAGGCCTATCTGTCTCTGTCTAATAGCGTTTTTCATTATTTATATAAACACTATCCTTTATATCAAGAAAAAAATAGCAGCCCCCGCTAGATATTAGTATAATTAGTAAATTTTGTAATAACAATCAAATTTTTTACCGCATAGTTTTTGACTAATTAGAGACCTACTAGCCATCTAGAATATAACCTATCTTTTTTTGGTAGGTCTCTAATTATTCAAAAACTACGCAGTAAAAAAATTTGTTTGTTATTACAAAATTTACTTATTATACTAATATCTAGCGGGGGCTGCTATTTTTTTCTTGTTATACCGGATAGTGTTTACATAAATGATGAAAAACGCTATTAGACAAAGACAGATAGTTCGGCCCCTTCTTAATAGAGCAACATATAATTGTCCATGACTGAAAACGGGTAATGGCAAATATATACCAACTTTTTCATAAGATTGTCCCTGGGGTTTATTAATAGTCATTGCAAAACCTAATCTAATAGAAAACTGTTCTCGTTGCATGTTAAAAGAGATATCTTCTTTAGATAAAGATAAAATTATTCTTAGAATAAAAACTAATTTACCTTCATTTTTTCCACTTGTCAATGCAGCTTCGATAGAATATCTTAGTAGGTTTTTTACTATTAACCTTGTCCCGTTACAAAGTCCCTCGTTTACATCCAAATTTCACAAAAGAATTATAATGGCTCCTACTTTTAAATGTAATGTATGTGGTGGAAGTCCACTAGGAATTAACGTATTTAAAAATTCTGTAGGAAATATAACATCTAAATTTTCTTTGTTATCATCTTCGGCTGTATCAATACTTAAATATTCAACATAGTCTCCTTCTATTATATCCAAAACGTCGTTATTGATTTGAATAAAATCATTATTTTTAGGAGCCAAAATAACTTTATCTATTAGATTTTCACTATTTGTTCTTATTTTATTTATGACTATAACTTTAGCTTTTTTCATATTTTATCATCTGAAAACTTATCCCGAAGCCTAAGCAAAATCCGTGATCCGGAGGTGTGACACTCTCCTAGTAAGTAACTTCAAAACAGTTTTTGTTAAATATTGAATTTTAAAAATCTTCGGTTTGCTTTTAAATAATATTTTTTCCTCATCCCCTGGCGAAAAGTACATCAAAAGACGTCTATTTCACGAGAGAGAAACGAAGCATTACCCACGGTGGCTCGGCGCACTAGGGATGCGCAATCGTTTTGACGCTTTGTTTTTCACGGCAGTTAAGAATAGAGAGGGTTATGTCTATCCTGCTCTGGTCACCGGCTTTAAGCATTGACTCTCTCCCTCTCTCTTTCTTTCTCTTATATGTACAATAAAGGTAGCCTCGAATAGAGGGGACTATGTCTAGCCTTCTTTATTTGCCGGTTACAACAAGCAATAAGTATCTTTTTCTTCATCTTTCTTATAGTAATTTTAAATATTTTATTATTAAAATCTAACCTGTTTTATTTTGTGAATTATAAATTGCAGTGTGTTATAAAGTGTGTAAATTATAAAGTGTGTGAATTATAAAGTGTGTAAATTATAAAGTGTGTAAATTATAAAATGTGAGTGAAATATTGATGGTTTATTTTAATGATTCATCATCAGTGGGAGTGGGGCAGAGAAGGATAGAGCATACTCGGTCGAAAGCAGCAGGCGATTGATTGCGATATTTTTATTTTAATCATTTATCATCAAAAACGAATTATTACAACGGGTAAGTTGGACGTACTTTCTGCCGGAGATAAGAAAAAATCGTATATTCATCTCGGGAGAGAAGTTGACCAGCGATTGTTCGCGTATTTGCCCCCCTCGCTGCGCTCGGGGGGCAATCTATACGCAAACATTTAATGGTCAACTTTTTACCCTTGGTGAATAATATACTATTATTCTAAAAAGAATTGAATTAAATCTAAAGGAAAAAGGTGTTTGGTGCCCTAAATTGAGAATTTTATTGAGTAAAATAACATAATAACTCATAAGTTATTAGTTATAATAATTTCATGAACTCTTTTAACATTAATTCAAATAATGTTAGATATATTTTTATTATTTAACTAAATCTTGATATCATGTAAATGTTATAAGTATAAGTTATTGAAAGTGAAATATATTGCAATATAAACGAATAAGTAAAATATAATTTAACATAACAATAATTATTTCAAGATTCATTCAAGTGTAACAGTTATTATTTATTATTTATTTGTTGACCTTACAACAAATCTATTGTTTCACTTGTCGAGATGAGTACTAATCAGTTTAAATTACCTTATCATATGAAGTATTATATTTATTTATTTCGATAGCAAATGTATTTGCATTTCAGCTACAACGAGTAAAATAACAAGATTCTTTGGTCAAGTGTCTTTTTTCATATTATTAGCTAATGTAAGTAAGAGATACTACGAAAAAATTATTCTATAAAAGATAAATATAGAATTGATAATTTTAAAATATAATAATTAGAAACTTCGAAACAGTTTTTCTTAAATATTGAATTTTAAAAATCTTCAGTCTGCTTTTAAATAATATTTTTATTCAAAAAAGAATTGAATCAAATCTGAGGGGAAAAGGTGTCTTGTGCTCTATATTGAGAATTTCATTGAGTAGGATAATATAATAACTCATAAGTTATTAGTTATAATAATTTTCTGAACTGTTTCCACATTAATTATAATATTGTTAAATACATTTTTATTATTCAACTGAATCCTGATATCATGTAAATCTTATAAGTTATTGAAAGTAAAATATATTGTAATATAATACAATCAGTGAAATGTAATCTAACGTAACTATAATTATATTAAGATTTATTTTAAAAAACAATATGAATTATGAGCAAATCTTTAAAAGTTACTAATTATAATAATTTTCTAAACTTATTCACATAGTTTGAAATAATATTTAATAAATTATTCAGCAATATTGATATGTAAATTTTGAAACTATAAATTATTCAAAATGAAATTTATTATAACGTTATTGAATAAATGAAATATAATTTAATATAACAGTAATAATATAAAGATTTATTTGAGAAATATAAGATAGATTGTTCTAACAACTATCAGTGTCACAGTTAATAATTTATTTGTTGACCTTACAACAAATCGGTTGTTTCATTAGTCGAAATAAGAACTAATCAATTTAAATTACCTTATAATATGAATTATTATATTTATTTATTTCGATAACAAATATTTTTGCATTTCAGCTACAACGAGTAAAATAACAAGATTCTTTTTTCAAGTATCTTTTTTTATATTATTAGCTAATGTAAATAAGAGATACTAGGAAAAAAATATCTCATAAAAGCTAAGAATAGAATTAATAATTTCAAGATATAATAACTAGAAACTTCAAAACAGTTTTTCTTAAATATTTAATTTTAAAAATCTTCTGGCTGCTTTTGAATGATATTTTAAATAAAAAAAGAATTGAAATAAATCTGAAGGAAAAAGGTGTTTGGTGCCCTATATTGCAAATTTATTTGAGTAAAATAACACAATAACTCATAAGTTATTAGTTATAATAATTTTCTAAACTCTTTTCACATTAATTCAAATATTGTTAAATATATTTTTATTATTTAACTCAATCTTGATATCATGTAAATGTTATAAGTATAAGTTATTGGAAGTGAAATATATTGTAATATAATACAATAAATAAAATATAATTTAACATAATAATAATTATATCAAGATTCATTCAAAAAATATAATATGAATTGTGAGCAAATCTTTATAAGTTACTAAATATAATAATTTTCTAAACTTATTCACATAGTTTGAAATAATATTTAATAAATTATTCAGCAATATTCTCTCTGACAATAACACTTTCGGCATCACTGATGCACACAAAAACATATGGACATATACATACACGTTCACACATACACGTAGACATACACGAATTCACTTACACATACATATATTCACATACACATACATATTTACACATATACTTAACACAAACAAACAAACATATTGGCACATACACATACAAATTCACACATTCATATGCACATACATGTATACAAGCATACATGTACAAACATGAGCACTTACACATACCCTCACACACACATACATACAAATACATAGATACACATGCGCACATATACATAAAATGATTGACGTACATACACGCACATAAAAACACATTTACACACATGCACATATATACATATATTTAAACAAATGCATATTCATAAATACACATACATGCACATACACACACATACACACACACATACACACACACATACACACACACATACACACACACATACACACACACACATAATTACATACACAAATACATTTAAAAATGGATACTTTAAAATTTAAAATATCTTAAATTGAAAAATATTTTTTAGAAAGGTCAGAATCAAACCGAGCGACATTAGGAGCGAGGTAATTTAAGCTAGTAATAATAATTATAATAACAATCATAATATTGTATTGGACAAAATTATTCATAAAACAATAAAGGGCGAAATAGAAAAAAACTTAAAGAAATGAAATGAAAAAATATTAACTGAAAAAATTAATTCGAAACTGATTGGTCGTATAGCAAATATATATTTCGATGAAAATCTCATATCCTAAAGTAACATTTTTTCCATGACAAATACATGTGTTCATTGTGGTGCGAAATATTTCGCTTTCGAATATACTAAAAGTAACGATTTCTCCAATTGCTGTCATAAAGGTGAAGTAGAATTGTTAGAAATTCTTCCTTACCCAGAACAATTAAAGTTTTCAGCAACTAAATTAACGGAAGAAATTATTGATTTTCGACGAAATGTTAGGTTATACAAGATTCTTGAGCATTCGCAAATTTTGCTGCCAATTCTGATACATTGCCAGATAAAGGACCACAAGTTATTAGAATATGTGGATAAATTTACCATAATGTATATGCGTTACATCCTAATAAAGATAAAGCGCGACAATTATATATTTTAGATAATGAAATGGCAACGACTGAACAGAATAAGTTCAATATAAATTCTACTAATAAGTAGTTGTTTTGGGTTGGAAATAAAAGTTTTCTTCTTATTTTCTACTGTCACAAGAATTAATATTTATTATGTTATTTAAACAAAAGTTTATCCAGCCTATAAGAACAATCAATAAACAGTAAATTGCAATGGCAGTACGGCAGCTTCATACAAAGGCCTAAGGCAACATTTTCTGTCTAAAACTTCGGACAAGACTGAGCCGAGTCGCAGCAAACACAGACGAGGTTCAGCGCCACGGTTGCTAGTAAAACGAGAAGTGGGGAGCCTAGTGAGAGATAGTTCGCTCACACACTCAACACTCCCTCCCAAGCAGATCTTTCTAGGTGACCTCACTTCCTTACAGCTGTACAATCCTCCTTATTCTTTACGACTTGCGATCTGTAATGAAAGAAATGATTACACTTTTAGATTATCATTCAGGAGCAATGCGGTCAAGCTAGCATGCAATTCAAAAGGCAAGGCCTCAGTAAATATATCAGCAATTTGATGCTTAGAAGCAACCCAATATATTTTTATTAGATTTCTGGCAATACATTCTCGAACATAATGCTCTCAAACTTCTGTCATGTGTCTGAGCTTATTTGTACAACTAACTTGTGAACTTGCTTCTGCAGCTTTGTTATCGCACCACAGAGTCATTGATGTGAAAGAGCGTTTCAATATCAAGCTTAGTGAGTTCTTCAAGGATACCATCTCTTGACATGCTTCGCTCATCGCAACATACTCAGCCTGACATGTTGAAAGAGCTACATAGGATTGTTTATATGTTTTTCAGTCTATCGTATCACCGAACAATTTAACAACAAATCCACTAGTTGTCAGTGATCCTTTACAATCAGCGAAGCTTGCATCCGAAAAACCTTGCAAATTTTCTAACTTTCCTTTGAACTTGAGTCCTAAACTTTTAGAATATTTCAAGTATCTACAAAGGCGTTTTACCATCTTCCATTCTTCTTTAGTTACATTATTTTGATGTCTGCTCAATACATTTACGGTATATGATATATCTGGACGTACAGTATTTGCAAGATAAAGAATAGATCCAACTATTTCCCTGTAAGGACCATTGGTTTTATTTGAGACATCATTTAATTTGTCTTCTGTTTCTTCTCTTTCACGTCGTTTTCTGTTTGTAACTTGATTTGTCACCATTGGAGTTCTTTGTGGGTGCATTTCGCTGTATCTAAAACGTTTTAGCAGTTTATCAATATAATCTTCCAGCTTAAGTGTCATCGTTTGATTTTGTCTGTCTCTTTTGATTTCGATACCTAGAAAGTTCTTTGGTTCCCCTAGGTCAGACATTTCAAATTCCAGCTTGAGTTTTTTTGTAATTTCTTCCAATTTATTAAGATCATTGCTAGCTATTAGTATGTCATCCACGTACAGTAGAAGTATTAGAAGCTTGTCTTTCTCTTGCCATGTAAAGAGACAGGGTTCAGAATCATGAGCATCTAATCTTAATTTCTTAGCTGCTTCAGCAAATCTCTCATGCCATCTCTTTGGGCTTATCTTTAGTCCATATAAGGACCGTTCAATCTTGCAAACTTTATTTTTTCTTAAATCAGATGGGTAATCCATACCTTCAGGTATTTCCATGTAGATTTCATTATCAATTTTGCCATTTAGAAAAGCTGTCATAACATCCATCTGCCTTACATCCAAATCGAGCTTATTTATTATGACTAGCACAGCTCTAATCAAAGGTAATCGCAAAATCGGTGCATATGTTTCATTTAATTCATGTAAATTTTTATCTTTGAAACCTCTTATGACCAGTCGAGCTTTAGATTTTGTATTTCCTTCTGATCCTACTTTCTTTTTTAAAACCCATTTTAAATCTATGATGTTAGATTTTGTTCCACTCGAGTTCGACGGTCTATCTACGGTTTTCCAAACTTCATTCTTTTCCATTGACTGTAGTTCACTTTTAATAGCTTTTTCCCATTCATGCTTATCTTTTGCTCTCATGGCCGCTTTATAGGAGTTTGGTTCATTCTGCGTTGTAGCAACCAGTGCATTGACTTCTTCGTTCTCCAGCAAGTTTAAGTCAGATTCAAGTTCATGTGATTCCTCAGGTTGTAATGGTACTCTATGTTTTCTTGGGCGTCGCCTTTTCTTTTTCTCTCCCTCCGTTTCAGAGATTAAAATTCCATCTTGTTTTTCAAACTGTACAAACCATTTTTCGCGATTTACTTCTTCCATTGAATTATGCCAGTCTTTTATGCTTCTCTTGTTGAATCTATCTCCAAAAACTTGTTCCTCATTGAATCGAGCATCTCTGCTTTCAAAGCACTTGCCTTCTTCTGGTTTGATGAATATATATATCCAGTCGATTTGTATCCAACTAATACAACTCCTTTGCCCAGCTGATCAAACTTATTACCGACCTTTCTTTGCACCTTTATATATGCAATACATCCAAATCGTTTTAGCTGTTCCAGGTGAAGTTAAAAGTTTGGATTGAGTTTTTGTAGTGGTGGTACCATGGCATTCGAGCTGTATGGAGTTCTATTGTAGAAGTATACAGCAGCATTTAAAGCTAAATCCCACATATTCTCTGGCAGATTTGTATCGTACATTAGCGCTCTTATTTTCTTTTGAATAGTCTGATTAAAACGCTCAGCAACGCCGTTATGCTGAGGTGTGTCAGGACTAGCTGTATTTAATTCAGCATCGAATTTATTTAGTACTTCTGTGATGTATCCTCCTGTAAATTCGGTACCTTGGTCGCAATAGTAAATTTCTAGTAGATTTGATAAAGGTTTCCAAACAATGTCCAGCTTCAGTTTTATTTTTCATGGGGTATGCCATAGCCGCTCTTGAGAAATCATCAATAAAAACTGAAATAAATTTATATCCTTTGGGGTGTAAAATAGGTTTTATAGGTCCCATTGAGTCAGAATGAACTATTTGTAGAGATGTCGTGGCTCTCTGTCTGGTCGAACTGAAAGGTAGCTTATAGTCTAGGCGCCCAGAGGGTTTCGTATGAAGTTAGAGGTCCCATCAAGCAAGCAGGTGATTTATATGTATTTTGAGCCGCTGAATCCGAATTTGCAACTTGCTTTTCGCGCAAGTAGTCGAGTAATTTGTTATAAACAAATTGATTGTTTAAATGACTATAGTTTATGAACTACAATAGATGCAGTAATTTTCTCTGCAAAAACTTGTTCTTTAATAAAAAAAACAAAAAAAATCGTTTTTGTTGCGTTTCGATTTGATAATTAGAACCAGAGATATGGCAAATATATTGCAAAAAAACATAGAGACGTAGCGCTAGCGCGAAACGCCCTGGTAAAAAACCTTATAACTCGACTACTAATTGATATTTTTTGAAGTTCAACATGTGTTTGAAGAATGTCAGAGTCTCAGCTTTAATGATAAATTGTTATATATTACTTTTAAACGTTGATAAATAAGCTATAATGATTTGAAGCAGAAAAAATTTTCAATTTTTCAGAATTGTGTTTGTTTATAACGAAATAATATAGGTTAGCGAACAAAATATTTCTATATTTTTGATATAGAATGATAGGAAATTTGATCTAATTTAAGAATCTGTCCAGTTATTCAAATTCAAGTAAGTAGAACCTGAGATATCGCAAATTTAAACTGTAGCGCCAACTCATTGCAATACGACATATGTGTGCAATATGGCAATCGCTTTCCTTATTAAAAATTTTTTTATTTTATGGTGAGTAATTTTATTTTTTTGTAATACAATTAATTTTAACTCTGTATTAGGAAATTAAATAAAAATGTAATAAAAAAGGATTCAGCTAAAAATAGATGACTCTAATAAATCGGAAGGATAAAACAAATTTTTTGAATAAAATAGATTGTTGTTCTTTTTGCAATTGCAAAAAAATAAACAAATGTAACAATACTCCATAAGTTGAGTGAATTGTTTACTATTATAGTAGAAAAATCAATGATTATTTAAAACCCCAAATCTACTTCATTTAAATGTATTATACACTTCGAACATATACTACTGGAGGAAGCCTCTGAATCGCAGAAAGCGTTACAAGGCGAAGAGAGAGAAAGCCTCTATTTCGGTACGTGCTGTCTCTCTCTCGCCTGATTTGATTGGCTGCTTCTGTTTCCCACTAAGAAAGTGAGAGAGAGATAGCACGTACCAAAATAGAGGCTTTTTCTCTCTTCGCCTTGTAACGTAGTTAATAGCTGGGAGGCTTCCTCCAGTAGTATATGCTCGAAGATTATAAATCATTAATATTATGACAAAGTATATAAAATAGAGTCGAGTCAAAAGTGATTTTATTAGAAAAGGATGAGATTACTTACCTTATAATAAAAGAATTTTTAATAAGGAAAGCGATCGCTATATTGCACACATATGTCGTATTGCAAGGAGTTGGCGCTACAGCTTAAATTTGCGATATCTCAAGTTCTACTTACTTGAATTTGAAAAACCAGACGGATTCTTAAATAAGATTAAATTTCCTATCATTCTATATCAAAAATATAGAAATATTTTGTTCGCTAACCTATATTATTTCGTTATAAACAAAAACAATTCTGAAAAATTGAAAATTTTTTCCGCTTCAAATCATTATAGCTTATTTATCAACATTTGAAAGTAATATATAACAATTTATCATTAAAGCTGAGACTCTGATATTTTTCAAAAGCATGTTGAACTTCAAAAAATATCAATTAATAGTCTAGTTATGAGGTTTTTTACCAGGGCGTTCCGCGCTAGCGCTACATCTCTATGTTTTTTGCAATATATTTGCCATATCTCTGGTTCTAATTATCGAATCGAAACGCAACAGAAACGATTTTTTTTGTTTTTTTTATTAAAGAACAAGTTTTTGCAGAGAAAATTACTGCATCTATTGTAGTTCATAAACTATAGTCATTTAAACAATTAATTTGTTTATAACAAATTACTCGACTACTTGCGCGAAAAGCAAGTTGCAAATTCGGATTCAGCGGCTCAAAATACATATAAATCACCTGCTTGCTTGATGGGACCTCTAACTTCATACGAAACGCTCTGGGCGCCTAGACTATTATTGAACTTTGATACTATGCATACTTCATACTCCTTGATTGAATCATCAAACACAACATTCTTCAATCCTTTTATGTTTGGAAATCTTTTTTGAAATTCTTTCAGGTATTTCAAAGAAGCATGTCCCAACCTGACATGCCACAACATTTTACTATTTATTTCTTACCAGTTTTCTGCTGTGTTTAAACTGAGTTTTTCTGCTTCTTCTTTTCCAAGCTTTTTTATTGTTCTATCCTTAATCGTATCTTGAAAATTTGAATATCCATAGCATTCTTTATTGTCAAAATCTAATTCAATTGGTTTATCAAGCTTTTCATTTACCTTATTCGTTTTTGAATCTAATGTCATTTGAGGTTTACTTTGGTCAGTATTTATTTGATTCTTTTCAAACTTATCTGCGATATCCATCCCTTTTATTATAGTATTATATTCTTTTTGTCTTGTAGCTATATATGCAACAATTTTACTAAATTTTGATTTCCATGTTTCACTGTTATTCGAGCTATTAGATTCCAGCGTTATAATCCAATATGGTTTTTCATATATTTCTGATACCAGTGTTTGTTTTGACTTAGGATCAAAAATATCTATGCACTTATTATCTAAATAAATGCTCAATCCTTCATCGACAAATTTCCGTAGTGAAAGGTTTTCTGTCAAGGAGTTGGCATAAATTACGTTGTATAAATTCAAGAACTTGCTGTTTTCCGTATGTCCTAAGATCTCTCCAACTCCCTCCGACTTTATTGTTGCAATATCGTCCTTATTGGCACATTTAATGTCGGTTTTGATATCTTCATTAAGGGTTTTAAATATTAACCTACAATTTGACATGTGCTCAGTAGCACCCGAGTCTGCCAGAAATCTAATAAGCTGATTTTCACTACTTTGGCATGTTGGATCAAGCTTATTTTGAGTCACAAGACCTGCGCACTTACCATTTTTAGATTTTAGTCCAGTTCCATCTTTTATTTTATTATCTTTAGTGGTACTGGATTTACTACTTCCTCGTAAGTGACCTCGAGCTCGGCTTTCATCAAATTTATATCGCTTTGTGTCACCGCGAGTTTGTGCGTGGTCTGCTTTACGCTTAGTCGTGAATCGACTTGTAACCCTTTTACCACCCCTAAAACAATCAGAATTATTACACCTTCTTTGCTGTTTATTTTCTCTCAGAATCTTCTCCAGCTGAGAGTTTGAGTAGGGACAGTCCACTCGGACGTGGCCCTCATACCGCTTGCAACGGAAACACATTTTTCCTTTCCTCATACATTGGTCCTTGTAGTGACTTTTATTGCTGCAGTTAACACATTGGGCTCCTGAGTGAGGCACGTGGTATGAAGTCACGCCGGTGGCGCTGTCCCTTTGTCCAGCTGCTATCTTCATCTTGAGCTGCATCCTGTTGAAAAATATAATCTTTTAGTTGAGTTAATGAGAGCATTTCCCCAGTGGCATTTTTATTAAAAAATTGAAAATCTTGGACTTTTGGAATGTAAGTGACTATGGCCTCAAAGAAGGCATCTCTGATTTCTATTTCGGACAGATTCGGGGTCTTGAGTAGCTTATTATATAATCGAACTATTTAATCAAATCTATCCCAAAAGGCCGAGGCCTTTTCTTTATTGGGATTATATTTAATCTCATGTAATTGTTTTCTCAAGCTGGTTGTAGTTAGTGCTGATTCATTGAATTTAAAATGTTTAATTTCTTCTAACATTTTTGCAGGATCACGAATTTGAGATACCTTGAAGTGGTAAGATTTGTCTATTCTATTTATAAGAATGTCTTTAACTCTAACTTTGTCTTTTTCTAGCTTAATAGGATCTACAACACGATCCAATCCAACTGAGGGATCAATTACATATAAGAGATCGCGAATATTTTATTCAGAATTCAAGTGATCCATGAAAGAATCAATATCTAAATCAGAAGTTAATTTATATTCTCTACGTATTGCATTATCTTTGCTTTTTACTTCAATTTGAATTTTATCTTGAAGTTTTGAATTATTATTCATTAAATTAATTTTATTTACTTCTTTCTGGATTGCTTGAATTATATAATCTTTACTTAAGGGTTCATTTAATTCTCCAATAGAACTTGTAGGATTATCCAAACATGTTACCACTTCTGAGTCAGGCTCAACTCCAGCTGTTCGCAATCCTTCATTCTTCTTCTTGACCCATTTATTGACTTTTTCTTCAATCCAGCTTAGTCTATCATCAATGGAGTAGCGGAAGTTGGTCAGGACCAGTGCCACCTGGTCCATGTTCTCATAAGATTCCTTTCTCACCTTTCCAACATCTTCTTGCAACGCATCCAGCTTCTTTACGACCTCTGCAAACTCATCAGTGTTATTACAGCTTGTTGAATTGTAATCATGACTACACTGAGAGAAAATTCATGCCAATGGAGCATGTAGTCTACGTATCCAAAGTTAGCAAGTAATATCCTATGCTTTAATAACAGCGCCATCTACTCTTACGAGGTTTGTACTATCCAAAAACTGTTTGTTTACATGCTTTAGTAGCTCCCCACTCTAATATCCTTCGATAGCTAGCGCTGTATCCTCTCATGGGACGTGGAGGAAGTAAACGTGGCTTGTCCACTATTCTTTCTTTACTGCTAACTATGGCATTCTTCTATTGCTCAAGTCGCCTCCTTTTTTGGGTGGCGACGCGAGCAAGCACGGCTGGTCTATATCCAAAATCATGTTGCAAATTTCGTTAACGTATTTTCGTAGGGTGAATCTTTTATTTCTTTTCTTTTCTTTTTTTATGAAGGGAGATACATTATAAATATAACCTGTTAAACTTTTTAACTTTAAATAATTAATTTTTAACTTAAAATTTAATTATTTTAAACCGCTGGGGGGCAAATGAGCATGTACGATTTTACGCCAAAGATATTTCAAAGTAACGTTGGTCTAGTACGTAACGTTCACGCTTTTCCTTTTGAGTACGCGAGTTCAACTCTCGGCTGGGGTCTTTTTTTTTATTTTTTTTTTATTATTTCAATAGTTTTTATTGCTTTTTTTTATTTATATTTTTTTATTAATTTTAAAATCTATTTTTTCACAAGTTACTTAAAATATGCTCGTTTTTTTTATTAATATTTTTAAATAAATTATTTCATATAGAAAATAATTTAAAATATTAATAAATAAATAATAGTGATATTTACAATACTATAGTTCAATTTTGTCTTTATAAACATATTTCAATATACAATATATATTATAACATAAATAATAACTCAGTTTTATTTATTTATTGTAATTTATTGTAAATTTTATAAACTAAATTATAAATAAATTAAACTATACTATTATAAAATAAACATCACTATTATAAAATAAACATCACTATTATTTATTTATCAATATTTGTAATTACTACCTATAAAGAATAATTTATTTTTAAAAAATTTTCATTGAAAAAAACAAGCGTACTTGTGAAAAATTAAATTTTAAAATTATTAAAAAAATACAAAATCTAAAAAAAAATAAATATAAAAAGGAATAAAAAATATTAAAACAATAAAAAAAAATTTAAAAAAAAGTGACCCTAGCCGAGAGTTGAACTCGCGTACTCAAAAGAAAAAACGTGAACGTTACGCACTAGACCAACGCTACTTCGAAATATCTCTGGCGTAAAATCGTACATGCTCATCTGCCCCCCAGCGGTTTAAAATAATTAAATTTTAAGTTAAAAATTAATTATTTAAAGTTAAAAAGTTTAACAGGTTATATTTATAACGTATCTCCCTTCATAAAAAAAGAAAAGATATAAAAGATTCACGCTACGAAAATACGTTAAAGAAATTCGCAACATAATTTTGGGTATAGACCAGCCGTGTTTGCTCGCGTCGCCACCCAAAAGAGGAGGCGACTCAAGCAAACAAAGGATATGAGAGTGGGGAGTCATCGAAGTATACCACGCGAGTCATCAGTGAATGCCGTTTATGCTTTAGTTACTCTCCATACCATCTTTTTTAGTATAAGGTAATCCAATACTAATAGAGCTTCTCACGGCCTATCATATTTGTATCAATGTTTTATATGCTCGCATAGATGGCAGTTCGCATGCTCTATTAGCATGAATTTTCTCTCAGTGTATGAATTTCATTTTCTAATTTTAAATTTAAGTTAGTCTTTAGATTAGATTCATTAATTAAATCGTCATACATTTCCTTTTTCTTCTGACGAAATTTACTCAGATCCAAATCCAGTCCAACTGTTTCAGACTTTTTAATGACTGGGGTGGATTTACTACCTTGCAACTTCAGATTCAGTGCCTCATTAGTGTTCGGCAGATCTGGATGTTGAGTAATCTCTCCAGCTTCATTATTTTCCAGCTTGTCATTTGGTGCAACCTCTGTTTCGTCATCCAATTTTTTGGACCGAGTCTCTTCATGTTGGCTTGAGGAGGACTCCTTAGTCAAAGCCACCTCCTTGACTTTAGCTTTTTCCAGCTCTCTCTTTACTGAGTTTACGAGTTGCTCGTCAACTTCGGAAATATCTGTAATATAATTAGTTTATGAGTTATCATTCTTCAACGTACAATAATCAAAGAATGAGGGCTCAAATGATTTATTATTTTTTTTTTTTTTTATATATGTACTCATACACATATACATAAGCTTATTGTGTAACCGCTTTATTTACGTACAACAATTAATAAGCAGTTATCTGTTTAAGGCTTTTATATAAACATATATATAATCATAATTGAAAATAAATAAAAAAGCTGTCACTCAATTAACGTACAACAATTAATTAAGTAATGCTTACAGCCTTTATCGGTGCACACGATGCAGCAGCAACAACATACACTACACCATATGTACCGGCCAACATTAATTTGGATCTGGTTTGCATGCAAAAAAAAATTCCGACTTGAGTCGTTTTATTTTAATTTTCAAGCTTATGATTCAATCCAACTTTACCTATAGGATATTTTATTCCTAAGGACGTTATAATCGAGATATCTCCTTCTTCGTTAATTTCTGGATACATTCCTTCTCCTGGATGTCGCTCCGAAATTTCCAACTCCTTATTTTGGAGAAGTAGAAATAATTTGAAGTTCCTTTCATCTGTTGAGATTTAAATATTTTAGTAATTTAT
Organism: Anastatus disparis; assembly: GCA_017163975.1. NCBI lineage: Eukaryota > Metazoa > Arthropoda > Insecta > Hymenoptera > Eupelmidae > Anastatus > Anastatus disparis. Next base: position 3,299,214 of record JAFFSR010000116.1, read on the forward strand.
TCTCTTTTGAATCTTCATTCATTTGTCGAACTTACTAAATTACCTAGGATTTTTCTTATTTAATCAAGCATTCTTACTCGACTGTCGACAGATTTATTTTAACGCAAAAAAAATTTGTTTATAATCAAGCTAATTATTTGTTCAAGTATGAAAAAATTTTTATAGAAAACTTTGAACAAGTTAAAAATTTTACATAAAATAATTTTAAGAAATTAAAAAAAAATTATATGAATTTCCAGCAAATATATTATACAAAAAAAATTCAATTAGGTTAACATTTCTTATTTAAAAGATTTAATAGAGCACAGCGTGATTCATGCGCCCTCTTAATACATGTGTGTGTATACACACATAAACATATAAATACGTTTATTTAAACGAAAATATATCGTTTGACACGTTAGGAGCACACTTCGAGTATATATACTTATTCCTCAAACCCGCAACCAACGGGTTTTGCTTACGAGAACGATCCATCAAAGAAGCAAGCAAAAAGGGAACCGTAACAAAAGTAACGCGCCGTGCGAGTCTGCGCCTGTCACGCGCCCGCCTGCAAATTCCACGAACCGACACAGGTCTTTTGAATTTCACGTGAATCAAGCAATGCACAGAGAAATTTAGCCCGTTTTCTCTTTTCTCTCTCTCTTTTCTTTTTTCTTTCAATTTATACTTATCATGCACTATTAAGAAAAATAAAGAGAGCTTACCTCGGGACCTGGAAATGTCAAACATCCCCTTCTCCTGTTGCTTTGACATTTTTCTTTCCCTTTTCCCTTCGGTCCGTATGCAGTCAAGGAAAGAGAAAAAAAAATTTCCAGCTGTAAAAAAAATTTAACACAGCACTCGCACAATACTTCCAACAATCTACGGCTGAACGAAATTCCAATCCTTATTCACACAAAAAAAATTCGAGTCTCCAGCAAACTTAAAGAAAAACTTCTAAAAGTCAAGTCGGCCCGACTACCCAAACAACAAAAAAAACTTTTACGAAACCTGCGCGCAGTAGAAGAGTGGTGGGCTCATAACCTGATAAGTAGTTGTTTTGGGTTGGAAATAAAAGTCTTCTTCTTATTTTCTACTGTCACAAGAATTAATATTTATTATGTTATTTAAACAAAAGTTTATCCAGCCTATAAGAACAATCAATAAACAGTAAATTGCAATGGCAGTACGGCAGCTTCATACAAAGGCCCAAGGCAACGTCTTCTGTCTAAAACTTCGGACAAGAATGAGCCGAGTTGCAGCAAACACAGACGAGGTGCAGCGCCATGGTTTCTAGTAAAACGAGAAGTGCGAAGCCTGGTGAGAGATAGCTCGCTCACACACTCAACATTAACATTATTGAAACATTTAGATAACTTGATAAGAGACATTGATGCATAAAGTAGGAGAAGAAGAACTACAACAATGTGCAGAAATCTATTGTCTTCCAAGAACTGTTACTATATATATTGTCCACAATAATAATTCGGATGAAAATAGATATAATCTACCTACATGTAATGAAGTTGCAATGGTATATGTTGGAGAAGACGATCTTCCTCCTATTGAACGTGATATTGTCATTAACTCTAAGTATGATAAACCAATAAGTATACCGACAATTAGCAAATATACAGATCCTATGACACATTCGCTTATTCATCCTATTGGTGGTTTTGGATGGATGCCAAATATGAAAAGTAAATTTGGAAAATCTAATATTCCAAACTTGAAATTTTATAATTATAGATTTAGTGTTAGAAATGAATTTAATCCATTCTTCAATTTGTAAAATTATCTCAACAGTTCATTGTGGATGCGTTTGAAAAAATTGAAACCTTCAGATTATGTTTTATACAAAAAAACCAAAACGTATTAAGAAGTGATTGTTACATAGGTGTTATGGACTATTTACATAACAAATAAGAATTAGATTCTTCAAAAATTGGAAAAATGGTAATATTACCGTCAACCTTTACAGGAAGTCCACGATTTTTCAAATAAAATTACATTGACTCAATGACACTTGTAAATTTTAATGGTAAACCTGACCTTTGTGTAACTATGACCTGTAACCCACATTGGAAAGAAATAACTGATAACTTATAAATTTATGAAAATGCAATAGACATAATAACAAAAGTATTTTATCAAAAAGTAGGAGAATCTAGAAATTTAGTAATAAAAAAGGGAATATTAGAAAAATGTATTGCATATAGTTATGTAATTGAAATTCTAAAACGAGGATTACCGCACATGCATAAGTTGTTACTCTAAGATAAAAATGATAAATTTGATATTACCGAAAAAGTTGATAAAATAATAAGTGCAGATATCCCAAAAAGATATCCAAAATTTTGTAGTATTGTTAAACAATTCATGATACGTGGTCCCTGTGGTATGCAAAATATAATTTGTCCGTGTATGGATAAAAATACGAAACAATGTACTGAAAATTTTCCAAAAAAATTCAATAATACAACATTTAAATCCAATGGATATCTACTATATAAACGTAAAGATGGTGGCGTCAAAATAATTCTAAAAAATAAATAAGGAATTGTCAATTTTAATTGTCATCAAAACTTTGTGGAAATAAATTTTGAAATAAAAATATCTTGCGTTTATTTTAAAATAAGACCTTGGTTTCTCTTTCTGATAAAATAACAGCGATTTAACTATGTTAAAAAAATTACTTATTGCTTGTAATGGAAATTATTTCTTTAAGATCATTTTAAAGAATTTCATAAAATTTTTCTTTTAACGAAAAATTATTCGCATTCAGTGTTACGTTTTCACGTATATTTATATTTATATTATAAGGTAATGGGTATATTTTGTATCACAACTAAGCTTGGTAATCCCAAGTAGTCAGTTTGCGTGCAGAATAAAAAAAACAATCATTGATTAAAGTATGAATATGAGTTTATTTTTCGTCCGTTGAGAGAGAGATATCCTATACTGATTTTATATAGTCGCCTGATACGTTTTTACTGCTTTCTTCTATCCGACGTAGTCTCCTCGTTCGCTAGGTAATTCTCGATTTTAACTGTTCTAAATCTCTTTATCGACTGGTCTACTGACTGACTCCTCGTGAGATGTCTGGCTGCATTTATATTTGCCGAATTCATTGTTCCCACCTTTATATCCTTCTGGAATATTCGTTAAATTGCAACCTGCTGATCTATCCATTAGCGATTTCTTTGTTAGTCGCTGTACTTTTTCATTATATCTCATCTACTGGTCTCGACATGTTGCTGGGTCGTCAGCACTTTTCCCTGGTGCGCGTCATTATTTGTCGCTTTCCGTCAGGTTACAGCTTGATAATCTGCTTGTCAGCGTTTTTCATCTTAAGGATACCGTCTACCTTGAAAACTATTTCTTTCATTATGTGATTTAATTAGTCTCCTTCTTTTTTATATTGAAATATACATTAATATCATCAAGAAATTGCTCTACATAGTTTCAAATAGTGAATTTTATTCTAATAATTAGGAAATATGTGTAAAAATTCAATGAAAATTAGACTTTCTTTAAATGACTTCTGACAATGAACTTTTCAATTTTCAGACATGCAGATGGAAATATATATTCAAATATACAAAATAAAGATAATTGTGGTACAAAATTGTTCAAAGTCAAGAATAAGAAAATTTATAATCCATTATAACAATTATAACAATTATTTATATAATAAAATTATATTATCACATGTTTTATCTAGCAAAGTTTCAAAAAAGTATGTTCGACCTTATCGGATTATAAATCTGCACCACGATTTTGTTGCTAATATACGATTAAAGAAAAATATAAAATTTCAACTTGATCGGAACAATATTTCATCGCCAGAACTATTTTGAATTTAAGAAAATTAATTAAATAATTAATTTTGAGAAAAACAACATTTTATGCAACAATTTTCAGAACACAATTAGATGTTGAATTTATTTATTTCAATACTGAACACATCATTTTTCTTTTTAACTTGTACATTTTCTAATCTTCTTTACTTTTTCAACTCTTTCAAATTGGTCCTGAGGTCTAAAAAAAATTATGATAGTCAAAAGTTGTAATATTAAATAATTAGTTTTAATCTTACTGTAAAATTTTTTCATCTTACTGTATTTTCACAACCCATATTTAATTCACTAACAGCCATAATTACAGCAATTTCTAATTCATTCTTTAATTGAAAAGTATCCTTGCTGCACTTTGACCAAATTATGTGATGAAGACTCATCAGCATTCTGCGTGCCACCTCTTATACATCTTCGAAGCAACTCTACATTGCTGAATTTTTCATATAGAGGTCTGATGTATTCGATAACAAGATAATTTATTTTTGTTCTTGTACTAGTGTGACTGGGTGGCTCTTGTCCTTGAAAATTTTAGAGGCATAGATCAAAGGGATTACGAGTAATAAGTAATAGAATATTGTGATTTTTCAAATTTTTTTGTGAAATTATCAACTTAATTATTTTTTTCCTCAGAACCTAAGGATTTTAATGATTCACTCATAAATATATTTATTGTTGCAAATGATGAGTAGAATCTACACAAATTTTTTTAAATCTCAGAATTGCTGTCTTCTGATTGGTTCATTTTGTACTTTCATGTAATTTTGAATTTCTGGTGTTCGGCCAGGTTGATTTCACTCAGGTTGCACTATGTTATGTCTTTTTATAATATCTTGAAGTAAGCTTTGTCTCATCTTAGGCATAGAACTGAGAGAAGAGCTATAGAACTTTAAATATTAAAAAATAAAATAGAATTTTCAATTTAAAATATATATACTGTGGATTTGGTTCTTCGATTATAGATAATGCAATATACGAATAAATGATTTTTAAATATCTTAAAAGAGATCTATATCTTAATAATTTAAGAGTTCATTTAGAATCTGAATTGAATTATCAACTGTTCATTATTTAGACATCCTCAAAATACACTCGCAACCAAAACATATTTATGTACTTCAATAAATTGTTATTATGATTTTAAATATTTAAAATAAGATGAGTTTATAAATATATAATGCATATGTATTGGAAAATTATTTTCATACGTATTATACATTTAGAAATGATTATTTATATAATAGTTTTATGTAATCCAATAAATTAAGATTTTCATAAATATTATATATTAAAATATTCAGATCCTTTTTCTTATTTGATTTCGATAACTATAAATTCCAATAATTGATTAAAATAATATTACAGAATTATATATACGTTAAATTGAAAATTAGAAACGTGTTATAAGTAGAAAATAATTTTAATACTTACATGTTATGTCCCATTATATCTGTAATGTTACATAAAATGAAAGTTTATATGTACATATGTTATGTACAAATTTCTTAACTTTAAACATCGACGTAAAATATTTACCCACGGGCCTGGCAACTAATCTTGTAAATATTTAATAAGATTTAAAAAATTTCAGAACATTTTTAAATAAATGATAAAAAAAAGATAACAAGAAATAATACAATTTTGTTACTGAAATTCAACGTTAATTTATAAAGAAAAAAAATTGAAAAATCTTTTGTTAAAAATTATGGTAAGATCTCATAGTTTTATTACCTTTATTATATACTTGACATTTATTTCGTAATTTCATGAAATTCTATTGTCAAGGTTTGATTTTATTACTAAAAATAATTTATAATATGTTAAAGACATCAAAATGTTTAAAATCTTTAATTAAAATAAATCGCTAAGCATACTTGCGCACTATATATCTTTTTAAAGATAAGCTTTTTACAGTATTCAATTTTGAAATATACATACATCTCTGTTTATTTCTTCACCCTCATAATTTTAAACTTTCTTGTTTAAATTTTTATTAATATAAATAATTGAATATTGTAAAGAATTTTACTCCTTTCTTATACAAAGTACATTTATTTTGTTAATATTTAAAGTTAATTTTCATTTTTGAAACAATAATTTTACTTTTTTTTCATACTTTGTTTGATATAAAAATAATTTTAAGCAGATATAAATATGTAATTGATTGTACATATTTGACAAATAATCTTATAATAATTATAAATGTCAAATGCTTAAAATAAAGCATGAAAAAATTTAAAAATCATGTTTGATCATTGATTTCTTATGTTCATTAAAGTTTAATGTGTATTAGTTGATATTTTTTAATAAAAAAAATAATACAATTTTAGTTGGTTTAAATATAATTATAGTAACGCAAGTTTTAATTTTGCTTTGTAATAATTATTACAAAAATATAAAAATCTCATGTGAAGAATGAATTATACTTATAAAGTATAAAATTATTTTAAATCTAAATTTTAGTTTTAACTTTAAAATATAACTCAAATAGAAATCAAAAAATTCCTTAAAAACTAATAATATGTTACATTTTTAATCAGTTTAGAAATTGCTCTGTCAATGGTTTGCAGCTTAGATGTAAATTCCATATTTCAATCTCATCAAGATTTTATCATTTCAAGACATTTCACAGTTTTTTAGTTTGTTATCGCAAGTGATATTCTTCATTTATTTATATCGATTGATACAATCTTCTAAATAATTTTTAAAACTGGAACACTGTGATTTTCTTGTACCTTTTTGAACAAGCTTTTTTAAATAAAGATTATCTAAAAATAAAATTTTCATATACTAAGAGTTATTAAAATTTATAATTCAAAGTATTTACTTTTAGCTCCATATAATTCCAAAACAGCTCTTGCAACAACATAAAAATAATGTTCACTATGAGCTTCAACGCTCATTGTAAGTTATCCATCTGATGTTTCTTGACAAGCAAGTCTTAAGAATGGTCGTTTAAAGAATTTTCCAATATTTACATCAACACTTTCAATAGCTTGTTTAAATTTTTTTTACAATGGAAAATAATTAAAATACTCTTTCTCGTCACTTTCTTTAATTTTGTGTTTTTGAGAGTTAATTTATGATAACAACAAGATACTACAATAAGAAGATGGCCCATTTTCATCTCTAAATATATTTGAGATTTATTTGCACTTAGATCGCCACAAGCAAAAAACTAATTAGACAAACATTTCTATTTCTTCAAATTTATGATAACAACAAGATACTAAAATAAGAAAATGGACCATTTTTACCTCCAAATATATTTGAGGTGTATACGCACTTAGATTACCACAAGCATGAATACTAATTAGACGAACATTTTTTCTATTTCTCCAAATTCTTTTTCTATAATTAATTCTATGTTTCTTGGAGCTTTTGTGTTTATGTTATAATATATATATTTCACAGGTCAAAAAAATTTTAAATTGAAAATTCTATTTTATTTTTTAATATTCAAAGTTCTATAGCTCTTCTCTCAGTTCTATGCCTAAGATAAGACAAAGCTCACTTCAAGATATTATAAAAAGACATAACATAGTGCAACCTGAGTGAAATCAACCTGGCCGAATACCAGAAATTCAAAATTACATGAAAGTACAAAATAAACCAATCAGAAGACAGCAATTCTGAGATTTGAAAAAATTTGTGTGGATTCTACTCACCATTTGCAACGATAAATATATTTATAAGTGAATCTCTAAAATCCTTAGTTTCTGAGGAAAAAAATAATTAAGTTGGTAATTTCATAAAAAAATTTGAAAAATCACAATATTCTATTACTTATTACTCGTAATCCCTTTAACCTATGCTTCTAAAATTTTTTTTGTATATTTTGGGTTTAAAATGAAACCTCTTCACGGATTTTCAGCAAATTCTATTTTTTTGTCAGTCGAGTTGACATGAAACGTCGCATATATATATATATATATATATATATATATATATATATATATTTTTTCAAATACTTTCTACGTGTATGAAGTAGAATATATATACATATTACATGGAAGTAAAAATGATTTAAAATTATTTTCGTTTGCAACAATATTGCCGTGAAATAACAATATCAATAAAATATTGATTTTTTGTTTTTGTAGAATAGTGACTGAAAAAATAATTCTTAGGATATATAATACGATTTTTCTTGTAGGTATTTACCTATAGAATGAAAATTCTTAATAATATCAAAACTGAAAATTTCAAAATTTTTGATCGATTTTTTGGGTAGACGGTATCGATGGTCGTGGGGAAGAAGGTGTCATTTCATTTTTGGTTGTAGAGAGGTGTCATTTCGATTTTGGTTGAAGAAAGGTGTCATTTCATTTTAGGTTAAAAAGAGGCTTATGATTTTTAATTTATATATTTTATTTATTTATTTAATTTATTATAATTTTATAATAAATGAATTTCTTTTAGGGTCTGCTACATGATAAAATAAAAAAAAAATTTTTTTAACATGGCACTTTTTTTTAAATTAAAATGAAACGAAAGTCCTTTTTTAACCCAAAATAAAATGACATCTTTCTTCAACCAAAATTGGAATGACACCTCTCTACAACCAAAAATGAAATGACACCTTCTTCCCCGCGACCGTCGGTATCCTTAACTCGTTGATTCGTTTATTTATTGCATTCTGTGCATATTACTATATTTCTTTAATAAATATTTTATATAATATAACATCCGTAACACACATCAAAGGTAAATTTCAAGCAAAATTTGTGCTTTATTGCTGTTCTGGTATATACAAGTATGCTTTTGTGCTAAATGTTGTTATTTCTATGAATCTATTATTGATTATCAGAGGCAGCGAATGGTACGAGATAAATAATCATTTTCAACACAGTTTAATTATCTTTCATTCATCAGAAATCAGAAACAAAATTCCATTTTTTAATAAACGCCTTAACTTTCGCATAGAAAAATATCGTCACGACATTGATTGATCACAATCAAACCTAGCAAAGCCTATATTTAAGAAACTACGTAATTATTTACTGCATAATTTATAAACTTTTATAATATTTTGCTAAAATTAGCTTGATTGCTGTTCCAAAATTTTTTTAAGTAATGTAAAGAAATAAAAGTTTTTAACGTAAAAAAGATTTTGGTCGAATTTTTTACCATTAAATTGACTATATATATATATATTTTTTTTTTATTTATTAAATTTTATACAGAATGGGCTTTCAAGAAAAATTTTTCTATTTTTATTCATATCTAGTTAATATTTAATATTATTATTTGAAAATTGGCATAAAAACACAATTATGATTTGAATGAGCTCATTGGCATTTTTAAAAAATATTAAAGAAAATTTTTACTTAAATATATAAAAATTTAAAGTTTTCGAAAAACATTTTTCAGTATTTGATAAGTAGTCATTACTTAATATTTTAAAAATAATTAATAATTAGAATTCTTTATTATCTTCATAAATAACTAGGGGGCATGCCCCCTGCGCGCAAGCGCGCCAACCCCCGTCTTGCTTTTATAATTTAAAAAAAATATCCAAGAATTTGCAATTTTGAAAGAAATATGTAGAAATATAATTGTAATAATCTTACTATGATTCAGCTAAGTAGATACAGGCAGACAGTGAATAAGTACACTTGATTTAATAATTCAATTATAGAGATTTTATTTGATACTTTTATAATGAACTGAATATAATGATAGTTTTATATTCGACAGTTTTATAATGAACTAAAATGGAAGACAGTAATAGATATTTGAAACATTTATGGATTGAGAATAAAAAATTTGGAAAACTGTAATGTCGGTGTTTTTTTACAAAATTAAATAAAAATTAAATTTAATTTATAAAGACTATATTTAAGTGTGAGATATTGATTTTGACTTAACAAAATTTAAATCTTATCATTTGATTATTAAACTTCAATTTAGCTTTTTCAAAATGATATTTTCAACCCTATACTTTAAATAAAATCGTAAAATTGATAATTATTTATATGATTAAACTTCACGATGATTACAGGATAGTTAGCTAATTGTAAAAATATATTGTAACCTATTTTTCATCTATTATAAATCTTAAGAGTCCGCTGTTTCCCAAAATTAGCAACAAGAGGCAAAAATAAAGAGATGGTTTCGATGTGTTTAATAAAATGTAATATTTTCTTTGATTAGTATGAATTGATTTTATTGCTTCGTTTTTAAGAAAAGTTGAAATAACTTAAAAAATTAGAAATTAGTGTCAAATAATGGGATTTTTAAGTTATTCCAACTTTTCTTGAAAATAAAGCGGTGGAATTAAATTATTCTTATCAGAGAAAATATTGCTTTCTATTACACGAATCGAAACCATCTCTTTATTTCTGCCTGAAGCTATTAGTTTTCATAAAAAATAAATTTTAAATAGATTCGGTAAAACAGGTAACTGTGTCGGTATACAGCTGACTCTTAAACTTATATGCTATCATATTTCGTTATATACAAAACTTAAAATTAGCTATTACCAAGTTGACTACAAGCTTGAAATCAGCTAATTTTCAGTTATTTTAAAGCTCAAATATAGCTTAATTTAGTTATTTCTTAGCTAATTACATGCTTAAATCCAGCTAAATTTAACGCTGTAATATAGTTCTAAAAATGAGAGGCACATTTCCAACGATAACAGCAATAACAGCGGTGGTATACTTTCAATAATATAGAGACGTATAATATAAATAGATCTACAATGCAGCTAAAATTCAGTTAAAAACAAATCAATAATTACCTGAAATTGCCTAAAATTACTATAAATTTTAGATAACTGTTAGCTAAATTTCAGCTAATTTCCAACTAAATTTTGTATGAATTTAGCTTATTTTAACATTAAATTTAGCTAACTTTTGATTTAATGTAACTAACTTTTGATTGAATGTAGCTAACTTTTGATTGAATGTAGCTAACTTTTGATTGAATGTAGCTAACTTTTGATTGAATGTAGCTAACTTTTGATTGAATGTAGCTAACTTTAATTTAATTTCATCTGACTTCAGCTAACTTTAGCGGAATTTCAGTTAGATTCTAGCTAAATTCTAGCTAACCAAAGACAAATCGAATTCTTACACACAGCGGCAACGGCGACAGCGGAATCTGTTTATAATATAGAGAGATATAGCTAGCTTTTAGCTAAATTACAGCTAAATATATCTAAATGTTAGCCAACTTTTAGCTGATTTTCAGCTAACTTTTAGCTAACTTCTAACTAACTTATACGTAACTTTTAGCTGACTTTTAGCTTGCTTTCAGCTAAATTATAGCTAAATTCATCAAAATTTTAGCTGACTTTTAGCTGATTTTAGCTGAATTTTAGCTGAATTTCAGCTGAATTTCAGCTAACTTTTAGCTAACTTCTAACTAACTTATACGTAACTTTTAGCTGACTTTTAGCTTGCTTTCAGCTAAATTATAGCTAAATTCATAAAAATTTTAGCTGACTTTTAGCTGATTTTAGCTGAATTTTAGCTGAATTTCAGCTGAATTTTAGCTAAATTTAGGAGCCAAAAATGAGCGGCGTATTTCAGACGGCGACAGCGGCGACAGCTTCGACAGCGGCGATATATTTTTAATAGTATAGAGAGATATTTAAAATTTTTATTTGAGGATTCTTTATAGTCCATCAGACAAGTGTTTGAAATTTTATAATTAATAAGTACACAATTATTTATTATTTTTATAAAATGAAATAAACTAAAGAAGAAAAATTATTTATAATAGCTTTAGGTGAATGCGCTGGGCAATTTAGTATGTTAAATGATGAGCAAATTAGAAAATTTAAACAAATTTTGAAGAATCGTACAAATTTTTAATGCAATCAACAATATTTTTACAAAGGCCCGAAAATATTAATCCAATTTTATTAAATCAAGATTCGTGAAAACATACTAATATGTTATGAAAAAGTTCACTTTCAAACTAATCATTATGATTGTGGCATTTTTTCAATAGCATTTGCAACAGCTATTGTTATTGATTTGTGTCCTCGTGGATTAGAATTCAACGTTGAAAAATCGCGTGGACATTTGCTATATATTGATCATGAATCTTGAATATCTTAAAAAAAAGGAGTTACAAGAATTCGCACAATAACAATAACATTTATTGAATAATGTAAAATATTTAAAAACAACAAATTATAAATCAGAAACTTATGTACAGAAAACTTATCAAATCATTAATAAAAGAAATTATAAACAAACTAAAGAAGAAATTTCAGAAAGTAATTGTAAAAAAATTAAATACAATAACATTAAAGAATCTGAAAATAATATCAAACAAGAACCCGTTTTGACATTTAAAAATAAATTAAATAATGATAAAAAATTAATAAAATTAACAACTGCTTTAATTAAAAAATTAAAAAATTTAAATATCACGCAACGGGAAAATCAAATTTATTCCCAAAAGATTAATGTAGTTTCAAAACTTGAAAAGAATTATAAAAAGGATAAAGAGTTTTTAAAAATCACAAAAGTTGCAATTGAAAAATTAAAAATTTTGAATGTACCGCTACAAAAAAGTCAAATTTTATACCAAAATAAAATTATAGAAAGCAATCAAGAATCTTTGAGAAACAATCATGAGAATTTAGCATATTAATTATGATAGACGCATTTATGACAAATCATATTATTACCATAATAAAAATAAAACATTTGAAAATATAAAACAATATTATTTGAATAACAAAAAAAATATTGAAACGTTAAATGAATCTTATGAAAAAACTTTTAAAAAAAGATGATAATTTAATTAGTTAAGAAAGAAATAAAGAGTATTATGAAAAAAACAAAGATAAATTTAAAATGAAAGAAAATCAAAATAATACGAATTATTACCAAATAGCAAAAGATACATTGAGCAATAATAATGAAAATTATACTATAGAAAATCATGTTGGTGATTTGAATTTTATTTGTGATTTCTGTGGTGCTAAATATTTTGCATTCAAGTGTCAAGAAATAAGAAATTTCCATCATGTTGTAATCAAGGGAATATATCATTAGAAGAAAACCCAGAATATCTTGAAAAGATTAAGAAATTGCTTAGGGAAATTCTATCATTAGTAAAAATTTAAAAAAGGCATAAAATTATATAATAACGCCTTAACATTTGCTAGTTTTGGTGCAACATTCGATAAATTATATAATAAAGGTCCCCTAGTTGTACGTATTTGTAGATAAATAAACCATAATACATATGCATTACATGCAAATGAAAATGAATCAAGAAAATATTGACAATAATTATATATATTCGATAACACAGAAGCAAATAAATGCTGCATAGAAAACTATTTGAATTGTTCTGTTGAATTATTGAATACATTAGATACTATAATCAGAAAAAATAATCCTTGCGCAGCAGCTTATAAAATGATACATGAAGTAGAACTTGAAGAAAATAATCGTTCTATTGGAAATGAAATTATACCAAAAGATGTTAAAATGTTTATAAGACGAAACAATAACTTTAAAAAGCATCGATATAATGAAGTAGCAGTAGTTTTTGTTGGAAATGAACTACCTATTGAAAGGGACATTTGTATTTATTCTAAATCAGAAAAACTAATAAGAATTCCATATATAAGTAAACACGTAGATACCATGATATATCCCTCGGTGGTCCTTGAGTAAATTTGACCATCAACTTTTTGCACTTCAGATTTTTTTCTGGATATGATACTAGGCTCATTTAGCATCGAATATCAACAAAAACTAAAGTTGAAGAATAAGCACTTTTTTATTTATACAAATTTTATTTTTTTTCAATTCGTTAATTTTATAAAAAAAATGTTTTCATTGATAATTTATGAGCTTTATTTCTAGAATAACAATTTTAAATAGAATTATGAATTTTTTACATATTTTAAGCAAATATTATTGTAAATATATTTAGAAAAATCTAAATTTATGTAACAATGTAATAACGTTAAAACTAAGATTTTTTTGTAAACATTATAATGATTAAGACTATGACAAATGATACCTTCTTAAACTATTTAAAGACGGCATTTGAGGTAATTGTAATAAGAAATTACTGAGTATTAATATTATATAAGAACACGTATTTTTGGTATTTCAGTAACATTAAAAGTACACTTTCCATGTAAAATATTTTATTGAAGAAAATCAAGGCCTCGGTTTTTACAGCAAACAGACTATGAAAGCGGTCCATTATGAATTTCCTGCAACATGGGCTGGTATTAAGTATCATAAAATAATTTTTACTATGCAGACATATATATATATGTATATATATATATATGCATAGTTTTTACTAAGGTAACGTACAGTGAATTATATTCGCAGACTACTCTTAATAATTTATCTGCATAATGATAATCATTTTATGATACTTTGTATCAGCCCATGTTGCAGAAAAATCAAAAGAAACCGATTTCATAGCCTGTCAGCCGTAAATACCTAGATTTTTTTCAATACAATCTTTTATATAGAAAATGTAGTCATTGTTAGAGGGTTTTTTCGGATTTCGACCGTGGAAGTTGTGATTTAGGATATCAACGTTTTGGAAACATTACAACGGTTGGTATCCTAAGCCACAACTTACACGATCCAAATCCGGAAAAAGCCTCTAACAATGTCTAACATTCACCGTGAAAGTTTTGAAACCGAACATGAAAAATGTACTTTTGGTGTTACTGAAATACCGAAAGTACATGCAGTATTCTTATACAGGGTGTCCTAATTCAAAAGAAATACTCAAATATCTCATCAGAAACGTGGAATGTCAAAAAATGATCAAAATGAAAGTTTTCAGGGTCGTTGGGAACACCACTTGGTGACCTTCAATTTAACCTTGAAGGTTACATTGAAAGTCATATTGACAAAAATTTGTCAAATGGAAACGTCCTTTTTGCCGTGGATTCAGACAAAGCGTAAAATTTCACACCAGATTTGTGAACGACAAATTTACTTTAGAGGTCATTAAATGTCATTAAAGTTCATTTTTAGGTCAAATTGAGAGAATATCTTTGAAAAAAGTTCATTAAAAATAAATTAAAATTCTTAAAAGAATTTCAATTTTCAATAATGGTTATGACTGAGAAAGATAAATTGATTGTTAAAGGACAGGGACTGTATAGTGGAATTGCTTCCATGTTAACTGATATTGATATATTAGAATTTAATAGTATCTCAAACTAGTGCACCTCATTTAACATGCAATTGAATTCACTAATTCAAAGACCACAATATATTAATTCAGTACCAATTGATGGAAAATTTATGCAGTTATTACTTTCCGGAAATTTAGAAATAGGTCACCGGATTTGTATCTATTATAATAATAAGATAATTCATATGCATGACAGTTTGAATCTTGAATATCTACAAGATGAGCATAAGATTAATATAAACAGATTATTTCCAAACAAATCAGAATTGAGCATAGTATTGGAAACAGTACAATCACAAACAAATAATTATGATTGTGGCGTTTTTGCAATTGCTTTTACTGTTGCAATACTTTATAATTTGGGTCCATGTTGTTTAAGATATGATGTTTCTTGAATGCGATTACGTTTATCAAGAATTTTTAAAACGCAACAAATGAGAATGTTTCCAGTTTTACAAAATTATAATAATGCAAACATTAATAGCGATAATCCACCGGACATTATATGATGGAGTTTTTGTCATGAGCAAGGTCTAAATCAAATACCATAAAATTTAGATTTCGCCGAGCTTGAACTATTAGAAAAAAACTCACAAATGCATTTATTGGCAGAACAAAAAAGAGCATGGGAATGCATCGTAAACAAAAGAATTCGAATCATGAAACAATTTTGATGGAAATTGAGAGTGACATTTCAGATAGAAATTTTTTTAAACCAGATAATGATATAATGGGAATCGATGATATTCAATTAAAACGATACAATTAAACGATACAATTAAACGAAATTTAAATTATAACGATACTAAAATTAGGACAGTTGAGATTAAATTAAATGAAGAAGAAAAACAATCAAAAGAAATAGATGGAAAAAAAGCTTTATTTGTAACAGGACTTAATAGGATACATAATTTGGATCAAAATAGATATAGTCTACCTACCTGTAATGAAGCTGCAATACTATATGTTAGAGAAGACAACCTTTCTTCCATTGAACGTGATATTGTCATCTTCTCTAAGTATGATAAACCAATTAGTATACTGACAATTAGCAAACATACAGATCCTATGACATATCCGCTTATTCATCCTAATGGTGGTTTTGGATGGATGCTAAATATGAAAAGTAAATTTGGAAAATCTACTATTGAAATTTGCAATTTTATAATTATAGATTTAGTGCTAGAAATGAATTTAATTCATTCCTTAATTTGGGAAAATTATCTCAACAGTTCTTTGTTGATGATGATGAAAATGTTTAATATGAATATGACGAAATCCAACAATATATTAATACACGATATTTATATCCATCTGAAGCAATGCACAGATTATTAGAATATCCTTTATCCATGTTATTTCACATACTATAAAAAATCTAATCGTTCATGAAGAAAATCAACAGAACGTATTTTTTAAAGAAGGAAAAGAAGAAATGATCATGCAAAAAGATGTGGGAACAATATCAACAGCATATTTTGAATTGATTAGAGAAGATTTTGAAGCTGGAAATTCCTTGTATTCAGAAATACCAAATTTGTATACATCAGATGAAAAACTGAAAAAGTGGAATAAAAGAAAAAAAAAAGAAAACCAATACATAGTAGAATGTACTTAGTAAGTCCTAAAGATAGAGAACGTTATTTCATTAGGTTATTACTATTACATGTTAAAGGAGCCACATCTTTTGAAGCTTTGCGTACTGTTGATGACGTGATGTACAATTCGTTTTATGAGGCAGCTGAGGCAAAACAATTAATTAATGGAAATGAAGAACAGGATTTCTATATATTCTCTATGAATTATTTGCTTTCATTTGCATTTTTCATAATCCTATATATGCATGAGATTTATATGAAAAATATAAAGATAAGTTATACCATCCTAAATACGAAAAAAAATATAGTAGGCCAGTCAATTTAGCTAAAAAATGGCTGATATTTGCAAAAAAGTTTGACAGTAAACTGACTGCACAATTATGTAAAGTAGGTTTGTGGGAGTAAAATATCCAAAATGGCCCCAACAGATGTTGTCCGTTTTTGTTTAAACAATGTTTAAACATTGAAAATTGACATTTTTTCTCTTTATCTGCAAATGTTTCTGGGGCTATAAAAGTTATCATATTGGTCCAATGAGATAAAATGTAGGTTTTTTGAAGACCTTTAAAATGAATTTCTAACCATTTTGATTGCATTCATAGTTTCCGAGAAAAATGCAAAAAACCACAAAAAAGGGTTAAATTTAAAAAAATTATAACTTTTTTAATTTAATGATTTAAGAATTGGGCTTGTGTCAATGAATAGTTCTTAATGTGCACAATAAGCATACGAAAGCAGAATCCTGTAGGACTCATAGTTTTTCCATAATAACACTTATGAGTTATAAACAATTAATTTTCAGTAGGCCACTCTATCTCACACGATTAACGTTTTACAATGTTCAACATCGATTCTGAAAGTTTAGATATCCCTCTACAAAATGTATATTTCAGATTTTTGATTAAGTGATTGGAAAGTCTTTAAAAATTCACTTAAACATTGGATCTTTTGCTTGGGCGCATGAATTAACGTTAGTAGTGGGGGAAACTCATAACGAAGGGGAAATGTATAACGGGTAGTCTGCCTAGCATGCCTGGCTGCTTGGTTTCTCCCACTACTAGTTAATTCATGCGCCCAAGCGAAAGATCCAATGTTTAAGTGAATTTTTAAGGACTTTCTAATCACTTAATCTAAAATCTGAAATATACATTTTGTAGTGGGATATCTAAACTTTCAGAATCGATGTTGAACATTGTAAAAAGTTAATCGTGTGAGATAGAGTGGCCTACTGAAAATTAATTGTTTATAACTCATAAGTGTTATTATGGAAAAACTATAAGTCCTACAGAATTCTGCTTGCGTATGCTTATTGTGCACATTAAGAACTATTTATTGACACAAGCTTAATTCTTAAATCATTAAATTAAAAAAGTTATGAATTTTTTTAAATTTAACCCTTTTTCGTGGTTTTTTGCATTTTTCTCGGAAACTATAAATGCAATCAAAATGGTTAGAAATTAATTTCAAAGGTCTTCAAAAAACCTACATTTTATCTCATTGGACCAATATGATAACTTTTATAGCTCCAGAAATATTTGCAGATAAAGAGAAAAAATGTCAATTTTCAATGTTTAAACATTGTTTAAACAAAAACGGACAACATCTGTTGGGGCCATTTTGGATATTTTACTCCCACAAACCTACTTTACGTAATTGTGCAGTCGGTTTGCTGTTAAATTTTTTTACATGAAAAAATCTAATTTGACTGGACTATAGGTGAAAATCTTGCATTGAATGTTATAAAAATAATTTACAAGTCAATGGATTTTCTTTAAGCGATTTTAATTTACCTAACATAAGCACATTTATAGAAGAAGATAATCATCAAACAATTTTAAATCATAATAATAATATTCCTAATGAATTAAAAATGAAAATAAATTCTTTAAATGATAAACAAAGGCAAATATTTAACTCTACTATAAAAAGTTTATACAACCAAAGTAAAGAAAAATATATTTTATAGATGGACCAGGTGAAAGTGGAAAAAGTTATTTACTTAATGTTTCAATAGTTTACTTTAGATATCATACTATACATTATTTATGTGTAGCTTGGGCAGTTATAGCAGTGAATTCATTAGTCGATGGAAAAACCGTGCATACAACATTTAAACTAGCGTTAAATATAACAGATTGTAGAACTTGTAATGTTAAGCCTAATTCTGCAGAAGGCAAACAATTAAAGGGAACACAAATAATTATTTGGGATGAAATATCCATGACAAAATTTGCTTTTGAAAAAGTTGATCGTCTTTTTCAAGATTCTTGTGATGTGAACCAACCCTTCGGTGGTGAAACTCTAATTGTATCAGGAGATTTTAGGCAAACATTACCAATTATACGACATGGAAGCCGTATGAACATTATTGAAAATTCAGTTAAATTTAGTTTATCATGGCAGAATTTAGAGCCCAAAATATAGAGCCAAAGTAAATATAGGAATCAAAAAAGTATTGGGCTCAAAAAATTAAAAGAATCAGACAAATATTGGGCCTAAATAAACATAGAGACCAAGAAAATATGATAAAAAAATATTGTGCCCAAAAAAATATGAGATTTATAAAAATATTTGGACCAAAAAAATATAGAGCCCAAGAAAATATAAGAATCAAAAAAATATAGAGCCTAAGTAAATATAAGAATCAAAAAAATATCGGGCCCAAAAAATTAAAAGAATCAGACAAATATTGGGCCTAAATAAACATAGAGACCAAGAAAATATGATAAAAAAAAATATTGCGCCCAAAAAAATATAAGACTAAAAAAATTTAGAGCTTAGAAAGATATAAAACCCAAAAAAAAGTTAAAAAAAATAAGACCCAAAAAATAAATAGCTCAAAAAATTAAAAGTTCAAAGAAATGAGGCCCAAAGAAAGAAGGACCCGAAAAAAGTAGGTCCAAAAAACGCTGCTAAGTGCTTTGGCTTAATGCTTTCTCATAGAGCACATTGAGTTAGAGTAATTTGATTTTATTTTTTTAAATACGATATTAATATAAATGTCCCTATCCTCTGTATTGAAAGCTGTCTTAATATCTACGAAAACTATATGAATTTTATTCTTTCTTACTTTTGACATTTGCATCATGTGATTTTATGACGCTCTAAAATTAAAACTGCATTTATAAAATTAATTTTGTCATGCTTGTCTTCTTCACACTATAGCCAATAACTCGCATACAAATTTTGGAACATTTTCATCGAATAGTTTACAAATAATATCAAATAATTAAAAAATAAAAATTGTTTTAAAATTTTCAAAACGTTTTAACGTTACAATTACGCTAAGAAAACCAGTTTTAAAAAGTTCATTTTATCAAGGCAATCGTAAATAATTTCTATACATAATTTTAAGCTACTTCATCGAGTAGTTTACGTAAAATACCAAAAAATAAGTAAAATTCTATTTAAAATTTAGAAAATGCTCTAAAATTAAAACTGCGCTAAGAAAATAAGTTTTTTCATGCTTACTTTAATTAGGCAATAACAAATAATTTGTATTAAAATTTTTGAGCAAATCTATCAAATGGTTTTTGTGTAATAGAAAAAAAAATGAAATATAAACATTTTTTCCAAAATTTTCAAAATGCTCTAAAATTAAAACTGCGCAAAGAAAATAAGTTTTCTAAAGCTTGTTTTATTCAGATAATAGTAACTAATTTGCATAAAAATTTTTGTACAACTTTATCGAATGATTTTTGTGTAATAGAAAAGAAATTAAAAATAAAAATTTTTTTTAGAATTTTTATTTTTAATTTCAAAAATAAATGTGCGCTAAGAAAATTAAAGAAAATTAGTTTTTAAAAGTTCATTTAATTTTGACAATCATAAATAATTCCCATACATAATTTTAAGCTCCTTCATCGAGTAGTTTACGTAAAATATCAGAAAAATTAGAAAAATTTTATTCAAAATTTTCAAAATGCTCTGAAAGTAAAATTGCGCTGAGAAAATAAGTTTTTCAAAGCTTGTTTTCTTTAGGCCATTGTAAATGATTTCCATAAAAATTTTCGAGCGAATCTATCAAATGGTTTTTGTGTAATAGAAAAAAAATGAAAAATAGAGATTTTTTTTTAAATTTTTAAAATGCTCTAAAATTAAAACTACGCTGAGAAAATAAGTGTTCCAAAGCTTATTTCCTTAAGACAATAGCGAATAACTTGCATACAAATTTAGGAGCAAATCTATCGAATGGTTGTCATATATAAAAAATAAATGAAAAAAAAAAAATTTTCTTTCAAAATTTTCAAAATGCTCTGAAATTAAAAGTGCGCTAAGAAAATCAGTTAAAAGTTATTCTTCTTTTAACATTCGCAAGTAATGTCCATAGAAATTTTCAAGCAAATTCTTTGAGTAGTTTAGGTAAAATACCAAAAAAATGAAAAATCAAAATTTTTTCAAAATTCTTAAAATGGCTCTAAAAAAAACTTAACCGAGAAGATCAATTTTCAATAGCTTCTACCCCCCCCAGTTAGACAAAAAACTAAATTGCATGCAAAATTTGAAGCAAATCCATCAAGTAGTTCTCGAGATATTATTGGCGTACTAAAATCATGCACACACACACACACACATACACACAGACATTCACTGGAAACCACTTTTTCCGACTCCCTGAGTCTAAATATGTACAAATTAATGAAAAAATAAAAAAAAATTTTTTTATCGATACAATGCTTTCTCTATGAGAAAGCAAAAATATAAAACCTAGAGAAATATAGAACCAAAAAAGTATGAGAGCTAAAAAATAAGAGGCAGAAAAGAATGAGGCCCAAAGAAAATAGGACTCAAAAAAATATAGAGCCTAAAAAATATAAGGCCCAGAAAAAAATAGAGCTGAATAAAATATAGGACCCAAAAAAATTATAGAACCCATTAAAATATAAATTTAAAAAAAATATTGGGCCTAAAAAATATAGAGAATATGGAGGAATCGAAAAAAAATTTAGCCCAAAAAAATTAGAACCCAAGACAATACAAGGTCCAAAGAAAATAGGGCTCAAAAAAAAGTTGGGTCCGAAAAGTATAAAGCCCAGAAAAATATAGAGCTAAATAAAATAAAAGACCCAAAAAAATCATAGAACCCAAGAAAATATTAATAAAAAAAAATATTGCACAAAAATATAGAGCAGAGGAATATATAAGAATTGAATAAATATTTGGCCCAAAAAAATATAGAGCCCAAGAATACACAGGAATCGAAAAAATATTGGGCCCAAACAATATAGAACCTAAAAAAATATAAGGCCCAAAGAAAATAAGAATCAAAAAAATGTAGGGCCTAAAAATTTAAGGCCCAGATAAATAAAGCTGAATAAAATATAAAACCCAAAAAAATTATAAAACCCAAGAAAATATTAATTTCGAAAAAATATTAGACACAAAAAAATATTGGGCCTAAAAAAATATAGAGTTCAATAATATATAAGAATCGAAAAAATATTAGGCCCAAAAAAATAGAAAGCCAAAAAAAATATAGGTCCCAAAAAAATAAAGAGCCCAAAAAAATATTGGGCCCAGAAAAATATTGGGCCCAGAAAAATATAGAGTTAAATAAAATATAGGACTAAAAAAAATTATAGAATCCAAGAAAATATAAATTAAAAAAAAATATTGGGTCTAAAAAAATATAAGATTAAAAAAATATTGTGCCCGAAAAAATATGGAGCACAAGAATATATAAGAATCGAAAAAATATAAGGCCCGAAAAATATTGGGCCCAAAAAAATATAGGCTGCAAGCAAATATAAGGCCCAAAAAAATATAAAGCCCAAAAAAATATAGGGACCAAAAAAATATTGGGCCCAAAAAAATATAGGGCGCAAGAAAATATACGGCTCAAAAAGATGCTTATGACTAACGAGGACTAATTATATAGGGCGCAATAAAAAATGGCAACTCTAATTACACAGGCCTACAAATATTGGGGTCATGGAAGTTGTTGGAAAATGGAGGGTCATTTCCGAAGTAATTTTTTGCGTAGAATCCGAATCCGGGGTCCGAATTGCTCTATCACGTCAGGATTTTGAGATATTTGAGGTTATTTACCCAAAAAATGGCGTTTTTGGCTACTTTTGAGGTTATGTACGGAAGAGACAAAATTTTTTGGGAGTTTTTTTTTAGTTGCATCTTATAGCACTACTCTTCCTCTTTAATTTAAGAGTCACAGAGTTCAATTACGATTTTTCTACACCAAGTTACGCCAATTTGAAATTACGAGATATGTCCTATTAATTGCATGACCATTTGCATTGAATACGTTGAGGCAGACATTTGTCTACTGGGTATTTTTTCTTCAAAATTTTTACTTGGGGATTTTTGGTGTTACTGATTACGAATATGAAGTTGAGATATTAAAATTTTCAAATTCAAGATGGCGGATTCAAAATGGCGTATAAAAATTTTCAAAAAACATTGCAAATATGAAACATATTTTCATTTTCTGCTATCTAATAACTTTTGTTGTTACGATAAACATAATACATTATAGTAATTTATATTTACACAGGTATCGTGACATTGAATCTGACCTTCAGCTTGATCTTCAAGTGCATTTCAAGTTGAACTTTTTTTTACATTTAGCATTACGCAGGAACAACGACGTGGACGTAGTAAAATCTGTTCCCTTTGGGGTGCCGGATTTACGTGAGTCCCCTCGCCTCTCACGATCGGGGCGCTTAATTTACATGAGTCCCCTCGCCTCTCACGATCGGGGTGCTTAATTTACGTGAGTCCCCTCGCCTCTCACAATTAGAAACTATTTCAGTTTAACTTATGAAATCTTTTTTTTTTGATCTAGTAAAGATCTTGACCCAGACCGTCTTTTATGACGAACATTTAGCTCATCTCGTTGAAGATACCAGCAATAGTCCGCTAACATTGTTGGAGACCATTTACCCTGATAACGTCTTTCCATTTCTTTGAGGTCCTGATGAGATCGCTCACCTTGCTCTTCGCTTACGGCACCTAGATTTTCTGGAAACCATTCTAAATGAGAGTGTAAATAATGCAATTTTACGCTCATATTGCAACCTAAATTCTGAAATTTTTCAATCATATCGTTAACTATTTCTTTGTAATCACTAACTTTATTATTACCCAAAAATCCTTTAACAACTTTTTTAAAGCTAATCCAGGCTTCTTTTTCTACATTTGTCATAACCTGTTCAACCTCTGTTGTTTTCATTAATTCTCTTATTTGTGGTCCAACAAATATTCCTTCTTTTATCTTCGCCTCACTTAAATAAGGGAATTTATCTCTAAGATATTGAAATAATGCACCATCGGTATCAAGAGCCTTTACAAATTGCTTCATTAATCCTAATTTTATATGAAGCGGAGGCAACAAAACTTTTTTAGAGTCAATTAACGGTTGTTGAATAATGTTGGGATCTCCAGGTTTTAAAGTTTTACGAAGAGGCCAATCCTTTGTAACGTAATGCTTAACTCTATCTCTGCTATCCCACAAACATATAAAGCACGGATATTTTGTATAACCCAATTGTTGTCCAAGCAGCATTGAAACCATTTTTAAGTCTCCGCATACTTCCCATTTATGCTGTTCATATTTTATTGCTTTAAGAATAGTTTCTACATTTTCATATGATTCCTTTAGGTGTACAGAATGAGCAATAGGTATTGACGCATATTTATTTGAGTTATGCAATAAAACTGCTTTCAAACTTGTTTTTGAGGAATCAATAAACAATCTCCATTGATCAGTATCATAAGAAAGTTCTAATTTTTCAATTAAGCCTCATCATTACAAAAAACATATTCATCACATGCAGAATAATACTCAACTAATTCCTTCTCTCGATTACGATACCAACTAAAAGTAGTTCCTGGAGCAAGAAGGTGTTTCTCTT
Organism: Anastatus disparis; assembly: GCA_017163975.1. Lineage (NCBI taxonomy): Eukaryota > Metazoa > Arthropoda > Insecta > Hymenoptera > Eupelmidae > Anastatus > Anastatus disparis. The sequence goes on from JAFFSR010000116.1 coordinate 3,323,670, forward strand.
GAAGTCTTGATCCTAACAACTCAGATTTTTCTTTCGACAAGCCTAAATCTCTGACTAAATCATTTAAAGAAGCCTGATCAAATAAAATAGGAGCATCAGAGGTTGATTCGATGTCTTCAAAATCCTGATTTTCAATATCGTCACAGACTGTATGGTCTTTAACATTTATTCTTACAAATGGAGGGCTTGGAGGAACATCACCAGATGCAAAAGGAATAGGCTTCGTTACGCTTGCTACATTCGGATATTTTATATTACAAGCATTTTTAATATTATATCCAAATGTTTTGGTTAAACAGAAATAACATTCATTGTGGCTAACAGGTTCACACCAAATTGCAGGAGTTTTGAAAGGCATTGGTGTTACTTCTTTATGGGCATTATACCAACGTCTTAATGTTTCAACACATGATTTACAAGCCGTATGTGGAACCCAAGACTTATCCTGATTAGTTATCGAAATATTGAAGTAATTAAGATAAAATATTTTTATCGTTTCATTGATTTTCATCGCATTTTTTGCGAACACGAAGCGACTACAAATGTAGCAAAAGCTGTCAGGATTATTTAAACACTTACGCGAGGTCATTATTGAAATGATCAACAGTTAGAATATTTAATTTAATATATTATACCTCCAGCGAGTTGTTAACCAACAGATCAAATACAAATATTCACAAAATTTTTTCCAAAAAATAAGGCACCATGAACGAACAATTAAGAGCTATCTAGTAAATTGTTGCTTAAAATGTTATTAAAAAAATGATTTATTTGCGATTACAATAAATACAGAATCAATACAAATGGTCTTTTTTGTACAAATAATAAAAAATTGTATATCAATGAGACGGGGCAAAATTATACTAAATGATTCACACTAAAGAAATGTATGCTTAAAGGAATTCCAAAGTGAGACGGGGCAAAATTAAAAAGAAAACATGTTTTAATATTGGCGAAGGGACTCCCGCTCGTAATTTCAAATTGGCGTAACTTGGTGTAGAAAAATCGTAATTGAACTCTGCGACTCTTAAATTAAAGAGGAAGAGTAGAGCTATAAGATGCAACTAAAAAAAAACTCCCAAAAAATTTTGTCTCTTCTGTACATAACCTCAAAAGTAGCCAAAAACGCCATTTTTTGGGTAAAAAACCTCAAATATCTCAAAATCCTGACGTGATAGAGCAATTTGGACCCCGGATTCGGATTCTACGCAAAAAATTACTTCGGAAATGACCCTCCACTTTTTGACAACAAAACCATGTTGGCCTGTGTTATCAAAAGATTAGACACATTTAACAAATGCAGAGAACCGGAGAAACGGAAAAAAAGTGGTTTCACTTTAATATAATATAGGATTGTATTCAAAACTACAATATTTATTATTTCAAATTTTATGTAGTCCTTTATTTTATCTACCTTAAGTAATTGATTATAATTATTTATTATTTACTTAGAAGTACTTACCTTACTTACCTTAAGTAATTGATTATAATTATTTATTATTTACTTAGAAGCTTAAATAAAATTCTTCATGTGAAAAAAATAATTTTATTGAATTGAATGCTTCTATTAAATTAGTTATTAGATTCACTTATCAATAAATGATATATATATATATATATATATATATATATATATATATATATATATATATATATATATATATTATATAGTTGTAAGGAAAATTTCTACGACCAAGATCCTCCCCTTCTCTTTTTTTCCTTGTCCTCTTACCTAATTTTGATCCTCTTTTTTTCCCTTTTTTTACGTTATTTTACGTTATTTGTTCCTCTTCCTTTTCTTTTCCTTTTCCCTTCCTCCTCTCTTCTTTTTCTCTTCTTTTGAGTTTCCTCATGCCTTTATTTTCTCTTCCCTCTCTCTTCCTCAAAAAATCCATCACTTTTTTCCGTTATTTTTACGTTATTTTAGGTCATTTTTACTTCTCCTCAGGTAAATCCTCAAATTTTACTTTTTTTTTGTGTTATTTTACGTTATTCTACGTTTTTGTTGCTCTTCCTTAGCTGCTCCTTAGCTCATCCTCTTTGATACTCAATTTCATTCAAATTCCATCATTTAAAAAGCTTCCTGCTAATTTTTATTGTTTGCACCTACTGCTTTCACTCTAAATATGTAGAACAAGCATATGAAGTTAATAATTTTTATGATAAATTTTATAAAATGTACAATTATTGCTTAAAAGAATAAATGAAATTAAATATGATAAAATGGAAATTCCGCAAGCCCTCTGTGTGCAAGCGCGCCAACCTTCACTACTAATTATTTTGTTGAAAATTTTAATGAAAATAAAGAAAATAATGCTTTATTTGTACTTAATAATATTTTTATTAATGAACATATATCTTGTAAAGATTTTGGTTTACCTGAACCAAAAATAAATTTAATTACTTTGAACAATAATCATCATGATGCAATAGAAAGCAAAAAAAATTTTTAATTAATGTATAATAAATTAAACGATAAACAAACATTAATTTTTGAAATTTTAACTGAAAAAGATAATAACAAAATATATTTTATTGACGGCCCTAGAGGAACAGTATAAACTTTTTTATATAAGACTTTAATATTTTATTTTATATCAATTAATAAAAAAATTTTGTCTATGGCTTGGACTGGTATTGCATCTACTTTATTACTTAAAGGAATGACAAGTCATAAGACTTTTAGATTACCTTTAAATTTAAATACAATTGAAAATGCATTTTCAGAATTAGAATCAGATAAAAAAAATTAAGATAAGCTGATATAATAATATGGAACGAAGCATCAATGATTCCAAAAAAAGCATTAGAAATAGTTAATAATACATTAAAAGATGTTTGTAATAATAATTGTCTTTTTGGTGAAAAATTAATTATTTCAGGTGGTGATTTTCGACAAATTTTACCAGTTGTTATACATGAAAATAGAAATTCAATTATAGAAGAAACAATAAAAAGTTCATATTTATGGCAATTTTTTAGTATATTAAAATTAACAAAAAATATTCGATCTAAAAATGGAAAATTTGCTTCATTTCTATTACAAATTGGTGATGGCAAAATAAACCCTTTCATAATTCCAAACAAATTACAAACTAACGATATTTGTTCTAAAATTTATTCTAATATTAATAAAAATTGTTGCAAAGAAAAAATTATATTAGCTCATCATAATGAAAATAATAATTTAAAAAAAAAGTATTAAATTTATTAAATGGAAAAACTGAAACATATTATGATATTAATTACGCTACGCATAAAGGTGTTGACCAAACTGATGATAACATTTATTTGAATTACCAAATAGAATTTTTAAATAAAATTAAAGAAGGTTTACCACCTCATAAATTAATTTAAAAGTTAATGCTATAGTAATGTTGTTAAGAAATTTAAGTATATCGGAAGGAGTATGTAATGGTACACGATTGAAAATTATAAATTTATATAAACATAATATTAAAGTTGAAATAATAACAGGCGATAAAAGTGGAAATAAAATTTTTATTCCAAAAATTACTTTAAATACAGGAAATAATTCTTCATTATCATTTATTCTTTACAGAAAACAATTTCCAATTATATTAACATTTGCAATAACTATAAATAAATCACAAGGTCAAAGTTACGATAATCTAGGCTTATTTATAAGAAGACTATTGTTTTCACATGTTCAATTATACGTTGCTTTGTCAAGATGTAAAACTTTTGATAATATTTATATTCAAAATAATTTAGATGATACATAGAAAATATATTACATTATTTGGACGGAAATTTTCAATAAATAATTTATTTAAATTTTTACTATTTTAATTCATTTTATTTAATTTTAACGATTAATTAATTTTTAAATTTCATTTTGCTGTGTAAATTTGATTTACTTAAAGGGTATTTTATTTTTATTTTACTAAAATTAAAGATTTTTTTCTTTTGTAAAACTTGTTTTTAATTAAATTAAAAGCTGAAACAGTTTCTGCATAGCTGTCAGAAAGTAATTAGTCGAAAATATCGGAGTGGTAGCTGTTTCGTGAGCTGCGCCACTCATGATGCGATTTTTGTCGACAAAAGCTAACAAATTTTCCACTGTGAAGATAAGTGTGTGCGTAGGGCAAGCGATCAGCAAAAGCCACTTCAGTGTCGGGTAGGCAGCTAAGTAAAGAGTAAGTAGACTCTTTCTCTTTCTCTCTCTTTCACATTAGAAAATTGCAATCAATGAAAATGTCAAATAAAGCAAAGGTGGACCCCTAAAAAGTCATTGATGTAAATTATTAAATGTTATGCTTATTGTATATTTTTTTTTTAATATAATAGAAACAGAATAAAATTAAACTTAAATAAAATTATAAATCCCGATGTATAAAATATAATTAAAATGTTTCCCAAGTTCTTTATAAAATTATTATTTAATAAAAATTAATATTTAAACTTAATATTAATAGGAAAAATAAATGTATTTGAATGCCCGTTTTGCAGAAATTCTTATTCTACATCTGAATTTTTAAAAATACATATAAATAGAATTTATATTAAAACTATAAGTTGTAGAACATATAGCTTATTTATTAAAATTAAAAATATTAGAAGACATGAAAGAACTCACGAACAAAAAAGGAATTATGTATTTATTGTAAAAAAAATTTTTAGTACGAAATCTAATTTAATAAGACATATATTAGCTAAGCATAGGAAACAAAAATTTACATGCTTTATTTGTAATAAAAAATTTTCAAGAAATGATAATTTAAAAAGGCATATAAAAAATCACGTATAATATTTCACTTGAAAATTCATAATTATAAATTATTTTTTATAACAATAAAATATTTATTTGCAGTAAAAAAAATTTGGTTTATGAATCAAAAATTATGATCAGTTTATATAATATAAAAACATTAAAAAAGGTATTATATTTTTTATAATATAAATTTATATTAAAAAATTTTATTATATTTTTAAAAATTTTAATTTAATATTTTTAATTTTTAAATGTTATAGACTATTAACTACAAATATAAATAATTAAAAAATAATTTATTTCTATACAAAATATATGTATGAATTATGTATATATAATTAATATTAAATATAAAAATTCCAAGAAATATTTTCCAGAAATATTATTTTTTATTTATAAAAGTAAGTAAAAAATTATATAAAATTTTATAAACAATTATATTAAATAATTTTACAATATTTACAAAAATTAGAACAAAAAGATGAAAAAAATTCTAAGTATATTGACAAAAAAAAGAATAATACATAAAAATTTTTTTAATTTCTATTTTTAAAATTTTTAGTCATAATAAAAACAGGTACAATTTTTTCAATATTCTAAATTTATAAATTAAAAAAATTTTTTGATTTCTAAATATTGTTTAGTAGTAAGTATAAGTAATATTTTTTTGTATATTTAAATATATTAAATTTAATATGCATATTATTTCTAATATTTTATATTTCAGCGAACATATTTAAAAGATGTTATTTTTTATTTTTAAAATATAAATGAAAAAATTATTTCTTTCATTTATTTATTGAAAAACAACATTTTTTAAAAATTTGAGTGGGAATAGGCCTTCTGGGGAAATCACTAAAAAAAAACGCGCCTACATATTTACCTCGGTACTTAAAAATACTAGGTGGTGTGGAAAATATAGAAATATATTTATAATACAAAACTTTATAAATTTAATAATTAAGGTAAAAAAACAAAAATTTATCAATGCTATGGACATTTATAAGATTTGAGTATTTATGAAAATTGGTTTTATATAAACAATAAAAACTTTTAGTATATAACATCATATAAATAAGGAAAACCAAAATAGGTTTATAATAAATATTTAAATATATTTCCGAGTATAACTTAATATATTTTAATAATTATATTTTTTACAGTTAATAAAAATAAAAAAAAAGATAATGTAACTTAAATAACAAATAGGGGTTGGCGAGCGGAGCGAGCAGGGGGATACCCTTCCTAGTATATATATATATATATCAGTGAATTGGACATTCCTGACCTCACCAAATAAATAACTACAATAAATTATTCATATACACTTATTTTTTTTATAATTATTGTTTAATTAATGAAAAATTAAATTATTTAATAAATTTATAAGCGTTTTGTAGCGTTATAGGTAGCGTCGATGCCTCGTAATCGGTAGGTTCTGGGTTTGCGTCCCAATTAGGTCGAAAATTTTCTAAGTATTTTTTCAGGTGATATAATTTTAGTTGTTTAATTCTCAAAATGATTGCTTATTATAATAAAAAAATTCCGACACATCAATGTAAAATTTCCATCAAATTAATTTTTAATGTATTTCAATCATTTACACACGTTATACGTTTAAATTTATACATTTAAGTGTGTTAAATCAAACATCTAAGACGTGTTGCGGATTTAATACACAAAAAGTGTGTAAAAATGGTGATAGTCGAATACATGTAAGTGTGTTATTTTAACATACTTAAATTTGCAGTGTGATGGATGAAAAATTATAAATTTGCAAAAGTACTCACATCATGAAATCCTAACGTGCTATTATACATCTTCCATTAATAGTAATGAACTTATTTAAGAAAGTCTACTCATCTTATACCCTCAGGCAGAACGCTGTCAGGGTTACTAGGTGGTTACGAGTCAAACATTTCTATATTTTTTACGAGGTATTCCTCCTCGGGACAGAGCTTTCCCTATTGAAAATAATTATGTGATTTTTTTATATGAAATTTTCACATGATTTTTGTTTTAATTTGTCACATGATTTTTTTAGATGATTTTCTTAGGTGATTTTTCTAGGTAATTATTTTAGATAATTTGATGATGTAATTCCAATTGAAATTCATTGTGATTTTAGAAATTCAACGTAAATTTATGTTTATTTTAAAGAGATTAAAGTAATATTGTTTTAAAATTAAATTTATTTATGTTTTTCATTGTGACCTATAAGAATATCTCTATCCATTGATCGTGAGAAAGCAGGTGAAATAATCGTCGTTTTAGTCCGAATGAAACTGTCAATTTATAAGCTCTAAACTCTTTTATTCTTTTTGTGCGAGTTCGCTTGCCATAAGAAAGTCAACACATAAAAAGCGTCGCAGTCCCCTAGCGGTCATCGAATATGAATATACACATATATATAATAGTACTGGTAATTAACCGTCAGAGGGCTACTCCGCTTTCTACCTATTGACTTTCTTATAGCAAGCGAACGCGCACCAAAAGAATAAAAGAGTTTAGAGCTTATAAACTAACAGTTTCATTTGGTCTAAAATGACGATCATTCAGCCTACTTCATCACGTTCTATTCTATTCAGAGATATGAACAGAGATATTTTTATAGGTCGCAATGAAAAACATGAATAAATTTAATTTATAAGAAATATTATTCCTATCGCTTAAAAATATCCATAAATTTACGTTGGATTTCTAAAATCACAATGAATTTTGATTGAAATTCCATCATCAAATTACCTAAAAAAATTACCTAAAAAAATCACCTAAAAAAATCATATGACAAATTGAAACAAAAATCATGTAAAAATTTGAGGTGAAGATTTCACATAAAAAAATGACATGATTATTTTCAATAGGGTTACATTTGCCGAATTTGCTGCATCGTTACCATAAAAGTACTGATACAACAAAAACGCCCAGATGTGGTACGGAGACCCTGGAAGATAGCGCTTATCTAGGGGGGCTTCTTAGACCAACTCCCATATACATAGTGTGATTATATATTATTTTATTATTTCATATTCCAAATTTAACATTCTATGCATACTGTTTATAAAAGATTAATGATATTTTTCTCTTTATTCTGATATTCATTTTCTTCTGCGTTAAATACTATCATTTTGAATGCGTTAATAACTATTTTATAATTTAATACTTAACGTGTGGCGATTTCACAGCCAAACCATGTATAGCTCTACACTTTTACGAATTTTATACATAACTATATCACATTTATTTGTTGAACCCAACATTTCAATATTACATTTGTGGCGATTCATCAGCTAAAATCTTTATAAATTTATAGTTGATCGTCTTTTTTTATATAACTATCAATTTTCGTACAAAAAAATTTATATTGCAATAGTGGTGATATATCAGTTATAATAAATATGACTACAAATTTACAACATTTTTTAAATTATTATAAATTTTTCTATAATCAGCAAATATTTGACGTTACGCATGTTTAAATTCCTCAGTCGAAGTATGCATAAATGATATGAGTGGGTTAGAATGAGAGTGGCATAAGTCACATTGACAAAAAAATTCAGCTAAGTGTATTGAGATATTTCTAGCATTAAATAAATTAATTCTCTAGAATGTTGTGCCCTTACCGCTTTTAATATTAAAAAAGAAAAGCTACGGAAGCTACAATATTTCAGAAAATATCTCTTTTTAATGCTAGGAGATGTATAGATACACCGCTAATTTAATTTTTTTGGCAGTGTGACTTATGCCACTACCTTGTGCTGATATTTATCAAAATTTTTATCATTATTAATTTTTTATTCAAACAAAACATTTAAATATTACACGTGTAACGATTTTTTTAAACACACTTTCACAAATTATCTATAACTTTAACCTTACTATCAATTTCTCAATAAAGAGATTTGTTAATATTGCATGCATGGCAATTTATCAACCAAAATCTATATAAATTTATGATTTATTCCATTTTCATAATATTCTCAATTTTTTTAACAATAAAATTTATATGTATAACGATTCTAGCAAATATAACATTATAATTGAAGGGCCGGATGCAATAATGAGGTATACGCTCGGAACGGCGGCGCAGGCTCCACTAAAGCAGTCAAATATGAAAAATTGAAAAATCGATTTCTAAAAAATACTGGCATGTAGAGAATGAAAAAACACAACTTTTTTTTAAGCAAAGTTCTTTCACTAGATGTTTACTTTTAAAGAAAAAAATTAAAAAGTGACTTTTACAAAAAGTAATTTTTAATGAGTTTTTAAAACATAAATTGCTCTATTCCAGCCAAATATGATCGGATTACACACACGTGGAATACTCTAGCGCTAGCAATAAGATCATAAAAAGTGATAAAATTAATAATTTATTCATAACGATTTAGTTGGAAAGTGATTTTTTTGTCTAGCTTGGCGAGAAGCTATTGAGAATTGGTTTTCTTAGCGTGGTTTTAATTTCAGAGCCATTTAAAAAAAAATTTCTTTTTTTAATTTTTTTATTATTTTTTGTAAATTATACGATCAATCTGCTTGAATATTTGCATGTAAATAATTTTTGATCCCCAAAATAAAATAAACTTCTGAAAATTGATTTCCTTAGCGTAGTTTTAATTTTCGAGCATTTTAAAATTTTTGAAAAAAATGTTTGTATTTATTTAGAAAATTAGATCTCGAAAAGTAATCGATGGATTTGCTTCACATTTTCCATACAATTTATTTTCTTGATTAACAAGTGCGAAGCAATTAAAAATTGAAGGGCGGGATAAAAGAACGACTTTGACGCGTAGCCACTAGGAAGTGATATATATGTGTAATACAATAACTGCTAAAGCGAATGATTGTGTTTGCGATTGAAAATAATTAGCGTACACTTTGCTAGCATAAAACTTTGAGCAAGGAAGTTGTTTATTATTGTTTCATGAACATTTGTGTAAATTTTTAGAAATTTTTAAACAATATATTTGATAATATGCGAGGTTAAAATGTTAGAAATCAGGCGCGCTAAAGGCATTGACAATCTTCGCAATTACAAATTCATCATAAATACTTTTCCAGCATCAAACTTTGAGTGAGAAAGTTGTTTATTATTATCTCATGTATACTTTTATTGATTTTTAGCAATTTCCATAGTGTACTGAAAAGACATCAGCGTAAAGACAGACGTCCACCTGTCTATAGTGGCACCAAACGGCATAACTTACATCGACTGTGTGACCGACATTGCACGAGCGCGAGCCCATATTATAAGCGTGCCACGCGGCATCGGTTAGCACATAGTATACAGTGCCGCCATTACGGCTTACTAACTAGGAGAGGCCCAGGCCTCCGGGTCACGAATTTTGCTCAAACTTTGGGATAAGTTTCTAGATGTCAAAATATGGAGAATACCAGAATTTTAGACCCTAACGCTCAAAATTCCCCTAGTTATAGGCAAAAAGTTAATAGATTTTCAAACGCCTATAGTTTTTTAGCATTAACAACTATACACTTGTAATTGTTTTTAAATGAAAGCTGAGCTCAAATCCTCCCAAAATAGCACCTATAGCATATCAAAATATTATTTTTTCCTATAGCTACAGTATTCTAAAAATTACTACAAAAAGTACTACATTTTAGCATTTATTATTAATTAATGTTATTAAAAGGAAATTCACGTTAAAATCTTATAACGCTGTAACGTTGGGAAAAAATAATATTTGATATGCTACAAGCACTATTTTGAAAGGATTTGAGGTCAGCTTTCATTCAAAAATGGTTTTAAGCTTCTAACTATTAATGCTAAAGAGCTATAAGTGTTTGAAAATCTAGTAACTTTTCCCGTGATTTTCTTTAATTACCTATAACTAGGGAAATTTTAAGCGTTAGGGTCCAAAATTCTGATTTTCTTCATATTTTGACACCTAGAAACTTATCCCAAACTTTGAGCAAAATCCGTGATCCGGAGGCCTGGGCCTCTCCTAGTAAGCGTAGTTCAAACCGGCGCCATTAAGGTGCCGGTCTGCTCCTATAGTATGATGAAGCAAGAGCGCCGTCACAGCCCTACCTATGTGGCGGGTTGAGGGCCGATATCTTTTCAGTGTGTATATTTTAAAATATGCGAGATTATAATGCAAACATTTATACGTGCCGAAAGCGTCGACTGTCTTTAAAATAAAGCTTCATAATAAGTACTTTTCTAGCATCTAACATTGAGTAAGGAAATTGTTTATTATTGTTTACATTACCGATTTATAGATTTTTAGAAATTCTGATACTTCATATCGAAAAATATCACAAATTAAATTGCATGAAAACAAGTCCACTGTTTATATTGTTAAGTCCTGGCTTGCACCAGGACTAAATAAAAGTGTGAAAATAAATAAAAGTGTATATGTTATTTAATTATATTAATTAATTGCATTAAATATATATATAAATTATGTATGTTTAAAATATTGAATTTATTTATAAAATGTATAAAGATAGAGATGTATGAATCTAGTGGTGGAAAAACTCCACCAATATTTAATTGAACAAAATCGCTCTCACGATTGAATAGTATTAAAGGATAAACTTGATTCTTGAAAATAAAGAGTTTATTAAATAATTATATATTCTTACCTTGTAGTATTTCTCAGTAGATTGGTGCTAGGTATGGACGGACAAATGAATAGGCACAATATGTAATAGATCCTCGAGATTTATTGATATTTTTTAACACTCTTAATATAATTGATTTTTATGCGCGTATATATTTTAATAATTGATACATGTATATTTAATAATAGCAATTGCTTTGAAACATAAACTTGACGGGCAGTGTAAACGTATTACCAATAAGACACCCGGGGTAATATTCCGTTTTTTCGATGATCTCAATTTGGTTTTATACTTATCTTTGTTTACAAGATTTTATTGTCTTTTACATCAATTTTTATTTATAAATTTTCTTAAATTTTAATAATATGTTTCGTAATGTTTTTGAGATTTGTAAAATTCATTTTGAAATTTTAAAACATACGTTTCGATTCTTTTTTGATGATCTACTTAATTTCGCTTAGTAATGAAATAATGCGACTGTTCAATAACTGAGGAATTTGATTTACCAATGTTAATAAAAACGATACGTTTGTGACGTAACACCTCGGTGCTCAGGAGATTGCATGTCAGAAGGATAGGCAATCGAAAAAAAAAATAAAAGATAGGTCAATTATTGAACATTTACAGTATTACGATTAAAATCTAAAAAATTAATCAGGAACTGTATATGTTTTTATCATTATTTTTTTTTATGAGTGGCCAACAGAAGGGTACGTTTTATGACGTAACACCTTGGGGCTCAAAGATGTTGCTTATTGAAACAAAAGCAACATAAAAACCTGAAAACAGTTACTGATTAATAAATCTTAAAAGTCTATTTACAATTAGCATGAATTAAACTTTTATACAATTATTCGTGTTGTTGATTTGTAAAACATAGGTTAATGACATTGTAATAACAATTCAGCAAAGTCAACGAAGAGAAAAATGTATGCCGCTGACACGTCTAAAAAAAATTTTTTTTTTTTTCTTTTTTTTTACCATTGGTTTTCGTTGTTCTTTTCGAGTATTTGAGAGCTTATTTTTATTTATTTTTTAACAATCATCATCATGTATCCAAGGAAGCAGTATACCCGAGTTTGTGTAAGTATCTCTATTATTATCTTAATATTACGAGTTCAATATTATATTCTTATTTTTATGGTTTTTTTTTTTTTTTTTTTTTTTTTTTAAACTAACTTATGAAATATTAGTATTTATATTTATTATTGAATTCTTGTTATTTATATCTATCCTTTACTTTTATGTTTAGTTTGGCGATTGGCAGTCAAAACGTCTGTTTCGCTCAATGGATCGGCGTGATAACGACGCATGGTGGTTGAACGGAGAACGTGATTTTGATGGCTGGAATTTATGCTACCTCTTCCGTTGGAAAGAACGGATTGCCATTGTCCACGGAAAGCGTATGTTGATGAGGGTGATACAAGACAACATCTATATGTACGTCGGTGAAAATTTGGTGTCCAGGGGTAAACTTGCATCAGATGATTTACCAGTGGGAAGAGCACTTGAATTGGTCCCGATCGATTGTCAGCCTCAAAATCCCTCCTAAGAGTCATGGGACTGAGTTAGAATATATATATATATATCTAAAAAATTTTTTATTTGTTAATTATGGAGAACAAAGGGATTAGTTTTCCTTTCTTTTCTTTTTTGTATATCTTTTGTTAAAAAATAATAATGTACAATATAATTTATAATATATCTATTTTTTTGTCATAATCTTGTGTTTTCCTTTTTATTTTTCCAACTGCTCCTTTTCATTTTTAATATTAATTATATATAATACTTAAATTCTAAAAGAAAATATCTTAATTTATGATAATAATTTTTTTTTAATACTTAATTTATTTATTTCTTTTTTTTTTATAAATACTTTTTCTTATTTAAATCTTATTAATTTTAAATAATTCAATTCCTTTTAATATTATTAGTATATTTGCTTAAAAAAATATTATTTCAAATTACTATGTTACTTTTTCATTTGTTTTTTTCTTTTTTTTTTTTAAAAAAAACTGTCCTTATACCTTTGATAATTAAAAATTACTATAACATAAAGAAATAAATTTTGCTTAAAATTAGAGTATCATTTTTTTCTTATAAATACTTTTCCTTATATAAGTCTTATTAATTTTAACTAAGTCAATTCCTTTCAGTATGTTTCCTTTATAACAATATTATTTTTTTTTAAATAGATAGATCTTTGATCATTAAAAATAAAAGAAATCAATTTTGCTTAAAGTTGAAGTATTAAACAATGTTAATATATTGTATAGGTGAATGACATGTTCGCTTGGTGTCATTCACCTCTCTCCACGCCAAAGTTGAATCGCACGCGATTCAACAACGTAGAAACTTATTATGAAAATAAAACGCTAAACTGTCAATTATTTAATACAGTCAAGTTTTCCTTATAAATTTTATAATCTATTATAAGTCTAAATGAATAATTATTTATATAATTAAAACTTGTTTTAGTTTTTAGATACTTATATATGTATCTGCCTTATCGTTTATATATATAAATATACGTATATGTACATATAATAAAATAAAATTGAATGATATTAATGGGCTAATTTCGATTGTATGAAATTACAAAATTTGTATAATTAATTAATCCTAAATAATATTAAATACTAGAATCTCTTTTTTTTCTGGTGGCTTTGTGACTGAGGATTTATTTGTGGAAGTAATATATGGTGACTTCTCTGGTAGAGGTGGGGGGGGGGGTTGGTTTAGGTAGAGGATGCTGAAGAATAGGTTGTGATATATCTTGTTTCTCAATTTTTATTCCTTGTAATTCAATTTCTTCATACTTGGTTTCTCTTTTTATTTGGTTATTCTTTAATGTAATCATTAAATGAGTAATAGAGCCGAAAATTGCTCCCAATAAATTAATAGACCAGCCATAAATAGTGTGTAGGGTATAGCCCCTTATAATTGTGTCCATAGTGAATTTAATTATTTGAATAATAATTAATATCATTATTATGGCTGAGCTTATAGATCCAAATGTTGTTAATTTATTTATAAATTTATTCCAAGTATTCTCTGCGATATGAGATAATGTATTTTCTGTAAGTAGATTATTTAATAGATCTACTTGTGTGTTTTGTTCTCCTTGTATTCCTCTCGCTATGGCATTAAGTAAAGCTGCTTTTTCAAAAGGAAACATGATATGTTGTTGTAATTCTTGTAAATCATCTTGTGAGTATATTCCGCTTGTTGCCAACGTTGTTATTTTTTCTGGTGTCCATGATCTCTTTGTATCTGGTTTTAAAGTTTTTACTATATTTTTTGTTGGTCTTGGTTTTGGTAGAAGGTTTATCCAATCTTCTCCGATTTTGTAATATTGCGGTATTATTGAATTACAATTTATTTCTGATCCTGTTTTCAGTAATATATGTGTCTTTGGTGTTAAAAACCATGTTTCATTTTTTGTTGATACAGGCAATTGTATGTAACATTTATTTTTATGATATAGCTGGACTTCTACTGGCGTACATTTTATTACATGTACTGCTTCGCCAGCAAGTTTAGCTAAATATCCTGGTTTTTGCATGATATTAAAAGCAAATTCGTCGGGAGCTATGGATACAAGGGATAGAGATTCACGTATAATTTTTTTTTCAAGTTCGCATTTTTCTTTTAAAATGTTAAAATATAAATCTGTGAGATCAGCCCTAAAATGTTTTTCAATATATACAAATTTTGAGTTTATATATGTAAATGAATCTAAGTTTGTTACATCTTTTCTTATTGTATTATCGTCAAACAATATTTTATTATAAGCTATATCTAAAATGAATAATTTAGGGTGTTCCGTTTTTGTTAATATTCTATTGCAAATTTTTACATTATTTAAAGCGGACAAAGAAAATGTTATTGATTCTGTGTTTACAGTATATACGGGATTTTGATTAGGTGAATTAATTATAGTCGCAGGGCCTCTATATAAAGTTTAATATTGTGTTTTAAACCCTTCTTCTGTAGGGAAATTTTCCCAAAAAGTATACCCTGCTTGCGAATCAATGCAATGTTGATCCGAAAATTTACATACAGTCCCTGAATTTAATCTTAATTTATCATTTTTTAGACTTACTTGAGCGTATTCTTCCAATAAAGTTATTTTTATAAGACCCTGTACTAAAACGTTGTCCCAAGTTCCAAAATTGTCCGTGTATGAAGCTCCTGTGCAAGTTTTATCCTTTACTGAGCCTGCAAGGTCTATTCCAACTGCTTTTATTGAATTTATTTTCAGGTCTGCTATAGTATGTATATTATCATATTTAAAGATTCCTGTATCGTGAATGAATTTACATTTTTCATGACTAATTTCGTACAGATATTCTTGCAAAGCATTAGCAGTGGATCCAAGGTGACTGAACATTCCGCAATGAAAAACCGTTCTTTGAATTTCTATTTTACGCTGTATAACTTTAATTTTTTTAAATTCCGCTATTTGTAATAATTCTATTGTAGAGTTGGTTATTGTAATATTTTCCTGTTGAAAATCACATTCTCCTGTGTCTAGTAGAGAATATGTAGTGATGATTGGGTCCGTAGATTCACAATTGAATCCAATAATTGCAACATTTTCTCTAACAATAGCTAATAATATGAATAAATGTTAAATAATTAATAAAAGCAGAGAACAATTTATAATAAATGAAAAGTATTTATTTAATCAATACAAGAATAACTTAATTAAATGATCTCTCTATACAATAATGAAATACAAGTTCTGACTTTAACAGACGGACTTGAACTGAACTGAACGACGACGAGACGCAACTTGATTCTCTTCAACTGTCTACTAAAATATTCTCAATAGGTGGCGACACCTAGTATGAGTGTGTATATTTTCAACACTCCCTCCCACACTCATACATATTTTAATTAAAAGAGTTGTAACATCTCTCTCGTTCTTATTGTTTCTGTTCTGATCGTTCATTTAGTTCCTGTAATATAAGAAAAAGTTTGTTAATAACTTAACTAAAATACATATCAGAAATATAATCAGTCAATGTTATCAGTCGTTAAATATTTGTTTGGTCAGTTGTTCATGTAATTCAAATGACAAAGGTTTTGTGAATACATCAGTTATCTGACTTTTAGAGGAAATTCAACTGACATTAATTAAACCTCTAGTTACACATTCCTTTACATAATGTTCTTTTATTTCGGTCATATGTCTTAATTTGTTTTCACCTCCAGTCTTAACGCTTGCTTCTGCTGCCTTGTTATCACACCATAATAGAATTGGAGCTAATTCTTGTTTTAACAATCTTTTTTTTAAAATTTGATATAAGGATATCAATTCTTGAGCGCATTCATTTATAGAAACATATTTCTGTCTGTGAGTTCTTCAGGATGTTGTGTCTTCGAAAAACTTGATCACAAAGCTACTGGTCGTAAGAGAATTTTTGCAGTCGTCAAAACTTGCATCTGAAAATCCTTGTAAACAGTCGTTCTGTCCTTTATATCTAAGTTCAAAGTCTTTTGTTCTTCTTAATTATTCAAATACTCTTTCAATCTTCTACCAGTCATTTTTCAGTAAAGTTGATTTGGTGTCTGCATAGAGTATTTACCTCATATGCAATTTCTGGCCTGCTTGCATTGGTTTCTTCTTTTCTTCACGCTGTCTTCTCTTCCTATTGGCTACCTGATTGATTACCATAGGTGTTCGTTGGGTGGGTGATTGATCCAAAATAAACTTCTTTAGCATTTTGTTTATTTATTGTTCTTGCTTAATGCTCAGTATACTTTTTTTTTTTTTTTTTTTTTTTCTGTCTTATTTTATTTCTGAGCCTAAAGAACTTTTAGTCTCACCAGTTTCTGTCATTTTAAATTCTTTCTTTACATTTGTCTTCATTCTTTCAAGCATCTTTACATTGTTGCAAACTAGCAGGATGTCATCTGCATACTATATCAAGATAAGAAATCCGTCTTTTTCTTGCTGAGTAAATAGACAAGGCTCATTGTTGAATGATGTAAGCCCATATTTCTTTACTGTCTAACATTTTAGACTGACTTTCAAATCGTATAAAGAATTTTCCAATATACACATCTTGTTTTGTTTGATCCTTTCATAAGCAGTCATCCCTTCAGGTATTTCCATATATATCTCATTGCTTCAATATCCATTTACAAAAGCTGTCTTCACGTCCATCTGACATATTTTTAAATCCAATTTGTTTGCCATTGCCAGTATAGATCTGATTAAATGTAATCGTGAATCCGGTGCATATGTTTCTTGCATGTCATACTCATTTCTGTCTTTAAAACTACGAATTACTAGTCTCGCTTTATATCTTATTTTACTGTCTTCTTTCTTTTAGATACCCATCTTGAATGTATAATGTTTGATCTTTTTCTGTCATTCATTACTATTGAACTGTCAACTCTAATTTTCATACATTATTCTTATACATACATTCTAATTCTTCAATAATAGTTTTGGTCCATTTTTTTTTTTTTTTTTTTTTTTTTTTTTTGTTTATCTTTTGACTTCATGGCTTCCAAGTTTGTAATCAGGTCATTATTTATTTCTGCTAATAAAACATAAGTTTCTTCATTTATCTTATTTTCTGTACTTGTTTGTGTTTCCATTGGTAATTGAATCTGTCGTTTTGTTTTCTCTCCTCCGATTCTTGCACTCCATATTCAGTATTTTTCTTAACTTTTGTCGGTCTTCCTACTAATTTTTTTTTTTTATTTTCTCTCCCACCAATCCTTGTTACTTTTTATCAGTCTTATTATTTTCGTTTCTTGGTCGTCTAACTGATCTTTTGAATTTCTCTCCCTCCGGTTTTTGTATTCGTGTTTCATTTTCTCTGTCTTCGAATACAAAATTCACAAACAATGTATCTTTATCTTTTCATCAATTTGTTTCCAGTCTTGTATATCAGTTGTTGCATATCTGTCCTTGTAGACTAATTTTTCGTTGAATCGTACATCTCTGCTTTCTTATAGTTTACATAAAACCCATTGTGTCTAAATTCATTATTTGCAAAGGTTCAATTGTTCAATGCTTGACTGTCTTAAATGGCAATTTGTTAAACTTTGCAATCATACACACTTCACAGTCTTTCAACGTATCATCAAATACAGCTTGTTTTAAAGTTTTGATATTAGGAAATTTTAATTGTAATTTTCTTAAATAATCAACTGATGAATGGCCCATTCGAAAATGCCACAACATAGCGTAGTTGTTTGTATTAATTTTGTATTTTCAATCTCACATTAAGATTCTTCACTGACTTTAAAATCATGCGATTTACAATTATTTCTGTCTGCAATCTAAATATTTTTCTTCTTTGACTGTCTGATTTTCTTGCTTTTCATTAAATTGATTATTTTCTTCAATATTCTGTTCTTCATTCATTCTACTTGTCGTTACATATACGAGAACCTGTCTTTGTTTTTAATTATTTTCTGTCGCTTCTGATTCAAATTCAGTCAAACAATATGGCTGATTATATATTGGTAAGGATGAAAAATTTTCATTTAAGTTTTCCATGCAGATTACTCTGTTTAAAATAATAAATTTTCCATCAGTCGTATTAGTTTGCACGCTTCCTTCTTCCTTAGATTTAAGATTTACGCTGCAGTCTTTATTTGCGCATTGGATTCCGTCTAGTTGTTCAATAAATGTCCTGAAAATCAATTTTGAATTTGTCAAACGTTCTGTCGCACCACTGTCAGCACTCGGTTCATTAGTCTTCTTGTTTCTAGATTCTAATTGGTTAAAACTGCCTCATTTTTTATATTTTCCTCTGTTATATTCTACATAATTTTCTTGTCTCCTTTTATTGACAGATTTTGCTCGTTTTCGATTGACATTATTAATTAGATTAGCTATCTTACTTGTGAATGTTGTCCGACCTGTACTTTCTTTACTTTTATTATTATAATATTTTGATTCATACCTTTTTCTGTCTTTCTGTCTCGAGTGTCCCTGACGCTTTGGACATGTTGAGATCACATGGTCACGAGTAAATCTCTGACAAAAGAAACACTTCTTTACGCTATTTACCTGTCGTGGGCAGTCACTGGCACAGTTTCCATAGCTGTCGCATTCAAAACATCGCACTTTCTGTATCGCCTTTCATATGGCCGTCATAGCTGTCGTTTGATGTCTTTCAACCTGTATAATAAGTAACTTTAGTTTATCATAAGATAACCCTTTCACCATTACAATTTCTGTCATAAAATATATTCCTTCTACTTGATGTACTTTGCTTATGATAGCATTATAAAAGAAATCTCTTTCGTCTTCTTCAGGCAACGATTTAACTTTTGGCATGTTATTATTACTTCTTACTATTTCTTCAAATCTGTCTATAAAATTAACTGCCTTTTCTTTCGCTGAATTATACTGTATGTTGTATAATTTTTTTTATACTAGATAGAGTTACATTTATCTCACTTAATTTAATTTATTTAAACTCTATTCAACAATTCAACTGAATCTTTAATTTCCATAAGTCTAACATGATAGTCTTTATCTATACTATTTATTAAAATATCACGAACTTTCATTTGCTACAATAGTACTATCTACAACATACAATAAGTCCAGTGAACTTAATTCAGACAAAATAATCCAAAGTTCTCAAATTTAAATTGAGTCGTTAAAATTAATTAAATATAATTATAAATATAATAGCTTTTTACTGGTCCGTCTTTTTCAGTCAGTCAAGTTTTGATAATTTCTGTCAACTGTTTAAAAACGTCTAAAATACTGTTGTTTTCTTTATTAAGTCTTTCATAAACTTTTATTTGGATTAAACGCAATATTTTCAGTTTATTTACTGGTCCTAAGAGTTCGTCCAAGTGTTCTGTCAAGTTCCCGAAACCTTTTGCATTAAGTGTATAATTTTCAAAATCATTGTTTACCTTATATGTCGTTTTGCTGTCTTTGGATTTATCTGTCCTTTCTGCCTAATTACCTGTAGTCATTCTCCTTTCCCTGTTCAAATTCCTGCCTCATCGAATCCAGAGCCTGGCTGCCAAAGACCCGCGTGGCGCTTCCCTCCTTTATCATCAAAGTCATCAAAGCGTTTTTTTTTTTTTTTGCTCTATTCTTCTCTTTTCTTCGTCTCTCTTGTTCTTTGCCATTTCTGTCTTAACTGAATTAAGCTTATCCATTACCTTGTCCAATTTGTCAGATAGGTCTAAATCAAAATTTTCATTATAATAATCATGCTTAAAAATCTTACTCTTATCGTCAAATTTTCTGTCATAATTTTTCTATTTTATTGACAAAACAACGAAATATTTATTTATAAATTTTTTTTTTTTTTTTTTTTTTTAAAACTTTTTATTTGACTTTACCTGACAATTTTGATTCAGTCATTTCATTCATTCTGTTTTCTGTCTCTATCTCTATTTCTGTCGTTTTAATCGTATTGTAATCCCATACGCTCTTCTCTGTCTTTAGCTCCGTCTTCGTTCTTATTTTCATCTGTATTTTCCGTCGTATACTTATTTTTCCAATACATCATTCAATTTTGCTGTCAAACCTTTGATTTGTTTTTGTCTTTCCTTATCTGTCGCTATTTGACCTCCTGCAGTTACTTTAACTACAGTTTTCACAGAGCCGTCTTCAAAACCGTCACTTTATTCTACTTTCTGTTCTGTCTCGTTATATAGCCCCTCCGTCTTCTCAGTCTCATTGCTGTCGTTAATTCTGTCTTTTCTCTCTTTCTTATCAGTCATAGTGTGGCCACCTGTCGTACAATAGGGCATATATAATCTGTCTTCACTCTGTCTTCATCTCTGTGACTGTCCTTATCACCAGGTCAAAATCTTTACTCATAACGTACTTGTCAACTATAAAGGAATAGTAAACCAATATAAATAAAATTCATATAATTTTGCCGAACATAAGCAAAACTAGAAAATTTACGTTAGAGTTAATTATATATATATATATTATGAGCTTAATAGACCGAACACAAGCCCTTCAAGCTCAATATATCTATCAAAATAAAGTGAATCAACCTAGTATGCCGAACACAAGCAATATTAGGTCATTCATATTTATGACAATTTAAAAGAATCAATCTAACATGCCGAACACAAGCAATGTTAAATCAATCAAATTTGCCAGTTATTTATGTATATTTTTATATTTATAATTATACATATGTGCTATTATTCCCATACACAATATACTGAACACAAGTATTATTATGTATGTGAAAGCAGCAACTATGATCGATCAATATTATTTTTAAAACCATGGATATATTTATTAAAAAATATTTTTATATACGTACGTTCAAGCTTAATAAAATAAAATTTTTAATTTGAAATAATCATTATTCATTATCTAATTTGTATTCAATTTGTCATAATTTTGAATACAATGCTGCCTTTTAACAACTGTCATATACATATTCTCATGAGGATGTTTTGTGAAGTTGCAATAAACTTCTTTCCTCTGTATAATGATAATTTCAATTAATTAAATATTCTTAAATATATTTTTCTTAAAGTCGTTCTTTTCTGCCTTTTTCTTTTTTTTAATCGGTCTTTTGTATACATTTACGTAAACTTTATTTTTGTCCGCTTTGATTTAGTTTGTTTCGCTTCACTAATTCTGTCTCTTTCTTAATCTGTCATTTTTATTGCAACGACGCGCACGCTTCTATACATATACGATCACACTTATATACTATCTCTTTTCATTATGCTATAACCATGTTATACGTACATATGTATACGTATATATCTGCGAGTTTATTCTCGCCTTTTAGCAGTCACCGTCTTTCTGTCTTTTTCTAATTGCGCGCGCACGTCTTCACGGTCTTTTTATTGTACACGGCGTCGATGTCTTTTCATCAACTCGACTTGGGCCTACGGCCGCCATGTTTGTGTGCATTATTATCTTTCAATTTTTTAGAAGTCAGGCCAATGCCTTTCTTCCTTCAGCAATCATACTTAGTATTTCAACATAAAAACGCGTCCGTTTTTACATTTATTTTTAATCATAGCGAAATTTAACCAAATCCAAGCGGCACTTTTTGCAAATATTAGTTTTTAACCGGTTCTCATTTATTTCCGTCTATACCGTCATAAATATGTTCAGATCCCTGGCGTGCATTCACTATACATATATATATATATACACACACATATATATATATATACACACACATATATATATACACACACATAATACGTTCATACGTAAAAAAAACCTTTTTCACTACGTGTTGTCGTTTATTTAGTCTATCAATTTTATTTTGTGCGTGCATGGTCTCTTCTCTCATTCTATATACATACATACACACATACAAAGCATACAAAATTTTCTTATGCACGCATAAATCTGTCATACTGATACACATTATGTTATTTCACCCAACATGGCGACTTATTTTATTTCTCTCTCACTCTCTCTCTCTATAGACTAGCGCACGACGCTATCTATTCTCTGTCCTTTTCTTTCTTTCTATAAGCGTGCTTGCGACGCCATTACTGTCTTATAGAATTGAGAGAGAATAAAGTAAAATTCTTACCCGGAGTCAACTCCTTTTTCTCCCTCTGCTGTCCTTCGCTCTGTCTTTTTTTTTCATTTGTTCCTTGACTCGCCATCTCTGACGCTTCCACCAGGAGATAAAGAACAATAAAACAATTCACCAAACAGACTGACGCACGCTCCAAACCACACAAACCTCTTTCTCAATTTTATTAAATAAAACGCGCAGTTAAAAGCACTCTGGGCTCATAACCTGTTAAATAATTACTAACAGCATTTTTTTCTTTCTCTTTTCCTTTTTCTTTCTGAATCGTAAAATAATATTAATTTTTTCGTTCATGTAAAATTAATTTATTTGCATGAACTAATTTTGAACCACCCTTAAAATCTATAGAGATATTGCTATTTTCATGGACTTTTAATACTTCAAAAGGTCCAAGGTTTTGATTTTTTTCTAATTTACCTGGTTTTGGCTCTTTTATAAGCCATACTTTATCACCTATTTGAAATTCTACAGGTTTTATGAATCTATCGTGATATAATTTAGACTTTTCTTTTGATAGTATTAAATTTTCACGAGCTATTTTTGCAATATCTTTCATATTTATTAATAATTTTTCTATATAGTCATTAAATGTCTGTAATTTTTCTGATGATTTTAAAGGTTTCCTAGATGGTAATTTAGCTGGGTAGGCGAAAACTAGTTCATGTGGTGTAAATTTATGACTTGAATAAACACTAGTATTATAGTTGAATTGTGCAAGTTCAAGCCAATCATCCCATTCTAATTTTTTATCAGCAAAATTTTTTGAATATTCACATAAAGGATGATGAGCCCTTTCTAATGAACCATTAGATTGTGGATGAAAGGCAGTAGTTTCTATTTTTTTAAATTTAAATCTTTTTGAAATAGCTTTTATTAATTTGCTTGTAAAATTTGCACCTTTATCTGTAAGTACTAGTTTTGGTGAACTAAAAATGCAAATAAATTTTTTTATAAATGCGTCAGCTATAGTCTCTGCTGTTTGATCTTTCAGTGCGATAGCTACTAAAAATTTTGATAAATGATCTTGAATAGTTAATATATATTTGTTATTATTTTTAGTTATATTAAGAGGTCCTACTATATCTAGTGAAATTTTATCGAATGTTTTCTCTGGAGTATCTGTTATTATCATAGGTTGCTTTGTTTTATTTCTTTTTAATTTATTTCTCTGACATATTTCACAGTTTTTAATACGATTTTGTATATCAACTTTAAGATTTTCCCAGAAATATTTATTTTTAATTCGATTATATGTTCTATTTTAAATGAATGACCTCTTAAACTTGAAGAATGATATAGTTCAAAAATTTCATTTCTTTTTTCCTTTTCGACATATTCTGTATTATTTAAGCAAATTATAACTTTTATATTTGTATTTTTAAAAATATTGTATAATATTTCTTCGATTTCGTTCCAATTTATATTTAATATTTTTATATTTTTTGATATACTAAATATAGTACAATTATTTTCAATCAATAAATCTTTTAGCGTGTTTAAATTATTTATTAATTTTTCTTTTATTAAAATTGATGATTCTTTTATATTTAAGCACATTATAAAAATTTTTCTCTTTTTGTAATTTATTATTTTAATTTCATTATCTTTTAAATCATTATTTATATTAATATTTTTATGTGTAAAATATTCATCTTGAATCTCATCCAAAGATATCTTTTCATTAGTAATTAAATGTAATATATTATCTTTTCTACTTTGTATAGAATTTTTAAAATATATAATAGTATCAGATTTATTTAAGTAAATTTCTTCTTGTTTTCCGACTTCGTTTTCGACACTTTTAATTTCCTCGTTGGTTATTTCTTTGATTACTTTTTTTGGTCTACCGCGTTTATTTTTAATACGTGTACGTTCTTCGTTTAATTTTTGTATTTTTACTTCATTCGAAGGTATATTTGTTAATTTAATATTTACTTCATTTTCCTTTGCTTTTTGAGCTCTAGTTATCACATTGATTTCTATCGTTTCTATAGGATTTCTAGATAACGCATCACTATTCACATTCATTTTTCCCTTCTTATATATTACATCAGAATCGTATTCTTATAGTTTAAGTCGCCATCTTTGAACTCTGTTTTTTTTATCTGCAGATCTAAAAGATAGTAATGGTTTGTGATCTGTTACTATTGAAAATTTATTTCCATATACGTAATTTCTAAATGTTTCTATTCCAAACAATATACCTAATGCTTCTTTTTCATAAGTGTGATATTTTAGTTCAGGACCTTTTAATACTCTAGAAGCGTATGCTATGGGTTTGTCTTTCCCGATTTCACCTTGTGATAATATAGCGCCTAAAGCATATCCTGATGTATCTGTAGTGATTATAAATGGTTTATCTAACTGTGGAAATTGCAATAAAGGTGCAGAGCATAGTGTATCTTTTAGTTTATCAAAAGCCTTTTGTTTCTCTGAATCCCAAGTAAATTTTACGTCTTTTTGTAATAATAACGTTAAAGGTTTTGTTATATTAGCAAAATCGTTAATAAATTTTCAGTAATAACCTGCTAAACCCAAAAATTCTCTAATGTTTTTAACTGTTTTTGGTGTTCGAAATAATCTTACTGCATCAATTTTTTTTGGATCTGCTTTGATACCCTCTTTACTTATAACATGACCTAAAAATATTACTTCATTTTTCATAAAATCGCATTTTCTTGGTTCTAGTTTTAATCCGGCTTCCCTTAATTTTGTGGCTACTAGATTACATTTAATATTATGTTCTTCTTCTGATTTTGCAGCTATAATTATGTCATCTATATAAACATGACATATTTTTTTATTTATTAGCTCACCAAGAGCCGTATTTGCTACCCTCATAAATGTTCGTGGTGAGTTAGTTAAGCCAAAAGGTAATACTGTGAATTCAAATCTTCCTAAAGGATGTACACTAAAAGCTGTTTTATATATGTCTGATTCTTTCATTGGTACCCAATGAAAAGCTGGAACCATGTCTACGGTAGTAAAATATTTATTTCCGCCTAAATCATCAAAAATTTTAGCTATAGATGGTATTAAATAAGAATCTGGTATAGTTTTCTCATTTAATTTTCTATAATCTATAACTAGTCGCCATTTTTCTTTTCCATCAGGACCTGGTTTCTTCTTAACTACAAATGCTGGAGCGTTATATGCGCTTTTAGATGGCCTTACTAGATTATTATCAATTAATTTTTGAGTTTCTGTAATAGCGATTTCTCTTGATTTATGTGGCAATGGAAATTGTTTAACATATACTGGTCTGTTATCTGTTAAATTGATCTCGTGTTGTTCTAAGTTGCATTTTCCAATATTCTCTCCTTCTAACCAAAATATGTCATTATTTTCTAAAATTAAATTTTTTATATTCTGTTCTTTTCCTTCACTTAAATGATTTAAACTTATTTTACTTAATAATTCCTCTTTACGATCATTTTTTCCTTCACTAATATAATTTACATTTTTATACATTAAATTTTCCTGTAATTTATGAAATTCTTCTTCATGATTATCTAATATAAAATTTGTTAAAATATCTTTTTCCATAAAATATGTAAGAAATTTTTTGTCTTTATTATTAATGTTAAAATTTGTGTTTTCTTCAAGTTTTAGTAGAAATTGTTCATATTCTATATTCTTATTATTTTTACATTCATCTTTTTCTAAAACACAGTTGATTTCTTTCATAAAATTTTCAATATTTTCATTCTTATTTTGTAGAAATTGTGTAATCGAAAATATGTGATTATTGTCTTGCATTAGCATGATATAATAAAAAGCGTTATTAACTGCTGTGTCATTAATTTCGATGTTTTCTGTACATAAATTCATCAATGAATTTTTATCGTTTTTATAATCTGTTTGAATAAAGAATTTTTTACCATTTATTTCTAAATATCCCTTGTCTAATCTCAACTTATTTTTTCTCAATACATCTATTCCTAAAATACCATCCACCAATTGAAAATTTTTCAGATGCTACGTGGAAATTTGTATACGAATTATTAATAGGAAAAGTGATTAAACCACATGTTTTAACCGGAATATCAGTAATTCCTGACAAATATATTTTAATATTATTATTAATAGAATTTTGTGGTACCAATTTTTCTTTTATGATGTTAAGTTGGGCACCTGTATCTATTAATAATTTGCATAAATCATTTGTATACGGATTTCGTATCTCGATAAATTGTAATGTCTCACCTAGTTTAAATATATAAATTGGTATATTATTATTATCATTAATGTTTTCAGTTTTAAATTGTATAATTTTTTTCAATTCATTATTCGTTATATTTTTTTCATTATGTAGTTTTACTGTTGTTGAATCATTCTTTACTTCTGGTTTAAATTCCATTGCATTATGTAATGTTTCTTTTTGTTCGATAATTTTAACGTACTCATTATTAGTTTCATTTTCATTAAACTCATCACATACTTCGAAGTCATAATCAATTTCGTGTGTTCTTGCAAAAAATTGAATGTCAATATAATTCTTGAGCGACTTTTGTTGCGAAACTCGTCTTGTACGCTCTTTCCAAGTCGAGTTTATGCGTTTCCCTGTATGTGAGCTGATGTGTTTAATTTAGCTTGACATTCTTCCTCTGTGTAATTAATGCTTTTGCAAAATGTGCAAAATTTACTTAACTTGCTTTCTATATTCTTTAATGTAAAGCATGAATCGATTGAATGTCCTAATTTTTTACAATATGGGCATTGTAAATTTTGATTTGCGTTTTGAGGTTTTTTGTATTGTATTCTCCCACATTCCTCTATGTTATGCCCTCTATTTTTGCAATATTTACAAAATTTCATTTGAATTCGTTGTCCATATGAATTATTATTTCTGTTATTTCCGACGAACATTTTATTCTGATTAAAATTATTCTGACCGATGTTATTATTTCTGCATTCTTTACCTGAGTGACCCCATTTGTCACATAATTGACATCGTATTTGATTATCTGGTTTAGCCTGATTTAAAAATATCTTAAATTTTTCACAATCAATAGTATTGTGTTCACTGTTACACAGATTGCATATTTGCGTAGGTGTATTACTTTTTCTGTAATTTGATTACACAAGTTGGTATTATGTCCGTTCTTATTGCATTTCAAGCATAATTCATATTTTTGTATGATTGGACAGTGGCCTATTTGATGATTATTTTCCTGGCAATATTGGCAATAATATTCATTGTCTTCTAAATATTTACACATGCTTCTTGAATGACCTACTTGATTACAAAACTTGCATATTAATATAATTTTATCTTTTGCATTTGTGCATTTAAATGATGGATGAGTTGGCTGTTTGCAATATATGCAGCCTGCATTGTTGCAACATAATGCCTCATGATCTATGTCTTTACATATTTGACAGCATTGAATTTCTTTAGGTTTATCTTCAAAAATTTCACTATACATGATTTTCTGTCTAGACGAATTCGTCTTTATCCTAATATCCTTCTGTTCCTCCTGTTGTTTTTCAATTTCTATTGCTTTAATGGTTGCACTTGAATAATCTGCTACCTCTTCTAATTCAAATCTGATTTCATTTTTTAATCCTTGTTTAAAATATTTTAATGTATCCTTAGCTAAATCATTTGTAAAACGTTGATAAGCATCTTCTGCTATACCCGCTTCATTTTGTTTTTTATCTTTAATTTTTAATGTTAACTTTGTTATTCTCTCTACATATTCAACCACTGATTCATTTTCTCCTTGTTGTATTTGTTCCAATTGTGCATATAATGAATGTAAATTATCAATTTCAGGATATAGTTTCTTTATTGTTTTGATAAAATCTGCAATACTTTCAATGTTACTACCTTTTATAGCAGTACGAATCGTTTCTGATACTTTAAATCTTATATAATTCATAAATTGCTTTCGTTCATCCGCAGTCAGCATATCTTTTGCAATTTCTAACGAATCTATGTACTTTTCCAAAGGTATATTTTTACCCGTAAACTCAGGTACTAACCTTGACACCTCTTTCAAAGAATATCCTGAAGTATTTGCCATGTTTGTATTATTAGGCATATTATTATTATTTATTATATTATTATTTCTATTATTATTATCAAAATTTATATTTTCCAGGTTTCCAATACCTTCTATTTCGTAATAACTCTCTTGTTTAATAGAAAATTCCTCTAAGTCGTTATTTGTTTCGTCAATAGTTGTATTATTTTCTGATGAAATTGTCACGTTTTTGTCTGTTATATTAGCATTATCAGCTAAAGTAATATTTTTTTCGTTTTCACTACTTTTTATTTCTTGATGTCCTGTCTGTTTAAATGAAAATTCCTGAGTATCGTTAAGTGATGTATTATTTCCTGATGAAATCGTCACGTTTGTCGCTAAAGTATATTTTTATGTAAAACTGTCTTCTTTATTATGGCTCTGTTTCGTCCTAGTAATTTGTGGAAATGTTTTTGGAATTGTGCCTGTATATTTATTTAATAGTGTATTTTGTTCACTTAAATTATCTATATTAATATTTGATTGAACGTCCGTAATTATATTTGAGAGATTATTTTCAGATGTTTCTTCTAAGGTTGTATTTAAAGTATTATTATCAACTGTTTCGTCTAAAGTTTTATTTGAATTATTACTTTCAATTGTTTGATCTAAACTTTTAGTCGGAGAGCGTGTAATTTTAGTGCTTCTGCGAAACGGATTAATATTTTCGTAAATATGTTCTCCTAAAACTGGTTGTCTAATATGATCTCTAATTCTTTCACGAATAACATTAATATTTTCGTCTTTTTTAGTAGGTATATTAAATTTTTGACAAATTTCAGATAATTGTAATTTAGAGTATGATATTACCCACTGTGTTTTTCCTTCTTTTATATACTTTGCTATCTGATCAAAATTTATTTTACTTATTTGAAATCTTCATTATTTACTTAACAATGAAGAATTTTATTTATTCAAAATAATAAATTTTGTACATAAAATTGTAAGTTTTAAAAATTATAAATACTGCTGTGTTTCTCTCTTTTTTTTAAATACCGTTTGTACACATACGTTCTTAACAATTCTTTGACACTGACCTACTATTCTTACATAAAAGTAAAGAATTTTGTCGATCTATGTTTTGAAATTTGATATTAACTCACTGCTGTTATACCTATACGAGAGCGTACGATAAAAAAAAAAAGAAATTTTGCTGAGCTTGTATTTTCAAAGTTCAATACACTTGTAATGTTTTGATGACAACTGTTTATGCCATTTGTTTACTTTATTTTGATATCTTTGAATTTACTTTATATTCTTTTCATAAAAATTTATATGTTTTTTTAGTATTATTTAATATAACTTTTTACTGTTTAGTCAACTTTCCTTTTTATTTCTTTTATTAATCGTGAACTTGAAACTTATTTCACTTTTAAAATTAAATTATTATGCAAAAATTATTGATATCTGTTGTAATTTCTCAATGCACTCATTAAATGATATCATTTCAAATCAGTTTATAAAACAATTTGTAATTTTTACTTGATTTCTTATTTATAATTATTCTTGCTAAAATATAGATTTATTTATTGATTTGATGATTTTACATTTATTTTTATTAACAATTTTTTTATGTAAATTGTATTATATGATTTTAAATCGCGCAATTTCGCGTATATGAAAATTATTTCAATTACGCGCCATGCGTATACTATATTAATTTTATTTTTTTACACTATTCGTATTTAATGATACACTTCGTGTTTAATAATTTATTTTTAATAACACTATTCGTATTTGATAATACACTTCGCGTATAATATTTTTATTTTCAATGACACTATTCGCTTTTAATAATGCACTTCGCGTTTAATTTTATGTATATTTATTTGATTTGTGCCTTTAATACATAATATTTTATTTGACGCACTAGGCAGTTAATTAATACACTTTTGAACACTGTACTATAAGCCCTTTAAATATATTTTTATGCACTTTATATATAAATAGCTAAAGAATTAAAAAATTTTCTCTGATTATCCTTTAATACATCCAATACGATCCTTCAATTAAAAAATTTGTACCGGAACCAAAATGTTAAGTCCTGGCTTGCACCAGGACTAAATAAAAGTGTGAAAATAAATAAAAGTGTATATGTTATTTATTATATTAATTAATTGCATTAAATATATATATAAATTATGTATGTTTAAAATATTGAATTTATTTATAAAATGTATAAAGATAGAGATGTATGAATCTAGTGGTGGAAAAATTCCACCAATATTTAATTGAACAAAATCGCTCTCACGATTGAATAGTATTAAAGGATAAACTTGATTCTTGTAAATAAAGAGTTAATTAAATAATTATATATTCTTACCTTGTAGTATTTTTCAGTAGATTGGTGCTAGGTATGGGCGGACAAATGAATAGGCACAATATGTAATAGATCCTCGAGATTTATTGATATTTTTTAACACTCTTAATATAATTGATTTTTATGCACGTATATATTTTAATAATTGATACATGTATATTGAATAATAGCAATTGCTTTGAAATATAAACTTGACGGGCAGTGTAAACGTATTACCAATAAGACACCCGGGGTAATATTCCGTTTTTTCGATGATCTCAATTGGGTTTTATACTTATCTTTGTTTATAAGATTTTATTGTCTTTTACATCAATTTTTATTTATAAATTTTCTTAAATTTTAATAATATGTTTCGTAATGTTTTTGAGATTTGTAAAATTCATTTTGAAATTTCGAAACATACGTTTCGATTCTTTTTTGATGATCTACTTAATTTCGCTTAATAATGAAATAATGCGACTGTTCAATAATTGAAGAATTTGATTTACCAATGTTAATAAAAACGATACGTTTGTGACGTAACAATATTTAACGGTCACTGACAATGAAAAAAAATAAATTGAATTACTAGATTTTTTCAAAACGAAACTCAATAATAAGAATTAAATGAAGTACCCTGGTAGAAATGTTAATCAACAGTTAGCCATCAGTTGTTTAAATCGCAACGACTTGGCCAACGGTTCAACCAACTCTTGCCAAAAATTACTGCTCATTTTGTCACAAAAAGATGGGTACGTTGGCCAACAGTTGGTTAATATTAGAACGTTCATGTACTGACATTAGGATCTGTTAGCCAACAAATTCCTAATTGTATGTATGTGAAAGTGAAAATTTAAAAAAATAAAATAATTTCATGATAAACTATATAAATATGGATAATTGATAACCTTAATAATATTAGAAACATAAAATAATAAAAGAATAGTATATTTAATACCAGTTTCATACCGTATTTTTCGCCATGAAAGCCAATAAAGAGCAACAAAGTTGCAATTTTGAAGTTAGAATGGCAAAAAAATATTAACTTACCATTGTTAATTTTTAACTACCTGAAACTATATTTAAAACAGATAAATACATTACACTCATCAAAAACTTTAACATTTTTATGAATTTTTTTTTTACATTTATTGAAATAAATTAATAATTAATATTCAAGAAAATAAATATTCACATTTTTTGACGTAAATCCTTACATTAAATTAAATAAATAATAAATTTAATTAAATGTTAAATTAAATAAACAAGATGAGCTTTAACTTAGTGATTTCTTCCAGTTCTTCACGTTTAAAAATAAATTAACGTAACTGTATATATATATATATATATATATATATATATATATATATATATATATATATATATATATATATATAAATATATATATATACACGTGTTTATTGACTAACCTCTGGCCTTAAATATAATTTTAAATATATTTAAATTACACATATGTAAAATATACATGCATATTTTACATATGTGTACGTAAAATATGTGTATGTGTATAAGTACATTCTAATTTGGTATTAATAATTAAAATATTAAGAAAATTGTATTTTTTACCATCCAACCGTTGGCTAACTGTTAGTTTACATTTGTCCAAAGCGTTAACCAAACAACTTGGCCAACAGTTAGTTAACTAGCCGTTTCAACTAGTTTAGTTTCTACCAGGGTATCTAATTGTTTTTTATTTTTGATGATGAATAATATCTATAAATCAACATGTAAATAATATTCCAACATATTATTTGCAAGTACATCATATCTAATAAATTTAACAATCAATAAGAGAAAATCATAAAATTAATATTTTCAAAAGTAAGATAAGCATTATAATTTTTATTATTGTCTTTGTTTATTTTTAGTTTTCTTTGGCGTTTTTATATATACTCATATACACATACGCACATACATAATATCCGTCTCTCCGTCTCCGTCCCTCCATCTCTGACTGTCCGTCTCCCTCACTCCATCTCTCCGTTGCTCCATCTCCGTCACTTCCTCCCCATCTCTTCGTCTTCATTTCTGTTTCTGTGTCTCCATCTTTCCGTCTCCGTCTCTCAGTCTTCGTCTCTTTGTCTCCGTCACTCCGTCCCCGTCTCTCCGTCTCTGTCTTTCCGTCTCTCCGTCTCCGTCTTTTCATCTCTGTCTCTTCGTCTCTCCATCTTTGTTTCTCTCTCTCCGTCTTTTCATCCCCGTCTCTCCATCTACGTCTCATTGTCTCTGTCACTCCACCACCGTCTCTCCTTTATTGACTCTCCATCTCTGACTCTCCGTCTCCATCTCTCCATCGCCGTTTCTCTCTCTCCATTTTTCCGTCCCCGTCTCTCCGTCTCCGTCTCTTTGTCTCGGTCACTCCGTCTTTCCGTCCCCGTCTCTCCGTCTTTGTCTCTCCGTCATCGTCTTTCTGTCTCCATCTTAACGTCATCGTCTTTCTGTCTCCATATTAACGTCACCGTCCCTCCGTCTCTGTTCCTCCGTCTCTAGCTCTTCCTCTCCGTTTGCGTATATCTGCCTCTGTCTCTCCGTCTCCGTCCCTCTATCTTTATTTCTCCGACTTAGTCTGTCTGCCTTAGTCTCTCCGTCCCTTTGTCTCTTCATTTCTATCTTCGTCCCTTCGACTCCGTCTATTTGTCTCCGTCCCTCTGTCTTCATATTTCCGTTTCCGTCTCTCCACCTCCGTCTCTTTGTCTCCATCTCTCCATCTGCGGCTGTCTGTTTCCGTCTCCCGGTCTCCGTTCCCCCGTTTCCGTCTCTTCGTCTCCGTCACTCCACCTCCGTCTCTTCGTCTCTGTATCTCCATCTCCGTCTCTCCATCTCCGACTCTCAGTTTCCGTCTGTCTGTCTCAGTCTCTTTGTCTTCGCCTCACCATCTCCGCCTCCACGCCTTTGTCTCTCCATCCCTCCACTTTCGTCTTTTCGTCTGTGCCTTTTCGTCTCCATTGCTCCGGATTCGCCCCTCCGTTTTCGTCTCCCCGTCTCCATCTGTAGGTCTCCGTTTCTCAGTCTCTGTCTGTCTATCTCCGTCTCCGTCTCCATCCCTCCGTTTCTGCCTCTTCGTCTTCGTCTTTCTGTCACTCCGTCTCTGTCTCTCCGTCATGAAAGATTTCAGGAAGATTCCATAAACATTTCGCTGAAAGATTCCGATGAACTTTAAAATCGTACAGCGGAATATTACATAAATCTTCCAGAAATATTTCACGAAATATTACACAGAAAGACTTAAGTAATCTTCCAGTGGAATATTTCATAAAAGATTTCAGAAAGATTTCATAAACATTTCACTGGAAAATTCCAAAAAACTTCAAAATCGTACAGCGGAATATTACATAAATCTTCCATGAATATTCCATGAAATATCTCACAGAAAGTTTTAAGTAATCTTCCAGTGGAATATTTCATGAATGATTTCAGAAAGAATACATAAACATTTCACTGGAAGATTCCGGAAAACTTTTAAATCGTACAGCGGAATATTACATAAATCTTCCATAAATATTCCATGAAATATTTCACAGAAAGTTTTAAGTAATCTTCCAGTGGAATATTTCATAAAAGATTTTAGAAAGATTCCATAAACATTTCACTGGAAGATTCCAAAAAACTTTAAAATTGTACATCAGAATATTACATAAATCTTCCATGAATATTCCACGAAATATTTCACAGAAAGATTTAAGTAATCTTCCAGTGGAATATTTTATGAAAGATTTCAGAAAGATTCCGAAAAACTTTTAAATCGTATAGCGGAATATTACATAAATCTACCATAAATATTCCACGAAATATTTCACAGAAAGATTTAAGTAATCTTCCAGTGGAATATTTTATGAAAGATTTCAGAAAGATTCCGAAAAACTTTTAAATCGTACAGCGGAATATTACATAAATTTTCTATAAATGTTCCATGAAATATTTCACAGAAGGTTTCAAGTAATCTTCCAGTGGAATATTTCATGAATGATTTCAGAAAGAATATATGAACATTTCACTGGAAGATTCCGATGAACTTTAAAATCGTACAGCGGAATATTACATAAATCTTCCATAAATATTCAACGAAATATTTCACAGAAAGATTTAAGTAATCTTCCAGTGGAATATTTCATAAAAGATTTTAGAAAGATTCCATAAACATTTCACTGGAAGATTCCAAAAAACTTTTAAATCGTACAGCGGAGTATTACATAAATCTTTCATAAATATTCCACGAAATATTTCATGCGAAGATTACAGTAATCTTCTGGTGGAATATTTCATGGAAGATTTTAGGAAGATTCCATAAACATTTCGCTGAAAGATTCCGATAAACTTCAAAATCGTACAGCGGAATATTACATAAAACTTCCAGAAACATTCCACGAAATATTTTACAGAAAGATTTAAGTAATCTTCCAGTGGAATATTGCATGAAAGATTCTAGAATGATTCCATGAAGTTTTCGTTGGAAGATTGCGCGGAACGTTACAGGAGGTTTTTAGTGACGCCGATAGAGGGATGTTCGTTAAATGGGAGTTTTATCCCCAAGCGATTGGAAGATACCTCACTTACTATATAAGCGAAAAAGTATCGGCGCTTTGATGTGTACGGTCGAAGCGAATATGTAAATGCGATTTTATAACTAAATGTTTATGTATGCGCATATGTATTGATGTATAAGTTTAATGTGTTATTATATAATATCTATACTACCCCCTCACAGCATTTAACTTCTTCCAGAAATCTTCCAGGAACATTTCATGAAAGATGAGAGATTACCCAAACCTTCCATTGAAATATTCTTGAAATCTCTCAAGAATATTCCATGGAATATTCCAATGTAGAAAGAATCAAGGACATATGAATATTAAAGGAATAGTTCATTGAAGATTCCTGAAATATTTCAAATCTTCCGTGCCAATATTCTGCGAATCTTCCATAAATATTCCACGGAATATTTTACGATGGATTTCTAAAATCTTCCAGAAATATTTTATGGAATATTCCATGAAAGATTTCTTAAATTTTTCGTGCATATTTCATGAAAGGTTCATGAAATGTTTCAAATCTTTCGGAAATCTTCCATAAATGTTCCAACGAAATATTTCATAAAATATTCCTGCAAGATTCCTGAAATATTTCAATGAAAGATCTAAGATGTCCTAAATCTTCCAACGAAATATTCTTGGAATCTTCCAACAATATTCCATGGAATATTTCAATGTAGGAAGAATTAAGGACATACGAATATTACAGAAATATTCCATGGAAGATTCCTAAAATATTTCAAATCTTCCGTGCCAATATTCCAGGAAGCTTCCATAAATATTCCATGCTGTGTGGGGTTGGGCATGTAATTCCATCAAAAGTTTTTAAGCTTTTAAAAGATGTTGCAGCTTCAAAGTAAAGCAGAAGTAATCTTAAAGAGAATCTTTCTCTTTGTTTTGGATTAACTGAGTACATTCTGGTTAGAATAGGTTTCATAGTTTTTATTCCTTTCGTCCATGTTTTGTGTATTTGATTAAAAACATAATGTTGCGGTATATCAGAATAAAAGTAATTAAATGTTTAGAAGTTATTATATGATTTTATGTATTATTAAAAATTATTACTTACTATAGAATTCCCCGTAAGCAATTTCTTAATCTCTTTAGAATATTCTGGGTCTTTTTCTAAGGTTATATTTCCTTGTTTACAACATGATGTAAATTTCTTATTGCTTGACATTTTGAATGCAAAATGTGTAGCACCACAAAAATCACAAATAAAATTCAAATCACCAATATTATTTTACATGGTATAATTTTAATTATTATTATTCAATGTATCTTCAGCTATTTGGTAATAATTTATATCATTTTGATTTTCTTTTGTTTTGAATTTAACTTTGTTTTTTTCATTATAATTTTTATTTTTCACTGAAGTAATTGAATTATCATCTTTTTTTTTAAATGTTTTTTTATAAGATTTACTTAAACGTTTTAATATTTTGTGTTCGTGTTTTAATTAATATTGTTCTCTATTTTCTAAAAGTTTATCTTGATCATATTTATAATACGATGTGTTATGAATGCGTCTATCACAGTTGTAATTTTGTTGATATGTTAACTTCTTATTTTTTTTTAAGGATTCTTAATTTTTTTTTTATAAATTCATTTTGGTTAGAATATATTTTTTTTGCAATATATTAATAATTTTTAGTTTGTTAATTGCAACTCTTATAATTTTTTTAAATTTTCCATCCCTTTTGAAATTATTTCTAAGTTTAGTAATTACGATAATGTTTTGAAAATTAATTTGATTTTCATGTTGCGTTATATTTAAATTTTTTAATTTTTCAATCGAAATCGTTGTTCATTTTAATAATTTTAAACCAACTTTAAAAAGGAAGAGGTTCTCAATTTGATTTAATTTCTTTTTTCTATGTCTGTCACCTTATAACTTCGTTATTCCTAAACCGATTCGAAAAAACTTCTTATTATCTGATAGAGGATGTCTGCAGAAAGGTCCTATACGTATCCTATAATTATTGGGCCAATATTCGGTTTGTATGAGCAAATTATCAAATTAAGAAAAACCGGGTATTTTGTTTTCTCATCCTCCCTTATATTTCGCCTACTATACTCTCTCTCTCTCTCTCTTTCTTTCTCTCTCTTCGTCTCTCTCTCTCTCTTCTCTCTCTCCCTTATATTTTGCCTGCTATACTTTCTCTTTCTCTTTCTCCCTCTCCGTCTCTCTCTCTTTCTCTCTCCCTCTCTCTCTCTCTAGTCTTTGAGTTTCGGGAAGTAGGCACCGAGACGGTCAGCAGTCTCATTGCTGCGGCAGAATCTAGGTCTTCTGGTCCGGATGGTATCACGGTGCCAATGTTAAAGTTGGCCGCTCAATCCTTTGCTGAATCATTGGCCCAGTTAGTTAATGCCTCTTTAAGACTCTCAGCCTTTCCATCTAGTTGGAAGAAGGCCTACCTACTCCCATTGGCTAAGCTAAAGTCCATGGACAATTTGGGCCAAACTAGGCCGATTGCTAGGTTATGTGAGCCATCGAAGGTCCTAGAGAGGGTGGTTAATCGACAGCTTCTCAACCACATCAATGCGAATAACTTGCTTAACGAGCATCAGGCGGGCTTTCGAGCAGGCCACAGCACACAGACAGCACTCCTCAATATCTTAGAGGACGCTCACACGGCCATTGACAGGAGAATGGTAACAGCCCTTCTCTTGTTTGATTTTTCAAAACCCTTCGATACGGTTCCTCATAGGCTAATTCTTTGCAAATTACGCTATCTCAATTGCTCAGATAAGGTAATACTCTGGTTTGCTTCCTACCTTCAGGGCCGTACTCACACAGGCAATTGAGGATCCAGCGAATGGCATGGCAGGTGAATGGGCGTTCTTAAACACTGGTGTACCACAGGGTAGCGCGTTGGGCCCTTTGCTATTTTCTATCTTCATTAATGACCTCCCTAGTGTCCTACGTTTTTGCAGACACATGTTGTTTGCTGATGATTTGCAAATTCATCGCTCCTTCTTTCCCAATGATTTCTCTGAAGAATTAATAAATATCAATACTGACATCTCCGCTTTGACTCTCTGGGCAACTGCCAATGGCCTTACCATCAATGCAGCTAAAACTTAGGCTATTATCATTGGTAGTGAGCAATATGTCTCTCGTCTCTCTCACCAAGATTCCTCCTCTTCTCTGATAGTTAATGGCGAGTGCATACCATTTGCCACTGAGGTCAAGAGCCTTGGTGTCTAGATAAACCAGACCTTAAATTGGGAGAAACAAGTTCTGTCTATTGTTCGTAGGGTCCATGATTCACTTTATTCGCTGAGATTCTACAAACGCTCTTTCTCTCGAGGCCTTAGGCAGAGGCTGGTTGAATCACTCATCTTCCCGATCTTTGACTATGCCTGTGTTGTCTATGACGACCTATTTCAGTATCAGAACCTAAAAGTTCATAGGGCCCTTAATGCACGTGTCAGGTTCGTTTTCGGTAACATCAAGGCCCAGGAAAGAGTGTCGCCATACAGGCTTGAGCTTGGTTGGCTGTCGGTCGAGAGAAGAAGAAGCTATTTTCTTCAATCCTTGGCTTTCTCAATAATCTCCTCAGGGTATCCGTCCTACTTGGCTCGACGCTTTTCGAGAGTCAACCATGATGTGGTTCTTAGGTCATCATCTCGTAGGCCCCCCAGAGTACTGATCTGTCCCACTGCTAGTACTAGTGCCCTTCAACAATCTTTCATTAATCGGGCTACTAATCTACTTAATAAGGCTAATGTAGGCAGTGAAGTACCCTTGGTTTTCGATATGGGCTTAATCGCTCGATTTAAGAAGCACACCTTCGACCACCTAATGAACGCCGATCTTGGGAACTGGGAGGTATTACGGTGACCCCCATCATAGTTTTACTTCATTATGTTTTTCTTTTTTTTCCTTTTATACTACACATCAATTATACTTGTTGATTTTGCTTTAGTTAATTACATTTTTACTTTTATTTATAGTTATTAATACATATGTATATGCTACATTGAGACATACGGGGTTTAACCTCATAACTAAATAAATATTTGTCTATGTCTATGTCTAGCGTAAGTAGCGACACACACGATTTTTTCTGCTCTTGTTTTTTTTCTCTCAATAACTTTTTATCACTCTGCTGAGTGAAAATTTTTTTCAGAAAGTCGACCTCTGGGAGTCCTGAAGCCTTGGCTATATTTTTCTTGCAAATTACAACTGCATTTCTTGGACTCTGGGCGATTTTCTGATTCTGAAGTATAGATAGTCACACTACTATTTGTTATTTGCTGCTGTTGCTGTTCAATCTTTTTTATTGGGATTTGCTGCTTTGCTTAATGCTCTGTGGAGTATGGTTAGTGTCTCTGACGTGTGAGTGAGCAGTCTGCTTACTGTGCTAGCTAATAAATTTTCTGTTCTTGAGTCGAGAGTTAGTGCACTTTCTACTGCATTTGACAAGCGAATTACTGAGAATGAAGCCAGACTTGACCAGCTCTGTCGCGAACAAGAAGAGCTGAAGGCGAGAGTTAAGAGTGTGTTTGCTACTACTACCACAATATCTGGAACAGATTCTGCTATTAATATGGATCATCTTAGAACTCTATCACAGCGATGTGATACTTTGAAAGCACAGCAGCTTCGTATTGAAAGGGCTTCTGACCTGGTACTGGGTGGTCTTGTGCCATCGGAATTTTCTAATCTTAAGGCAGGTGTATCTGCTGTCTTTTCTACTTTGGATGCTAGTTTCTCAATTGAGGATATAGAATATGTGCGACCACTAAGACGTTCGGTTTCTGACTCTTTCACCTCACCTTCTTCTACTACTGCTTTTATTCATGCTGGTACATCATCTAAAGTGATGTCCCCATCTACACGGCAGCGTGATCGCCGCTTCTCAACTGTGCCACTGTGGGGACCGTACTTGCCGGCCGTGCGATTTATCATCGTTGGGTAACTGACGGGAGAAGGCCGACCAGTAAGGCATACAGACGCTGGGCAGAACCCAAAAACCCGCATCCTCGCAAGCGCAGGGAATTGGTCTCAGTTTGTATATAAGACCGACAAACTTCTCTCTCTCTCAAGGCGTCTGAGGCGGGGTCCGACTACATAGCCTCACTGATGAGTTCCCGTAGTCGGACCTGGGACGAAACGCCGGAACATGAGTTTCCACTTGTTCCAACTTCTTACATTGCCATCATAATGTAATTGTGGACGTGACTTATTTTCCACGCCCCACACCACTGCTTGTAACAATGAAGAGTACTGCACTTGCACGTGAGATCATAGCTGCTAAGATTAAGACTAAGAGACTTCATACTTCTCAGATTGGTGAGAATCTTCTTTCTGGAGCTAAATGCGTCACTGCTCTTTCGCCTTCGTTAATCAACATCAACGAATTCCTTCCTTCCTCACTGCATCAGCTGAAGATGAAAGTGCTTACAAAATCGAAAAACAAGAAACTAAATTTTCTTGCATTCGTGAAAAATGGAAGAATTTTTGTGAGAAGGAAGAATGAGGATGCTTCTACCCAAGCTGCTTCTGTCGAGGACCTGAATGCTTTTTTAGTCAGCGTCAGTCCAGCACCGTAGCTTCTAGAACTGGAGTAAGTCCACTCTCTCCTTCACTCCTCTCTAATACACCACTCTCTACTAATAATCATGTTTCATCACTCATTAATAATCATTTCACTGCAAAAAATGGTCTCAGAGTTTGTCATTTCAATGCTAACTCTATTAAAGCACACATTGAGATGATAAGACTCTTTCTGGCTTCTCGCCTCTACTTCCATGTTATAGCTGTAACTGAGACTAAGCTGGGCCAGATTGTTAGCGACTCTCTGATAGAGTTCGATGACTACGTGCTTTACAGGCAGGATCGTAACACTAGAGGCGGTGGTATTGCTCTATATATTCACCACTCTATTACTTCGCGGCGCCTTTGTTTTTCTTCTGGTAAATGAAGTAGTAAGCCTGGTCTTCCTGAATATTTGTTTTGTGAGGTTAATTCTCTGGACTTGGCTTCACCTACTTTTGTTGGTGTAGTCTACAGGCCACCACAAGCTCCCTTCTTGGCTAACACAGATTTCATACCTGATTTAACATCGTATATGCATACTTATAGTTCGAAGATCATCCTCGGTGATTTTAATACTAACCTGTGCGTTGATTCTGATGAATCTAAGTTTCTTAAGGGTGTGATTACTGAGAATGTACTTTTCTTGGTTCCTTATGGTACAACTCATCATACTTATTCTTCTGACATCTGGCTTGATTTGTGTCTTGTCGATGCCAGCGACATTTTCCTCGACTTTTGGAAGACTGGTATACCATTCATTGACGGCCACGATTCCATAGCTGTGACTGTTAAGTCCTCTCTCTCTAAACCTATGCTTAAAGACTTTAACTTTCTCGATTATAAGTCTGTTAATGATGTTGCACTCCTTCAGTATTTTCGCTCTTTAAGGTGCGCTACATATGATGGTGATTCTTTTCTTTCTGCTCGCCTTAAATGTCTTTACAACCATCTCAATGAGGCAATTGCACAATTCGTGCCTGTCAGGAAGGTCAGGCAGGGTAGGGCTCATCGTCCGTGGATCACCTCTAAACATCGTCGCTTGATCAATGAGAGAGATCGACTTTATAGACACTACAAACATACTCGACTGTATACTGACTCACTATGCTATAGGACTGCTCGGGACAAGGCACATGAGTGCATTGAATCAGCTAAACTGTTATATTACTATGACAGATTATCGGGTATTACGGACTCGCAACAGATCTGGAGAGAGCTCAGGAACCTTGGTATGTGTTCTACTGATAATAACTCGCGACACTCATTTCCTATAAATAAGCTTAATCGATACTTTGGTGGGATTGCGTTTGATCCACTTGCCCCTTCTGTTTCTGAGTATGTGAATACTATTAATGTAGATGAGCTTTATAAGCCTTTATTCAGGTTTAGTGAGGTTACTTTGGAGGAGGTCAGGATGGCAATATGTCATTCTACTTCTCAGGCTAGGGGGTTTGATGCGGTCCCACAGTCTATTGTTTATGGGGCTTTTCCAGTTATTGGGCCCTTGCTATATCGTTTTTTTAATAATTCGTTTCGTGAGTGTGTGTTTCCCTCATGTTGAAAGATCTCGTTGATTACCACAACGGTGCTAATATTAGATCTGAGTCCTCTGTTCGTAGTCTGGATGTTTGGTTGGACAGTAAGCTTAAGAGGCGGCCGTATCATTCTGTCCTTGTCTAATCTAAATTTTCGTTATTATAAATAAATAAAATATGTTCATAGAAAAGTAAGACAACCGCCCAATAGAGCAAAAGACAAGCAAACGATTCTTTTCTATGAAAAAATATGAAATTTTTATTATTTTTTGAATAAAGTCTGAAACGAAAAAACAGTGCAATCAACTCAATCAAGTTCGATTGTTTTTCCGTTTCAGACTTCATTCGAAAAATAATAAAAATTAGATATTTTTTCATAGAAAAGAATCGTTTGCTTGTCTTTTGCTCTATTGGGCGGTTGTCTTACTTTTCTATGAAAATATTTTATTTATTTATAATAACAAAAATTCAGATTAGACAAGGACAGAATGATACGGCCTCCTCTTAACTAGAGAGAGCACGTTATACAAGTGTGTAATAGGTCATTTTCTCTGCTTTACAGACTAAACTTCTTCAGCAAGAGCACCACGTTTGCTCTTCGTATACATCTTATAAAAACATAGCTGTTTCCACTTATGGATTACTGCTGTTTGGTTTACTGTGACCTCTCGGCTGAGCTTGACCTTAGACTTTAGAGGATCATCAACTCTGGTATACGTTACATCTTTGGTGTAGGTAGGCGTGAGCACATCTCTGCTTATAGGTTCTCATTAGGCTAGTTATCCACTGCGGGTAGAAGGAACTATTTTTCTTCTTCTTTTCTGTATAAGATGTTTTTATCTTGTACTCCATCTTATTTGTATCCTATGTATCAGTGAAGCCGGCCGGTGAGGTCCTTGAGGGGTGATGTGAAACCTTTGACCATTCCTTTTTCATTCACTGAGTATCGCTTACGATCGTTCCTGGTCACTTCCTCGCGGCTATGGAATGATCTTCCTGCGACTTTATGCAACTCATCCTCGCTCATGACATTCAAGACATCCTCATTCGCACACTACCTTGCCTTGGAGGGTGGACCTCTGATTCATGCTAATTTATAAAACTGTTTTATATTGTATTAATTTTATTGCTGTAAAGTTTATTTTACTGATATATTTGCTTGATTTCTGTTTTCTTTTTTACTGTTTATTATTATTATTGTGCTTTATATTAATTTTATTAATTCTAATGTATTACTGTAATTAATTGTACAACATAATGTACATATAATAAATTTGGTTATCTATCCATCTATCTATCTCTC
This sequence comes from Anastatus disparis, assembly GCA_017163975.1. Classification (NCBI taxonomy): domain Eukaryota; kingdom Metazoa; phylum Arthropoda; class Insecta; order Hymenoptera; family Eupelmidae; genus Anastatus; species Anastatus disparis. Next base: position 3,367,791 of record JAFFSR010000116.1, read on the forward strand.
TGTCTCTCTCTGTCTCTCTCTCATTCTTTCTCTCTGTCTTTTTCTCTCCCTCTCTTACCTAAGCTTGATATATGTATACGTGCACACACAACGACACTGTGCCGTTGAGCCTCCTCTCTTTTCTTCTATACATTGCTTGGTATAGTCTACTAATGCATGCGTTATGAATTAATAATAAAAGCTAGGGGTAATTAGTGTGTCCATCTATATTTGCGCTTTTAGTAAAAGAATTCACTAAAAAAAACAAAACAGACCTAAAAAAAATTTTTTCAACAAAAAACAAAACCGACTTCAAAAAAATGCACTAAACAGTCACAAATAATTTATGATCTTCAATAATCATACGCATACTACGCATGTAACTTAGCACATGTGTAACAAATATATCATAGATTATCTAATTATTTGTAAACAGCACAAACAAATTATATTTTTTTTTAATCACCAAAAATATATAATTTGTTCATAAATGAAGAGAAAGAGATGGAGAGATATAGACACAGATAGAGAGACGAAACGACGGAGTAGAAGAGATGGAGAGACAGAGATGGTAAGACATGAAGGAAAGATGGAGACGGAGAGAAATGGATGGAAGGATGGAGACGGAGAGGCAGAGATGGAGAGACATAGACATAGGGACGGAGATATAGAGACAAAGAGACGGAGAGAAAGAAACAGAGACAGGGAGACAAAGTGACGGAGATGGAGAGATGGAGAGTTGAAGACAAAGAGATGGAGATAGAGAGGCAAATGTTCTGTATATGTATGTACATATGTGTTGTAACGTTTTTTCCTTTTCGGGAGGGGAAATACGTGTAACTCCTGTTGCCAGACGCTTCAGTGAGCTACCAGGGTAAGATCAACAGGAGTTGGAGGGATTGGACGGCGGAATGTGGAGGATAGTAACCGGGTAGTACACGTTTGTTTGTGCTAGGGAGTACCTTGGCTTGATTACTCAGTACTGAATTTACAACGACGTGTATAATAAATGAAAAGTAATATTTTATAAGCAAAGCTAAACCCTAGTAACTCTATATAATACTAATTACTAACCTGACCTTACTATTTACAATAAGAATGATTTATCTTTTTAGTTTTTATACTAGTCACTTGACGACTTGTTAAATTCAAAATAGAAATAAGCCAAAATTTAACTTTTTAAATTAAATGGAATTAAATTATTTAAACAAAAATAAAAGAAATTACTTTTAATTAATCATTTAAACTTTGATTTGTTTCGGCCTGGTCGGTCTATTTTTCGTCGGTGGCCTTTTCCTGTAACAACAAATAAGGAAGAAACCAAAAGATTATTTACTGAATGATTAAATCTAATTGAATAGGTGTACGGCACCTTACTATAATCGAAAAACGCTATAACTAAAATTAAGATAAATGGGTGGATGGCACCCTTAATTTATTATTAACTAATAACTAAAAATAATGGTCGAACAGAATCCTTTTATTAATGCAACAAAACAATGCAATGAGTGGACGACACCCTTAATTAATCTAATTCGCTGCTATGAAAAGTTTATCAAATTTTGGGTGGACGGCACCCTTAAATTCAACGGCGCAACGGGAAGTATGTGACGGCAAAAAGGTGGCTAGTGTATACTCTTAGGTAACATAAATTTGCGCCTGTGTGCTCACTTGACGCATCTCTATGCTGCCAGCATATGCATTAGAATATAGACCTGTGTGTGCACTTGATCTACTCTCATATGCAAGAGAGAGAGAAGCTCTACCTGAGCTGTGGTGCTCCACAAGCTAAGGTAGCCAGCTACTATCAGTCTCACTCTCTCTTAGCCTTGTGTGCTCACTTAGGTAAAGAGAGAGAGAAGATTATAGTCTACACTGCTTGCTGAGCTTAGCTTCTCGGCCTCTTATATACTCCGGCCTCATTTTTCTTGTTGCATGCAACGACGTTTGGGGTTGCCACCTGACGGTTGAGCTCAGAGCTACTGTTCTATAGTAGCTTGGCCGTCAGGCGGGAAATTTGAATGCTTGAGTATGTATACTCGTCGCAGTGTAAATGTGTATATGTATGTGTGTTTGTGTTTGTGTTACATGTATATGTGAATGTGCGTATGTGTATGTGTGCATATGTGTAAGTGCAAGTGTGTGAGTGTATATATATGTGACAATTATGCAAACGATATTGCTGGGAGAAAAAAAGGCTTAGATCTCCAGATTAAATATGTGTATGTTAAAGATGCACGTGTATATGTGTATGTATGTATATATTATTATTCTTAATTAAATAGTACCACGTATTCACTTAATATTATTAGCATATAAAATATGATCAATTTTTCACGTTATTTCATTAACATATTTTAATCACCTGTAACTTTTGAACCACAAAAGATTTTTCAATGTAACAAGTCTTAAATTAAGGCATTCAATTCGTACTTTATTTTATCTTTCGTGCATTTTTTTGTAAAAGTCTTAGTTCTTTGGTTATTTAAGTTCTTATAAAGGCTTTTATTCACCATATTTTTGAAAAAATGTCTATATCCTTGTCTAGGGGGCTGATTCGACGAAAAGAAAAAACAAGGGTTTATTTTTTTTATCAAAAAATCATATCCTGCAGTTTCAGCCGAATCCGTTTTCCGGAGGTGGGGTGCTCTCCTTGTAAGTATATGTTTATTGCAGTGAAGAAGTTTATAATGGTAAATTGAGTAAAAGTTGGTTTGGGTTTGTTCCTGTGTGTGTGTGTGTGTGTGTATGTGTGTGTGTGTGTGCATGCGTGTGTGCAAACGTGTATATGTGTGTATTTGTGTATGTATATATTATGTTAGTGTGTGTGTATTTGTGTGTCTCTGTATTATGTAAGTGTGTATGAGTGCGTGTTGTGCGCATGTATGCTGCCGTGTTAAGTAAAAACTTACATAAGTGACATTTCGATGGGAAATAAATTTTTTCTATCAATAGATCCGATAAAAAAAATAGCCTATTAAATGAATAAAAAAAGGTGTTTCAAATTTTTCGCTAAAAAATGAGGAAATAAAGATTACTTAAGTATTGAAAAATTAAAAATTGGATCGAACAAAATTAATATTATTTCACTTTATCACTTTTATTTATTTTACATTTATGTAAGTTTTTACTTAACACGGCAGTATGGTATGTGTGTGTATGTATGTGCGTGTACGTGTGTGCGTATATATCGTTAGTATGTGTATTAGTGAAAGTGTTCACGTCAATTAAAAAGTTTGTTATTTTGTTTTTATGCCACTATGTATGTTTCTGTGTGCGTATTAGTTGGTTCGTCATTGTCCATAAGTACATATGTTAATAAGGGCGCTATATGTAGTGCACCTGTATGACAGTGTACTCGAGAAAATTTTCGCGTCAGCTAAAAAGTGAGTCGTATGTTGTATTATTGATACGTATGTGTATCTTTTTATGTGTTTTGTGGGTTTGTCGGTGTCCGTATGTATATTTCTATTGCAGTAAAGAAGTTTATGTTGGTGAATTGCGTACCGATTTGTGTGTGTGTGTGTATGTGTGTGTATGTGTGCGCGCGTGTGAGTATGTGTGGGTGCGTGCGTGCGTGCGTGCGTGAAACAAAAAATATATATTTAATCAATGGTTTTATTTGTTTTCCAAAACACTCATAGTCCACTTCAATTTTTTTTCTCATATTCATATATTTACCTATAATTTTGCAGATCCTTATCGATGGGAATATACATTTTTAAAAATAAATGTAAAATAAATTTAAATGAGAACAATTATTATAAATTATAATTCCATACCAGTTTTTTAAAGGCTAACACATAACAAAATTCTATATTAAATGTTATATTTCATATTTATACATACAATATAATATGATAAAGGAAAACTTATTTCATATACATATAGATAGTATCATTTTATCAGTGATTAGCAAATGAATGTTAAATTTAGTACGACGAACAACATATCTATAATTTCAATTTTTTAAGTTCGAAAAAAAATTAAATACATATTTTATATTGAAATACTATTGTCAAGGAAATTAGCAAATTTATATATAATAATATAATATATGAAAATACAACCGAGTGACGTTAGGAGCGAGGTAAATTTTGCTAGTCCTATATTATATTAAAGTGAAACCACATTTTTTTCCGTTTCTCTGATTTTCCGGTTCTCCGCATTTTTCAAATGTGTCTAATCTTTTGGTAATAAAAGTAGCAATTTTTAATTGGGCCCTATATAGTTAGTACTCATTAGTCATGAGCTTCTTTTTGGACCATATTTTTTTGGGTCTTATATTATTTTGGGCCCTATATTTTTATTCAATACCCAATTTTTTTGACTTTTTTTTTATCCTTACATTTTCTTGGGCTCTTTATTTTTTTTAACTATATTTTTTTGGGTCTTATATTTTTTTGGGCCCAATATTTTTTTAGGCATAATATTTTTTCGGTCTCTATATATTTTGGGCTCTATATTTTTTTGGGCCCAATTTTTTCTTGATTCTTATAAATTATTGCGCTCTATATTTTTTTGGGTTCATTATCTTTATAGTTCTAATATTTTTTAATTTATATTTTCTTAGGTTTTATAATATTTTTGGGTCCTCTATTCCATTTAGCTCTATTTTTCTGGACCTTATATTTTTCAGGCTATACATTTTTTTTAGTCCTATTTCCTTTGAGCCTCATATTTTTTTGGGCCTTACATTTTCTTGGGTTTTAATTTTTTTAGGGCCCAATATTTTTTTGATTCTTATATATTCTTGGGCTCTATATTTTTTTTAGGCCCAATATTTTTTTAAAATTTATATTTTCTCACGTTTCATAATTTTTTTGGGTCTTGTATTTTATTTAGCTTTATATTTTTCGAGGCCTTATATTTTTTAGACCCTGCATTTTTTTGAGTCCTATTTTCTTCGTGCCTCATTGTTTATAACCTTTTATTTTTTGGGTTCTAATTTTTTTGGGCCTCTAATTTTTGGGCTACTTATTTTTCTGGGCGTTTCTTTTTTTTAACTTTTTTTTGGATGTTATATTTTTCTGGGCTCTATATTTTTTTATTCTTATATTTTTTTTGGCGCAATATTTTTTTAATTATATTTTCTTGATCTCTATATTTTTTGGGCCCAATATTTGTCTGATTCTTTTAATTTTTTGAGCCCAATATTTTTTTGATTTTTATATTTACTTAGGTTCTATATCTTTTTATTCTTATATTTTCTTGGGCTCTATATTTTTTTGGGCCCAATATTTTTTTGAATCTTATATTTTTTTGGGCGCAATTTTTTTTTATTATTATATTTTTCTGGGCTCTATATTTTCTAGGGCCTAATATTTATTTAATTCTCATATGGGGATATCTCTGGAACTTTTTAATTTTGAGATGTCGACCTGACAACAATTGAAAAGTCTATAATACAAGTTTCTGGAGTGGCACACACTTCAATAAGGACTTAAATTACTCGTTCCTTGTAGTAGAATATGTAATTAAATTTTGGTATCGATTGGAAAATTGGTACTCACGGTACATAATTTTATACGTCAAAAATGATACTTTTTTTATATTTTTCTACGTGTGTTTCTTGAGCTATAAAGAAAGTACTATTCTTTCGATCATTCTTAAATGCTCTAAGCACAATGAATATGGTAAAAACAACAGTTTAAGCCTACCATGGTACATGTGCCCCTCTTTAGGTAGCTGTTTGACTATTTTTAATGTAAGTGTAATATTCACCTAAAAATAACACTTACATTAAAAATAGTTAAACAACTACCTAAAGAGGGGCTTATGTACCAGGGTAGGCTTAAACTGTTGTTTTTACAATATTTATTATGCTCAGAAAATTTGAGAATGATTAAAAGAATGGTACTTTCTTTATAGCTCAAGAAACACACGTAGAAAAATATAAAAAAAAGTATCATTTTTGACGTATAAAATTATGTACCGTAAGTACCAATTTTCCAATCGATACCAAAATTTAATAACATATTCTACTACAAGAAACGAGTAATTTCAGCACTTATTAAAGTGAGTGCCACTCCAGAAACTTGTATTATAGACTTTTCAATTGTTGTCAGGTCGACATCTCAAAATTAAAAAGTTCCAGAGATATTCCCATATATTTCTGCTGTCTATATTTTTTTAAACTTGATATTTTTTTTCAATTCATATTTTCTTCGGTCCGATAATTTTGTAGGATCCTATATTTTATTTAGCTAAAAAGCTCAATATTTTTCTGGGCCTTATTTTTTTCGGGCCCTACTTTTTTTGAGTTATATTTTCTTTGGGCCTTATATTTTCTTGGGTTCTAATTTTTTTTGGGCCCAATATTTTTTCGATTTTTATATTTTCTTGGGCTCTATATTTTATTGGGCTCAATATTTTTTTGAATCTTATATTTGTTTGGGCAAAATATTTTTTTATTATTTTCTTTTCTTGGCTTACATATTTTTTGGGCCCGATATTTTTTTGATTCTTATTTCACTTGAGCTCTATGTTTTCTTGATTCTTATGATTCCTTGAGCTCTATATTTTTTTGGGCCCAATATTTTTTGAGTCATATTTTTTTTACTCTTGTGTATTCTTGGCTCGATATTTTTTTGAGCCCAATATTTTTTTGAAACATATTTTTTCGGGCCTAATATTATTTTTATCATTATATTATCTTGGCCTCTAAATTTGAGAGCTCAATATTTTTTTTATTCTTATATTTACTTTGACTCTATATTTTGCATTAACACAATTTAAATTTTGCATACCACTGGGACCGTGTATCATAAATTGTTTAACAATACTATATGGTTTTGGATAAATATCTCTATTTGGGATTTCTGCACTTATTATTTTAGCAATTTTTTTGGGAATGTCAAATTTATCATTTTTATCTAAGAATAAAAACATATGCATATGCGTTAACCCTCGTTTTTGAAATTCAATTACATAACTATTTGCAATACATTTTTCTAATATTCTCTTTTTTATTACTAAAATTTTGAATTCTTCTACTTTTTAATAAAATACTTTTGTTATAATTTCGGTCTATCTATTGCATTTTCATAAATTTCCAAGTTTTCAGTTATTTCTTTCCAATGTGGGTCACAGGTCTTAGTCACAAAAAGGTCAGGTTTACCATGATAATTTACAAGTGTCATTGAGTTAATGTAATTTTGTTTTAAACATTGTGGACTTTCTGTAAAGTTTCATGGTAATATTACCATTTTTCCAATTTTTGGAAAATCTAATTCTTTTTTGTTATGTAAATAGTCCATAACACCTTTGTAACAATCACTTCTTAATACGTTTTGGTTTTTTCGTATGAAATATAATCTGGAGTTTTTAACTTTTACAAACGCATTGACAATGAACTGTTGAGATAATTTTCCCTAATTGAGGAATAGATTAAATTCATTTCTAACACTAAATCTATACTTATGAAATTTTAAATTCGAAATATTAGATTTTCCAAATTTACTTTTTATACTTTGCATCCATCCAAAACCACCATTAGGATGAATAAGCGGATATGTCATAGAATCTGTATGTTGGCTATTTGTCAGTATACTAATTGGTTGATCATACTTAAAATTAATGACAATAGCACGGTCAATAGGAGAAAGATCGTCTCCTCCAACATATACTATTGCAACTTCATTACAGGTAGGTAGATTATATTTATGTTTATTCAAATTATCATTGCGGACAATAGACATAGTAATAGTTCTTGGAGGACAATAGATTTTTGCACATCATTGTAGTTCTTGTTGTGTTACTTTATGCATTATTTTATAGGCTTGAGCATAAGGGTTAATGTCTCTTATTAAGATATCTAAATTTTTTAATAATGTTAAATTTATATTGAACTTATATCGTTCAATCGTTGCCATTTCATTATCTGAAATATATAATTGTCCATATTTACGTGCTTCATCTTTATTAGAATGTAACGCATATACATTATGGTAGATTTATCCACATATTCTAATAACTTGTGGGTAAAGACCCGGCAATGTATCAAAATTGGCACCAAAACTTGCAAATGCTAAAATATCATTGTACAACCTAACATTTCGTCGAAAATAAATAATTTGTTCCGTTAATTCAGCTGCTAAAAACTGTAATTGTTCTGGGTAAGAAGGATTTTCTAACAATTCTACTTTACCTTAATGACAACAATTGGAGAAATCGTTACTTCTAGTATATTCAAAAGCAAAATGATTCGCATCACAATAAACACATGTATTTGTCATGAAGCCAATGTAATTTTCAGATATGAGATTTTCATCGAAATATATATTTGCTATACAACCAATCAGTTTCGAATTAATTTTTTTCAGTTAGTATTTTTTTATTTGATTTCTTCAATTTTTTTTCTACTTTGCCTTTTATTGTGTTATCAATAACTTTGTTCAATACAATATTATGATTGTTATTATAATTATTATCATTGTAATTTTCATTATAATCATTGTCTTCAATTTTTAATCGCTTACACTTTATAAATAACGTCTTAAATTAATAAGAATCATATTTATGTTTTCGCTTTTTTTCATCTATTGGTTTATTTATTGTAGTATCATTATTAACATGTTTATTGTCATCAATTTATATTTGTTTACACCTTGTGCGTGATTCTTTTATTTGGTAACAATCATTTTTTACTTGTGTTTTCTCAACAATATCGGCATTTTCCAATTTTTGATTTTTAATTTGTACCATTCTCTCATATTCATTATATTGTTCACCAATAAGTTTTCGATAAGTCTTTTTTTTGCGTAATTTTTCTTTTTCATGCAATTTTTTCAATTTATTAGTATCTATATTTTAAATTGATTTTATTTTTTATATCTTAATATTTTCAATTTTTTAAATATTTATTTGGTTGTTCTTCATTCATTTTTCTGTAAGCTTTTTTTTACGTGTAGCTTCATTTGTTCCATTTTATCAGAACCTTTTTTATTTTTTATTTTATTTTTGTTATCTCAGTATTTAAATTTTTTTTTATATTCATTGGGTTGTTTTTATTTAATTTTTATATAATTTTCTTTTTTACGTATAGCTTCGTTCGCACGTATTTGTTCCAAGTTATCGATTCTCATTTTTTCCCTGAATTTTTGATAGATTATCCTATCCAAAATTTTAAAAAATATACATTAATAAAAATATGTCTTTTTCACATAACATAAATTTTTTCGAAATCAATCAACTAAATTCACAAGAAAATATTAAATAATTATAAATTTGATTTTTTAAATAAATACAATAAATTCAAACCTTCTGTTGAAAGATGCGGTAAAAAATTCAATGAAAAAAAGAAATAAGATTAACTTTTAATGCTTTTGCGGTTGTAAATGATTTGCTCTAATATTCTTTGAATATCAAATAGCGAGCGCGAAGTGTGAGCGTTTTCGGTCGTGCCTTATATGCAAGAAGCGGAGCTTTTTGCATGCCTTGCATCGCTTCGCGATGCAAGGCCCGAGGGCATTTCAGAGCTGAGCGAAGCGAAGCTCTGAAAAGACCGAGGTGCGAGCTACAGCGGCCCATTGGGTCGCTGTGGCGAGCTAGTTTTTCCTTTGATGAAATGTTAATAAATAAGCTAAAATAATTTGAAACAGAAAAAATTTTCATTTATTCAGAATTTCGTTTGTTTGTAACGAAATAATGTAGGTTAGTGAACAAAATAATTCTATATTTTTCATATGAAATGATAAGAAATTTTATCTACTTTAAGAATCTGTCCAGTTTTTCAAATTCAAGTAAGTAGAACCTGAGATATCGCCAATTGAAGCTGTAGTGCAAACTCCTTGCAATACGACATATGCGTGCAATATGGCGATTGCTTTCCTTACTAAAAATTCTTTCATTATAAGGTAAGTAATCTCATTTATTTAAAACCCTGAATCCACTTCATTTGAATGTATTATACAGCATTAATATTATGACAAAGCAGGTACAATAGAGTCAAAAGTAATTTTTCACCACACCACGCGTAAAGTGCATACTGTACTCCCTCTAAACTAAGCCTACAATACATCGAGTGCGCCTTATTAATTTTTAAGTTTGAGTCCATCTACGTTTACTCTTTTTTTCATGTTCTTAAGAGCAAAGACGCTGGCAGCGCCGAAATACGATATGTAAATAAATAGAGTGGCTAGAATCGGAACTTCGATTCATATAACTTTCGAAACCGCGCTAGTCGTTATTTCTAATACGCATTTCATGTCCGAGTTAACCAGCTGACTTATGTGTTTCGAGTCGACTCGAGTTTGTTCAGTTTTGTTAGTATATTAGGCTTCACACTTAGAAGGATACTAAATACAAAAATAACATTGGTTAGTATATTTATACATAAAAAATACAAGAGACCTCGTATTTGTTTTTCATATATACTTGGGGGCAAGCGCGTCACCCTCATCTTGCTTTTATAACTTTAAAAAAATATTTAAGAATTTGCAATTTCTTTAATAACTTTTATTAAAAAATACTAAATGATATTAATTATTTAAAAGTTTTCTTGAGGTAAATCTTCAACAATCTTTTAATGAATCTAATCATCTGTGAAGTCCTAGCTTTATACCAGGACGGAATTAATAATAATTAAATGCTTTGTGTTATGAGAGCTACTTGTATATGTTTTATTATCATATTAAATGAAGAATAAAGTCAGTAATTGATTTATAACCGTTTTATTAAATGTCAGTCTAGTAGTAAAAAGATTCTAAATTTAACGCTGTAATGTAAGTCCAAAAATGGGGGGCACATTTCTGACGATGACAGCGACGACAGCGGCGATATACTTTCAATAGTAAAGAGAGAATATAATATGAATAGATCTGAAATGCAGCTGAAATTCAGCTGAAACCAAACCAAAATTTACCTAAAATTGCTTAAAATTAATATAAATTTCAGCTAATTTTTAGTTAACTTTTAGGTAACTTTTAGCTAATTTTCAGCTAGCTTTAAACTTAAGTTTAGCTAGATTCTAGCTAAATTTTAGCTAACCAAGGATGAATCGAATTCTCATACACAGTGGCAGTGACAGCGGCAGCAGCGGAATCTTTTCATAATATATACCCCCCTGCTCGCTTCGCTCGCCAACCCCCCTTTTGAATTTAATACATAGATTTTATAATGTATATAATCCCTTGTAATAATTTTACATTCATATACTTATATACGTTTATACATTTTTTATGTTTCAATAATTATTATTGTACACATAATATAAAATATAACATATGATATAAATATTTATTTATACAGCGCATATTAGACGCTATTATGGTCACCATCTCCAACCGATCTTTATTTTGCATTATGCTCCGAGAATCACCTCCTAACTTGTAAAGGCTCAATTCTTATTTCATTTATCTGGCATCAACAAATATTTTTTTTTTGTAAATTTCTAAAATCTTTTATAATATAAAAAGAAAAATAAATCTCATGATAATTTAAATCAAATTGACCTGATTTATCAGATTTTGAGTTAAAAAATTAAAATTTTAAATAAAATTCAGAAAAAATTAGCTAAACTTAGCTCAAAAATTTAATTTCCAGCTAAAATTCTCAATAAATTAGCTAAACTTAGCTGAAAAATTAAAATTTTAGCCGAAATTAATATAAATTAGCTGAAATTCTCAATAAATTAGCTAAACTTAGCTGAAATATTAAATTTTTAGCTAAAACTCTGAATGAATCAGCTAAAATTAGCCAAAAAAAAATGAAATTTTTAGCTAAAATTCACAATGAATTAGCTAAAATTTACGATAAATTAGGTGAAATTTACCATAAATTAGCTAAATTTATTAGTAAAAAGGAGGAGTTAAGGGAGGATTTTGAGAGACTGACAGCGGCAGCAGCGAAAATCTTGCAGCGAAAAAATTCTATAATATAGAAAGATATAGATATACTAATTAATGTCATTTTTGTATCTTGTATTTTTTTTTAGTGTGACGGCCCTATCACGTTTATGCAAGTTTTGTTTGTCGATATTTATGCGTTTAAGGAATCATCATTTGCGGAGTGTTGTAAATTAATATTAGTGCGCGATAATGAATTATTAATTCGACTTACCGCCTGATGTGGTGAAAAGTCGTATATATACCTGGAGAGTGCATTAAGCAAAGCAGGCCCTGTGTGGCCCTAGCTACGCTCCGGCGTGAACTAACACACAGGGCGTGGCTTGCTTACTGTACTCCCTTGGTGAATAATATACTATTATAAGAAAAGAACGAGATTACTTACCTTATAATAAAAGAATTTTTAATAAGGAAAGCAATTGCCATATTGCACGCATATGTCGTATTGCAAGTAGTTGGCGCTAGAGCTTAAATTGGCGATATCTCAGTTTCTACTTACTTAAATTTAAAAAACTGGACAGATTCTTAAAGTAGATAAAATTTCCTATTATTTTATATAAAAAATATAAAAATATTTCGTTCGCTAACCTACATTATTTCGTTATAAACAAACAAAATCCTGAAAAATAGAAAATTTTTTCTATTTTAAATTATTCTAGCCTATTTATCAACATTTGAAAGTAATATATAACAATTTATCATTAAAGCTGAGATTCTGACATTTTCTAAACACATGTTGAACTTCAATAAATATTTATTAAAAGTCAAGTTACAAGGTTTTTTACCAGGGCGTCCCGCGCTTGCGCCACGTCTTTATGTTTTTTTGCAATATATTTGTCATATTTCTGGTCCTAATAATCGAATCGACATACAACGGAAACGATTTTTTTTTGTTTTTTTATTAAAGAACAAGTTTTCACAGAGAAAATTACTGTATCTATTGTAGTTCATAAACTATAACGATTTCGAAAATTAATTTGCTTACAACAAATTACTCGACTGCTTGCGCACGGAAAGAAATTTCGTCTGTGGGTATCTCGATATTTAGAGTCTATTGCTTTTATGAAAGAAACAACATTTCATAACTCTACATTTCGTATTATTTCAATTCATAAGAGTATAAAATAAACTCTAAGAATCCTCGAATACATGCAAAACGAAACTGAACTTGATCTTACTCGAAATTCGTAAATATGAAATTCATGAGTCATCGCAATAGCGCAAGCGCACGGCCGAGCTACCTCAACTTGGCTCTGGGCGTCTGCGACCCCGAGAGTCGAGATTCTCGATTTCTGCAATACATTTGAATAAGTGACTCCTACGTTAGCAGTTAAATAAATACAGGTATTCGAAAAAGTTGTTTGGAATTAACACTTATATATATTTCATCCGTTAGTAGAAACACCAACAAACATTGTAACGTTTGGCTTTTCTGGTAAGCTGCGGTTGCATCAGACTTTTATGAGGATGATCTGCGGCGGTAGATAAAAGCCAAAGCTGAAATTCATAAACTAATTAAATTAATTAAAGTTAAGAAAATTTGATGATAAAAAAAGAAAATAATAATGAAAAGAAAAGATAAATGCAATTAAGAATTTAACTTTACATAAAAAAGAATAATTTATAGTAATGACGAAATTTAAATGTTTAAACAAGAATAAATAAACTTAATAGTAGAGATATAAACAATGGGTCGGAATACAGGAAAGGTTTTGCGGAACTAGGTAAATAAGTATTTTTAACGATTGATTTAAATTAAATTAAATTTTTTGTTAATTGATTAAATAATAACTTTAAGGAGTTTTCTTTACAACGACGATATAAAAAAATATACAAATGCAAACATAAAAAATTATTCTTTAATCTAATTTAACAAACTAAATAATCTCTTTACGATCGGCGGTAATAAGAAAAATAAATCGTAGTTCCTTGTTTTCACCGGTAGATGGCGTGGCGTTTAATAATCGTCTGTGAAAATAAAGAAAAAGAAAGAATATGAAATTAATATTTATAACGCAATTATAATTGATAATTATCTACGGTGGGTAAACCCGAGATCTACTTTACCGCCGGCAGTTACGGTGGCGGTAGGTAAGGCAGGTGACAAGGTCGGTACAGGAAAAGCGGGGCAGTTATGACAGGTGACTCTTTTCACTCACGAGAGAAAATCTACTCGAGAGTGGAGGGGGGGGATGCTGATCCCTGAACCTCACAATGACCAGGGTGGAGGTAGATGGAGAGATATCTGTGTAGTGGAATCCCCCGACTACATAGATAGGACGGTGATAGAGATTCTTACCATGCACAGCATAACTTCTCTACATAGCAAGAAGAGAGAGGAGTCTGTGTAGTGGAATCTCCCTACTACTCAGATTGAAAGGAAAGGAATACAGGTACGGAGTACTCTTACTGTGCAGAGCATAACTTCTCTACACAGCGAGAGCGGAGAAAGGACTGGGCTGAGCCAGCTGCCGTTCAGTTATATATGCTCTAGAGCTCGCTATTCCCATTGCGGGAGTAGCGCCTCGTAGCGGCTGAGCACGGGTACTAAGCTTTAAACGCGATGCTTGAATTTGCTCCGTCGCAACATATACAGACTCTTGAGGCGCCGCCACTCGACTCTCGGAGTAATAGAATATTTCGACGGTCCTTACGAAAACTATCACTCCTATTTAATGCCAGCAAAAAGAATCACTTTTTGATGAATGCCAACGAAAACTATCATTTTTTGTTGTGTGCCAGGCAAAACTAATACTTTTGAAAAGTTTCCAACGAAAAAAATCACATTTTGATAATAGCCAGCGAAAACAATTACATTTCGAAAAATGCCAACGAAAACTATCATTCCTTGTTGCGTGCCAGGCAAAACTAATACTTTTAAAAAGTTTCCAACGAAAAAATCACATCTTGATAATTGCCAGCGAAAACAATCACATTTTGAAAAATGCCAACGAAAACTATCATTTCTTGTTGTGTGCCAGGCAAAACTAATACTTTTAAAAAGTTTCCAACGAAAAAAATCACATCTTGATAATTGCCAGCGAAAACAATCACATTTCGACAAATGCAAACGATTTTTTCGTTGGAATCTTTTTAAAAGTATTAGCAACGAAGATAGATACTAATAGAAGCGCAGAACCCCAAGGCTCTTTGAAGATAAAAATATGTAGTAGGTACCCCGACCACGCGCGGCGCTAACGTCGCTTTCAGTAGGTAAATGACAACGACCGATCGGTGAATGAGCGGCAGTTATCATTGCTGTTTATTCCGATAATATTTGGAAACTGTAATAAAATTAAAAAAGTATGATTAAACCGAATATAATTATTTGAAAATAAATTAAGAGAATTAAATAGTGAAAAACAATAGAAGTTAAACTAAAATTGTTATTCTTAAACCCCAAAAGGCGAACAATTTATATATAACGTTTGCAATCACCGATAGCGTAATGGATAAGTCGCTCGCGAGACAATCCTTTTGACGTCGGTTCAAATCCCGTTCGGATTTTTTTTTTCTTTTGCAAGTGTAATATAGTATATTTCGGTACAAGTGCGATAAAGTGATTTTTTACTCTTGTGGCGGTTTGCGCCCGAGCGAAGCGAGGGTGAAAAGGTCACACGAGTAAGAAATCACTTTCTCGCACGGGTATCGAACACTATTTTTTGACACGTCGTGTGAGAAGCTCCATTTTCGCAAGTGTCACTTTGTACAGTGTGCGTGAAATCGAGCTTCTCGCACGAAGTGTCAAAAAAAATATTATAGTATATTCATGAAATCAAGAGTATTAAAAATTTTAATTTTAATGAAATTAAATTTTTTTATATTTATAATAATAATAACTTTATGATATTATTATATTTAATTTTATTATTAAACTATAATTATCTTTTTTTAAATGTGTACAATTTCCAAAGTGAACAAAATAAAATGAAAAAAATTTTGAAAATAAATAATATGTGAGTGAAATTTTTTTTTTAACAATAAAATTATTTAAAAAAGAATATTTTAGCACATTGTTACGTTTTTTATAATTATTATAGACAGTTTAAATTTATGAGATAAATAATAGTCCTTTTAATTATTTAAAATTGAATGTTGAAATTAAAAATTAAACATTCTCTTCGTAAGATTTTAAAGTAAAAGTTATTCGAAACTACATTTAACTCACTTATTATTTATCTTAAAAATTTTTTTAATTTTATTTTGTTCACTTTGGAAATTGTATGCATTTAAAAAAAATAATTATGGCCTAATAATAAAATTAAATATAAAAAAAATTCAATTTCATTCAAATTAAAATTTTTAATACTCTTGATTTTATGAATATACTATAATATTTTTATTACACTTGCAAAAGAAAAAAAAAATCTGAACGGGATTTGAACCAACGTCAAAAGGATTGTCGCGCGAGCGACTTATCCACTACGCCATCGGTGATTACAAACATTATATAAAGAATTGTTCTATATAAATTGTTCGCCCTTTGGGGTTTAAGAATAACAATTTAAGTTTAACTTGAATTGTTTTTTATTATTTAATTCTCTTAATTTATTTTCAAATAATTATATTCAGTTTAATCATACTTTTTTAATTTTATTACAGTTTCCAAATATTATCGGAATAAAAAGCAATGATAACTGCCGCTCATTTACCGATCGGTCGTTGTCATTTACCTACTGAAAGCGACGTTAACGCCGCGCGTGGTCGGGGTACCTACTACATATTTTTAGCTTCAAAGCGCCTTGGGGTTCTGCGCTTCTATTAGTATTTATCTTCGTTGGTATTAGTATTGCCTGGGACATAGCAAGAACTGATAGTTTTCGTTGGCATTTTTTGATGTGTGATTGTTTTCGCTGGCAATGATCAAGATGTGACTTTTTTCGTTGGAAACTTTTTAAAAGTATTATTTTTGCCTGGCACACAACAAGAAATGATAGTTTTCGTTGGCATTTTTCGAAATGGGATTGTTTTCGCTGGCAATCATCAAGATGTGAATTTTTTCGTTGGAAACTTTTTAAAAGTATTAGTTTTGCCTGGCACACAACAAGAAATGATAGTTTTTGTTGGCATTTATTGAAATGTGATTGTTTTTGCCGGAAATTTTTTACAAGGTATAGTTTTGTCTGGCATACAATAAAGAATGATAGTTGTGCCTGGAATGCGATAGAAAATGATAGTTTTCATCGCATATTTTGATAGTGATAGTTTTCGCCGCGTTTTTCGAAGTGATAGTTTTCGTAGGCACCGTCGATGTATACACTGTGAATAGCCGGATCTTGAATCACGACGTCTGAGACGTCCAGCGCGGAGTTAATTTTTGCTCGGCCTCGTATTAAGAGTTTTTAAGCTTTTCTAAAATTATTATCATTCGATATACGATTGATAGTTATAGTCACAAACACTCAATATTTTCCTAGTTACAGGCAATTAAAGAGAATCACTAAAAAAGTTACTAGATTTTTAAACGCATATAGTTCTTTAGCATTGATAGCTAGAAGCTTGAAACTTTTTTTAAATCAAAGCTGAGCTCAAATCCTTTCGAAACAGTTTGAAGCTTCTAGCTATCAATGCTGAGTGTTTGTGACTATAACTTTAGCTTTTTCCATATTTTATCATCTGAAAACTTATCCCGAAGTTTGAGCAAAATCCGTGATCCGGAGGGGTGACACTTCTAGTTAGTTGATTCTCTTATTTCGTATACGAATATTCTTTTCCTTCATACCCGTGCCGGAACTTCGCCTAAAAGTGCCTCTCGTGCGGCAGGGAGCGGGCAAATTACATTCACGTTTTTCTTTACAGTCGCATGCTCAGAAGCTACTGCGCACCTTCATACTATAGCAGTTTCGGTCGCTTCACTGTCTGCTGTATGTGTTCCGAGTATATCTATATATACACCACATGTCTAACCTTTGTTATTATACATCTAACATTGTTAGACTTATGAATGTTAAAATTATGAAATACACACACATGATAATTACACGCGTTCTTTTTTCATATGAATTATGATTTGAATATTTACTATGTATCCTATGTTAGCAGCTATAAGATACACATGTTCGGTTTCCTCACATTTCTTACGTACATACACAACATTTTTTTAACCCAAATTATTTTTTTCACGACACTTACAACACGTTTCTAGACACTTCAGAAATTAAAACACAAATAAAATTCTTAAATATTCATGTTCTTACATGTATTTTTTTGTTTCATTACACATTTTATTTATTTGAAATATTAAATAAAACAAATTATTTATTTTCGATTCTTTCTTTCTTTCTGTCTTTCTCTCTCTCTTTCACGCTCTCAACATATGCTATAGTTGCTTACGCATGCGTGCTACAACAAACTAAAGCATCAAATGACTTTTCACTCAAAGTCGTTTTCGATGTATTTTTTTACTTAAAAATGGATTTTTATCTTTTTGGGATGGCGAAGTTCCGGCCGGGCATGAAGGAAAATCGTATACGCTCCTCGGCACGAAAAAGGCTCATCATATGCGCGTGTTTTGCTTTGCTCGGCTGACGCCTCGCAAAGCAAACTTACACGCGCATGTAATGAGCCTGTTCCGTACCTCGGAACGTAATATACTATTCCGAATTCAGTACTGATTTCACACTGATTCATTGTCGATTAGGCTCGAATTTTGTACCTTATTTGTTTTGCGTTATGGAACCATTTTCAGAACATGCGCAGTACTGATTTTGTGTAAATTTTATGTTATTTTACACTGATTCAATGTTAACCAAGTCCTGATTTCAATGTGAAATCAGTACTGAATCAGTACGAACTTTTTTAACAGGGAGGATATTAAGGCGCAGATTTTGCTCAAATTTTGGTAGAGAATTTTGGACGTAAAAACATGAAAAAAGCCAAGTTACTAGAGTCTAACGCTCAGTATTTCTCTAGTTATAGGCAATTCAAGAAAATCACTATAAAAGTTACTAGATTTTCAAACGCTTATAGTTCCTCAGCATTGATAGCTAGAAGCTTTAAACCTTTTTGAAATAAATGCTGAGTTAAAATCCTTTATATATTATGTTTATATATTATAAAGCAATGAAAATTAGACCAAATCTTAGCATTTATTATTAATTAATGATATAAAGAGGAATTTCAGGTTTATATGCCGTAACTACTTATTCAAAAGGATTTTAACTCAGCTTTTATTTTTAAAAAGTCTTAGACTTCTAGCTATTAATGCTGAGGAACTATGAGCGTTTGAAAATCTAGTAACTATTATAATGATTTCCTTTAACTGCCTATAACTAGGAAAATATTGAGCTTTAGACTCTAGTAACTTGGCTTTTTTCATGTTTTTACGTCCAAAACCATCTCCCAAAATTTAAGCAAAATCTGCGTCTCAATACCCTGACACTCTCCTTGTTAGTCACTTTCAAAAATTGGAAGATGCAATGGATATTTTATTGCTATTTAAATTATTTTAAAATCATTTTGAATTTTGATTTTCATGAAATTCCAAATTTAAAAATTGAAATTTCTAATAATGTATAAATTTTAAAAATTTCATTTGATTCATCAATTTTTCATTCAATAATTAAAATAATTTCTACCTATTTTAAGCAAAAATTTTTTACATTTTATAAAACAAAATATATAAATATTTTCAGTGTATTTGAAATAAATTCTCAATTTTAGAATTCGAACAAATATTTAAACATTTTTTCAATTTTTTAATAAATTAAATTAACCATGAGTTTATGAAAAATTTCTTCTATACTATTTTTATTAAATTAAGGTATTCTTTGAATATTTAATAAATTTTTACTTGAATTATTTAAATAAAAATGAAATGTGACTAGTATTATTAACAATGAATAATTAACTAACAAATGTTATGCTTATACCGATGAACATATACAAGTTTCAAAAATTGTCTAACCAGATGAGTTCCTAGCCGAGTGGGCTAAGACATGGGCGATAGTTTTTTTTTGTTCTGTTTAACATCCTAGGAGACCATATTCAAATCAAAAATAAATAATTTTTTTTTTTTTTTTTAATTTTATAGCTTATTTTTAATTAGTTATAACATTTTTTTTCATAATCATGTAAAATGAAAGGGTTATTTATAATTTGATGATTAAAGAAAGTGTTTTGAGAATTTAATTAAATCAAAAGAATTCTTTGTGAATACTTTGTATATACTTCAAAAATTAAAGTCGTTGGACATTCGTTAATAAACAAACCAATCATTAAGAATTCTTTATCGATACTTTCGTTTACGAAAGTACACATAAAGAATTCTTTTTCAATTCTCACTTTGGCACCGTATGCTTGTTGGGCAGGTATAAAAAAAAATAAAATTTCGCGGTACATGAGATCTCGTTTCATTTTCATTCGTCAGAGCTCACGTGAGATCTCGTGTGAGATCTCATGTCATAATTTTCAGTAGGGTAAATAACTAAGAGAGATACATAAATTTTTTCAAATACTTTTTCACTCCTTATAAAAAAACAAAGAAATTTATTTTTTTAAAACGAAAAAATATTAATTAGAACCGTAAGTATTGCTATTTTTGTTTAAAATAGTCGAAAATCAACGTGTTACTAGCGCTTAACGGATCATAACTGGGCTTTTAATAAAAAATAAAAGCTCTATAACCTCTTATTTTAAAGCTTTGATGATAAACTTAAAAAAGATCAATTTCGAATAATTATTTTAATTTATTACAAGTTTATGTTAATTTAAAATTGAAATGTTAGCCGGAAAATTGCAGAAATATTTGATTATAAGCATTTTTAATGTGCTTATAAGTAAAATATATTCATCAAAATCACTAAACATTATTACACAAATCAGGACAAGCATTTTGAGTTACTCTGTTAAAAATATATTATTGAAATTAAGAAAAAAGTGACGGAAGCTCATTTCATAAACTTTATTGAATGGCATTAAATAATAATTATTTGAATTTCAATATTATTTTAAGTTTTAATACATTGATGCATGGTAATTAATACAAAAATTGTCAGAACAATTATTAAAAATTCCAATATAGTTTTCTTAAATTCAATAAACTATGTATTAAGGACGTTTCCCCGTTCTAAGTCTTTTTCGGTAGTTATCTAAATTATCGACATTTAATCGAAGTTTGTCAACATCGTGCGTTGTTCATTTATTCGCGCAATTTAAACATATTTGGTTATAGATATTTACATGTGACCTATGTAGGTTATTATTTGGTTATAAATATTTACATGTGATCGCTGTAGGTTATTATTTAATTCATTTGCAATGCCTTCTGAAAGATATCATTGGAAAGGTAAATATGTTTCGAAAAAAGTTCACGAACATATGTTGTGACGATCAGAGATTGGGAAAAATAATAAAAGAAGATGCATTGCTTCTGTTCAAAAAATATGCAAAGAAGAGAAAATTGTTGATGAAACCGCAAAATGTGTTGTCGAAGGAGCTCGTATTGTTGATTTGAAACACATGGCTAAACAAATGTATTGCACCCAATGCGGAGAAAAACTACACCTTGGTGATATCAAGAGTGAAAGAATTCGTGGACTGGAATCATTTTTTAAAGTACAATGTGATACCATGAAGGACGTGATTTCTGATCACCTAAGAGGTATTTCTGATCACATATTTACTTGTAAAAAAGTAAAAATCTATTTTTCCTCATAAATTAAAAATCGGTTTTTCCTACTAAAATCTTAAAGATTATGATTTATAATAAATAATGATCAGAAATTACGCCCTGATCAGGAACTACGTCCTTTACGGTAATTGTACTAATTTACAATCAGTCGAAAGTGGACCGTTACATCAGATTCCTGGCAGTAGTAATAAAGTATTTGAAGTAAATTCGAAACTCCCTGTAGGTACATAAGTTAATTAGTAATTTAATGTATTATCATTTTATACTTTAAATAAATAAGTTATCATTAATAAATTACTATTGTAGGAGCTATAAGTTCAGGTATGGGGTGTACTCAAGCTGATACATTTTTAAGTACTTTTGAGATACTTATTTTATCAAAAAATAATTATAAAAATCAGGAGAGATTAGTTGGCCCATTTATTGAGGATGTAGCAAAGAAAAGTTGTGTTCATGCTGTTGAGTTTGAACGATCATTAACCTTAGAAAATTTAGAAAAACTAAAAAAATCATTGTAAGTTTCCTATCAATTTATCCTATCCTATATCCTTTTAATCAATTTCCTTTACAGTATATGTATATTTCTATTAATTTTTAAACATTTTAATAAGTTAATGACTATTTTTGATTGTAATGATGCAAGATTCCCAATATTTTATTTCAAGACAGAAAAATCGTCAATGAAAAAGTTTAATTTTTGTGTAAATATTAAAACTTTATATTTATAATTTTTATCCTGTAGTTATATTTTAAACTAGAAGAATTGTAAATAAGCATATGTACTTTTTTATGATTTTTGCTTTATTATTGCTATATTTTAAATAAAAATCATGAAACTTCAAAGGTATAAAAATACGAGGATTATATTATTTTCTCTTGGTTGGTTTTAGATTATATATCTTATAATAGGAAATGTAGTCAATGTGATTACAATGAAAAAACGAATACTGTAAAAGAACACGATTGTTGCTTGAACTTTCATGGCAGCGCTAAGGCTATGGAAGCCGAAGGTGCTCATAAACTTGTTCTAGAAAGTAAAATTCTAAAAGATGCGAATGTTGAAATTGGTACTTTTATTACTGATAATGATAGTAGTAGTATTAGTGCTATACAAAATGCACCTTCTAACTTTATTATTAAACAATCGGGTATGAATCATACCAAAAAAGGAGTTAGCAATGAACTTTATAATATTGATTCTAAATCAAACAAAGATCCAGATCGTGAATTACATCATGATACCCTGAAATCATTAAAAAAATATTTTACTTTTGCTGTAAAACAAAATGTTGGAGATTTAGAAAAAATGAGTGCTGCCATAAAAAATATTCCAAATCATGCTTTTAATAACCATGATGGTTGTGAATCTTAGTGCAAAGCTAGCAAAGAAAAAGAAAATTACATAGGATTGGAATGAAAAAATCCAGTATAATATCAAAAATTAAAAAATTCCTTTGATAGGTTAGCTGAAAATGCTACAAATTTTTTAATGACAGCCTCCTCACAAGCCAATGAAAGTCTTAATAATTCCATGTGCAGTAAAGCTCCTAAAAGAATATGTTATAGCAAAAGTGAATCGTGGGATTATAGCTTTGCTTGCACAATTTTTAAAAAAAATTATGGTGAAGCTTATTTAAGTTGTATTTTTATTGTTTTAAACTGCCCATCAATAGCTAGACTTACGCAGCGCATCCAGCGTGTTGATGAAAGTCCATTAAAACGTAAGCTCAGAGAAACAAATATCGATGTTCCCTGGTAGAAAATTAAGGATAAAGATATGCTCGGATAACTAACTGTTAGCTATATATCGTCGCTACGCAGTCGCGATAAGTGTAATATCCCGATCGGAAAGATATCGTGGCTAGCCAAGATGGCATACAAGGCCCTCTATAGGCCGCCAGGCGTGGCCCACGCTGATTTTGTAACGGGGGTAACACACGGCGCAAGCAGGGCCCAGCCTTTTTACGATGATATGCGCATGCGTCAACACAAACTATACATTGCTTTTTTCCTTACCAAAATTTAACTTTGTATAGTTTATGCTATATATAGATATAGATTTACTGCAGAGAAGACGTTGCCTTCCAAGGGCCTCGCTAGCACCCCGTTACACAGCGCCATCCTTCACTACAGTTTGCCTAGAGAGGGCCCTGTTAGGCTTTCTTGGCAACTAGTTGGGGCCAAGCCGGCGCCCTGTTATCATTTCCGATCGGGATAATATAATCACTAAAATAATTAAAATTTTTTTTTTCTGATTTGAAATAAATAATAAATATTATAATATTCATTATTACAATTCATATGAGTTGTAAATAATTTTCAATTAAAATCGTTTACAGAAAGCGAATCTGTATATATACATGCTGCCCGCGATGGCGCCCGTTTGTACAATCGTACAATATATCCTATAGTTGTAAATACTGAATGTTAGATGCGCGCGCATCACTCGACGCCTCGTCTTCTATAAGCATCTATCTTCATCACTATATGTGCAGGTTAAATTGACTTAACTTAACTTTAAAATTATTAAAGATACATATACTGTTATTGTGATAGCGTTAAAATTTTCTGTTCATTATTGTATAACTTAAATTTATTTGCGAACATACACAGTATGATTATGAATAAAATATCCATGTGAAATCAGTGAGTGCGAGTGAGCGAGTGGACATGGAAACTTAGTGTGAGAGAATATATCACTGTAAAAAAAAATAGCAAGAAATTTCGTCGTGGGTTGACGATTCCAATGCGACCATGCACCGTCGATGTTATTTAACATCGTTGAAGCGTGACATATAACTGATTTAACCAAAAAATCTTGTGTTCAGTTTACGTGAAATCACGCAAAGCACGTTAAAATGTCGCCGTTGAACGAAGTTAAATAACCTCGACGTTGCATAGTCGCATTGAAATCGTCGACCAACAACGTGATTTCCTGCTATTTTTTTTACAGTGAAAGACTGTCCGTTTAGGAACTGAAAAGGAAACAAGGAGTGACCAGCCTTTCTCTTTCTCACTAACTGTGTTCTCATATGCGTGCTCACTCGCACTTTGTAATATGCTGTTTATGAATATAGTATAATTCAACATTGACCATATTCTCCCGATACCATCGCGATAATTCGTTAAGAGTAATAAAGGTTTATCGCGATATCTAAAAGCATATGATCGCGACTGCCCGTAAAATACGGGATGACATACTGAAAATATGCTCTACTTTCTACCAGGGTTGAAAGAAGGCGCATTGAGCTTGTACAGACACGTTCTCAATTAAAATATCGAAAAGAAAAAAAAGAAGGGCTTTCATATAGTAGTAATATGTCTCTCTTCAATGTACAAAAATTACCTACACAAAATTCAAACGTCGATGAAAACTGTTTTGTACCAATGTCAGACCAAGCATTCGACGAGTTAAATAACTCGCATATTTTTGAAACAAATGATACAGCAATAGTTTTTTTTATTTATAAACTGGAGGCTTTGGTATGTTCAAAGATGAAGTGTTACAGATATCTTTAAAATGTGGTGAACAATCTTTTAGCTCTTATATTACCCCAACACGTTCAATTAATCCTAGATCATCAGACGTACATAATTTGACTAGGATTAATAAAAATCTTTACAAAAATGGCAAGCAAATAGTGATGAGAACCAAAGCACTTGTTATATCTGATATTTTAAGTTTCTTAAAAAATATAGGAAAAAAATGTGTTTTAGTTGCCCATAAATGTGAATTTGATTCCAGGCGTTTAATTATATTAATAAGAAATTGTAATTTATTTTCTGATTTTGAAGAAATAATTTTGGGTTTTACTGATACTTTGCCATTATTAAAGAAAAAGATTGTAGATGTCGAAAATCATAAATTAACAACTTTAGCAACAAGCAAATTAAAAATTTTTTGCTCAGAAGCTCATAATGCAAAGTTTGATGTTGAAATTCTTGAACAACTTGCAAAAAAATTCTTAGAATTTAAAGACTTGATAGCAATTAATGCGACTTTTGCTGATATTTGTGTACACACTGAAAATAAAGAACGCAGTAAAAGTAATAGAGATACTTTCCTCCCTTTAAAAGATGTCATATCTAAGGGAATGATACAAAGATTATCTGAAACAAATTTCAGTTACAAAGATTTAATTAATGCGTTTAAAAATGGAAAAAATCATGCTGTACAACTACTACAAGGCAAAGTAGATGGAGCAGCAAATATAATAGAAAACAAAAAAATTTTAAATGCTATTTTAAATCATTTAGAAGCAGTTACAAAAGCGTAAAATTTATATTTTTTAAGTATCCTTAATATAAAATTAAAATACAATAATATTATATCAAAAAGATTATTTTCAATATTTATAAAAGTTACTAATGTATTTATGCAAATAAAAATTTTATGTTTTTTATAAAGAATGATTATTTATTCTTATTTTAGTATAAATGATTAAGCTTTCTATTTTTTTTAATGAAATATTATACCATATATATATCATACAACGCATTGTAAAATAACCTATAATAACAGAAAATGTCGCCGAATATTGTTCTCTCTTTCATTCTTTCTTTTCAAAATGCAACGTTGCCAAGTCAATCTTTAAAGTATGATTTCGACAATGTTTTACTTTATAAATTAATAAAAAGCCTTATAACATAGATTGAAACTTTGAGGGTCTGATCATCAAATATTTTTTTATTCACTATCAAAAAATTGTCTAGATGTGTCATTTCTAAAAGGTTTTATTAATGATTTTAAACACTGCCCCATTTAACCATATGTTAAACTTTGTAGTTTATATTTCATATTTCTCTGTATTGAGTATTATAAAGTATGTCGAAAAAACGTGTATAAATTCAAAACATTCTGAACTATCATAATTCCAAGTTTCAATAAGTTCTGCCATTATTTTTTGTTTTTACAGGGCAACGTCCTTAAGTTTAAGAAATTCTAATAAAAATGTTTTATAAATACTTTTTTAAAATTCAATATTTTCTTGAATTTTAATGCATTTTCTTATTAAGAGGAGGTCACATATCTCTGTCCTTTTCTAATCAAAGAATTGAGTTTTTTACAGAAACTAATAACTTTAGTAAAAATTGAAGAGAAAGCCGCATCTCGTATCAAAATAAGCAATATTTCCTTTGATAAGAAAGAATGAATTTTATTGCTTCGTTTTCAAGAAAACCTTGAAAAACTTAAATCATAGAGGTTAGGGTGTGCAATTTGCTTTTTCAAGGTTTTCTTGAGAACGAAGCAATAAAATTAATTTTTTTTTATTAAAGAAAATATTGTTTTTTTTGATACAAGATGCGGCTTTCTCTTCATTTTTTGCTAAAGTTATTAGTTTTTGTAAAGAAATCATTTCTTTGATTAGAAAAGGACAGAGATACGTGACCTCCTCTTAATATTAATAAAAAATTTTGAGAATTATAATTAAAAATTTTATTGTAAGTTTATTAAATTTAATAAAATATAATTGTGATTGAGAAATTGTATTATATATATATTTTTTAAATAAATGATTAAAATTAATATAAAGGGCATACTAGTGTGACAATTGCTGTATCCAGCGTACACAAACAGAGAGTAAGCCAGTGTGCTTACTAGGCATATTCTCTAATGCGAGAGAGAGCAAGAACGGCTCTTCAAAGCTTAGAAAGTGAGCTCTTTATATGCTGTAAGCTCCCCTTTTCCTGCTGCGTGGAGATGCGCGCGTAGTGGTCAAGCTCGGTACTACCACGCTTAATAGTAGCATTTATTAAGTTTAATAATAATTTTATTAACATGGAATACTAATATATCTTCAATTATAATATTCAAGTTTAATAATTAAATGGCTAAACTTCAGTAACCTTCATCTTAAGTTTAAGTATTTTGGATCTCAAGGTTAAACTTCAGTTAATTAATTATTATAAAATTTTAATACATGAAAACATTTTAAGAATTTATATTAAATTTTATAATAATTTATCAAGGTCTTGATAAGATTTAGTTACATGTATCTTTATCATAACATTAGATTAAATACAAGTAACTTAAGTATTCATCAAGCTTAATAATAATTTCATTAACATGAAATATTAATATATTTTTATTTATAATATTGAATTTTAATTAGCGTACTGCTAAAATTCAGTAATCGTTATCTTGAATTTAAAAATTTGTCTATTTATAATTATTTATCAATTTCAATAATTTTTTATATTAAATCTGTTCAAGTAACTTTATTCTTAAATTTAAGATAAATTTTTATCTTAAATGTGTATTAAATTTAAGAATATTTTTAACAGTATAAGCTAGATGTTTCTCAGTTCATTTCTTATCAAAATATAGAGCTTTTACTCATATGCATCTAAGCGCGTGGTCAGCTCACAGCGAACGCGACTCAGTGAAGCGCCTCTTTCATGCTACAATCGGTTAGGCTTTAAATTTGTATAAGTTTCTTAAAGTTTTTATATATTTTTAATATCATAAGAAATGAATAGAACAAATTTTAAGATTATAGCAAATGATAATGATGTATCTCACGTGTATATTAATTTTTAGCTTTTTTTTTATACCTATCCAAACTTGAACATCATTTGTTAAGGGGATGTAAAATGGACACTACACCTGTACTCATAAATATTTACTATCTTTACATGTTATTGCAAAATTTTCAATGAAAAAATGCATTAAATTGTAGTATGTACCGTGAAGATTATTCAGTTAAATTTTTAAATGAATTCATTCATTAATTATTGAAAATTTTGGGTTCCAAAATTATTTATTAAAATTTTTCAATTTTGTACAGGAATCCAAATATCTTAAAAGCTAATGAATGAATTTATTTGATAACTTATCAAAATAATCATCATGGTACATACTACAAGCTAATGCATTTCTTTTCTGGAAATTCAGCAATAATATAGAAAGGAAGCTAATATCTATAAGTTCAGGTGTAGTGTCCGTTTTATATCTCCTTAAGTAATATTTAATATCTTCTAAACCTTATAATAAAATTTATTGAAGGTATAGAATATGAAATTATAACATACATATGCATAGTACACGATACTTTAAATTTCACGCTGCGGTTGTTTTCGTTTAGCATGGTATTTAAATTGTTTACTTGTTCGAATGTTATAGTAACAAGTTACAGTAAAACTTAAAAGGCTTTCGGAACCAAATCGGTGACTTAGTTCAATGCTTACAATAAATGCTCATTATAACATATTTACATATTTACACGACAAAAATATAGTAATTTCCTCTGACCATGTACGTAAAGAATAATTCAAAATTATTTCTATAACAAAAAAATACAAAATATTGTCATAAAGCGAAAAATTCCATCTAACAGTCGATGCGGCATGCGATACCTTTCAATTTAGCATTTTTCGCTTTATGACGATGTTTTGTATTTTTTTGTCGCTGATACTATTTCAAATTATTCTTTATATACATGGTTAGAGGAAATGACTATATTTTTGCCGTGCAAATAAGTAAATGAATCATCATAAGCATTTATTGGGATCTGACATAGACCAGACGCTCTCTGGTGGATAAAATCTGAACGAATAGTAGCATACAAGCAGAAAGCGTTCGTTGATGCGACTTGTATGTTCTTGTATGTCTTGCGTGAAAAGGTTATTATATCACCGATATTTTTGTTATTTTTAACGTATTTTATTATATGTCCTGCTCTGAAAACTTGTTCATCTTTTATAAAATAACGTTTGGTAGGATTAGTATCTGCTCAATAGTACAGAAATATTCATAATTAACAAAAACAGGTACTTGCTCCATATATGACAATGTAAATTGTATACTATGGTACGCCATCTTAGCTTAGACCACGCCCCCATGTCAGATCCCAATTGTAAGCACTGAATCAAGTCACCGATTTGGTTCCGACAGCCTCTTAAAGGAAGTCATTAAAATTTAAAATATTTAAGAATGCCCAGTTGAATCTAGAGCAAAAGAGGCGCTCCGCTGGGTCGCGTTCGCTGCGAGCTGACCGCGCGCTTAAATGCATACTAGTAAAAGCTCTATATTTTGATAAGAAATGAACTGAGAAACATCTAGCTTGGCTCAAAATGTTTGTCTTGATTTCTTTTATAATGTCTAGGGATTTTAATAAATATATTTTACTTATAAGCAAGTTAAAAATGTTTATGAACAAATATTTCTGCAATTTTTCGGCTGAAATTTCAATTTTAAATTAACATAAACTTGTAATAAATTCAACTAATTATTCTAAGAAATTGAATTTTTTAAGCTTCTATTCAAAGCTTTAAAATAAGAGGTCATAGAGCTTTTATTTTTTATTAAAAGCCCAGTTATGATCCGTTGAGCGCTATTAACACGTTGATTTTCGACTATTTTAAACAAAAATAGCAATATTTCCGGTTCTAATTAATGTTTTTTTGTTTTAAAAAAATGAATCTCTTTGTTTTTTCATTAGAAATAAAAAAGTATATTAAAAGATTTATGTTTCTCTCCTAGTTTTTCACTTATAACAGATTAAACAATTAAACTGTTTATAAGAAATTTTTGACCTCTCGGATCGAGATCCTCCATCGATATTTGTAATCAGCGACCAAAAATATATAAAAAAAGCTTTAATGGGTTCATCAGAATTGAAAATATGGCCTATTGGGCGCCTAGACTATTACCATTAGCAATAAATAATAATTACTATAAACAGCACAATAATGAAATAAACAAAAATATCAATTACAATAAACTAAAAAATGTAGTCTGTAATTTTGAATGTAATACAATTTTGTCAATGCAGGAACCAAATAGTGCAATTAATAAGTTAATAAATATGATAAACGAATGAGTAATGACTCTCGATCCAATACAAGACGTAAAAATAGTGACAAAAATATGATACATAGGATTGAATGGATCACTAATGCATTTGTGTGTATATATATAAGTGTAAGTGTGTGTGTGTGTGTATGTATTCATTTAGCGAATTAGATATCGAAAACTACTTGATAAGTTTGCTTCAAATTTTGCATAATTTTTTTTTTGTCTAACTGGTACCAAAGCTGTTGAAAATTGGTTTTCTTTATCGTAGATTTAATTTTAGAGCCAATTTATAAAGTTTAAAAAAATTTTGATTTCTCTTTTTATTTGTATTTCAAGTTAACTACTCGATGAATTTGCTCTGAAATTCGCATGGGAATTATTTGCGACCAAAAGAAGGAAAACTTTTAAAAACTGATTTTCTTGGCAAAGTTTTCATTCCTGACCATTTTGAAAAAAAATATATATATTATATTCCATCATTCTTCTATTCTACGAAAAACCTATCAATAGATTTCCTCCAAAATTTGTATGCAAGTTTTTCGCTACTGTCTAAAGAAAACTAGTTCCCAAAAACTAGTTTTCTTAGCGAAGTTTTAATTTCAGAGCTTTTTAGAAAATTTTTATCAAAAATTTTCATTTTTTATTTTTTTTTTATTTTTTGAAAACCGTTCGATAAAGCCCCCCCCCTCTCCATAAAAAATTGTAAAATGCCTATGTTTTCATTTTTTTTGTTACCTATATAATTATTAAATTTGATCTAATTGAGTAAAATTTTGCGTATTTTTGGCCCCCCCGCTCCTCTTAACATTCCCTCAAGTGAAAAAAACACTCTTTTAGACTTAATTTTTCTTAGTGTACTTAATGTCCTAAATTTTTGTAAAAATTTTAAAGTATAGTTTCTAACTTTAGAAGCTAATATATATTTTCAGATCTCTAAATACTGAGAAACTAGCTTAAAAACATGATTAAAAATTTCAAATTGTTCCAAATTTGTTCCTTTGATCGGTACAGGTTCCGTTCCACAAATAAGTTATTCTCCATCTTTGTTTACATACTTCAGACTTTTCCTAGATTTCTCCAAATGATGGCTTTAACCTAAAAATTCTGGATTTTATTTGAAAAATACATTGAAAAACATATATCAGAATATTCACAGATGTTTCGAAGTGGTGGCTCAAACCTAAAAATAGGTTGAAATATTTTATTACTAGTTTTTTGATAGTTACTCACTAGGTGCAGGTCTAATTCTAGATTTTATTTGAAAAATACGTTGAAATACATGAATCAAAATTTTTACAGATGTTCCCAAGTTGTGACTCTAACCTAAAAATAGGTTAAAACACTTTATTATCGTTTTTTTAGTATCGAATTATATATTGTAGATCCGAATAAAATCAGAGATGATTCTGGCTGATAAAATCCTACATTCTAGATCAATCTTTTTTGAAGGTAGATGCAACCAAGAAGTAGGTTGGCTTAGTAATTTTTTTCTATTCGATACTTATTTACATTTTCAAGGTTGAAAGAAAAGAGGAATAATTTTAGTATCTTGCCAACGTGCTAGAATTTTTTAAGTCCACCAGATATAAGAAATTTTACCTAAAAAATTTCTTTTGTTTTTCAAGACTTTGTAGATATGATTCCATGATACGTGAAATGAGTCTAACCTAAAAAGAGCTTATTTCGTCTAGTATATGTTTTAAATATTCAAGGAATCGAAAAATCAGGTAATTTGTAAGTTAGAATCGATATACAAGTGATAGCAAATGTTCAAGCTATAGCCGATGACCGCAGTATGATCCCAGTATCGTTTAGACAATTTAATAAAATAAATAATTATAAATCAAATGTTTGTTAATTTTTATTAATTATGTGAAGAATTAATAATAACATAGCATTGATATTTAATTGAATTTTGCGCATAGAGGGCGTAATAAGCGAGACTTGAAATTATTACACCAGTACCGAAAAGAGAAAGCGAATTTGACTAGCGAGTAGCAAACTACACTAGTATAAATAAATTAATTCAACAAGGGGAAATTGATTCGACTAGGGAGTTGCAAGATAGGAATAAGATAGAAGATATTCTTTTTACTTCAATATGATGGTAGTAATGTTTGTTAACTAATGAACTTTTTCTTTTGTCTAGAAGCTAGTCAAGTCTAGGCTCTAATTATGATATAATTATATCTTTTACCATATGTGCGTATATGTATATATGTGTGTGTATGTATGTGTATATGTATGTATTGAAGTGTACGTCAATGCGTATGTGTGTATGAGTATGCATGTATGTATATGTATGTATATGAGTTGGTGTCAAAGAAATTTATCCTCTCGTCTAGTAGCTAGTCAAGTCTAGGCTCTAATTATGATATAATTATCTTAAACTATATGTGTATATGTGTATGTTTGTATGTGTATAATTGTTCGTGTATGAGAATGAGTATGTTATGTATATATGTGTATGAGTATACGTGTATTTTCATAAGCGGCAAAATTGTAAAAGATATGTCCAGAAGGAAAAAATCTTAATCCCTTACATCAATATAATATTAGTAATCTTTGTTAACAAAGAAAGTTTTTTTCTGTCTAGAAGCTAAGTCTGTTTTAATCATGATATAATTATGTCTTAAGAGGAGGTCGCGTATCTCTGTCCTTTTCTAATCAAAGAAATGACTTTTTCACAAAAACTAATAACTTTAGCAAAAAATGAAGAGAAAGCCGCACCTTGTATCAAAAAAAACAATGTTTTCTTTGATGAGAAAAAATTAATTTTATTGCTTCGTTCTCAAGAAAACCTTGAAAAACCAAATTATCCACCCTAACCTCTATGATTTAAGTTTTTCAAGGTTTTCTTGAAAACAAAGCAATATAATTAATTCTTTCTTATCAAAGAAAATATTGCTTATTTTGATACAAGATGCGGCTTTCTCTTCATTTTTTGCTAAAGTTATTAGTTTCTGTAAAAAACTCAATTTTCTAATTAGAAAAAGACAGAGAAACGCGACCTCCTCTTAAAACATATTTGTATATACGTATGTGGCATGTGTATGTGTATAAATGTATGTTTATAAATGTATGTTTATGTATGTATGTGCACAAGTGTACGTGTATGTGTATGCGTGTATGAGTATATATGTATGATATAATTATATCTTGGACCATATGTGTGTATATGTATATATGTGTGTGTATGTATGTGTATATGTATGTGTTGAAGTGTACGTCAATGCGTATGTGTATATGAGTATGCATGTATGTATATGTATGTATATGAGTTGGTGTCAAAGAAATTTATCCTCTCGTCTAGTAGCTAGTCAAGTCTAGGCTCTAATTATGATATAATTATCTTAAACTATATGTGTATATGTGTATGTTTGTATGTGTATAATTGTTCGTGTATGAGAATGAGTATGTATATATATATATATGTGTATGAGTATACGTGTATTTTCATAAGCGGCAAAATTGTAAAAGATATGTCCAGAAGGAAAAAAATCTTAATCCCTTACATCAATATAATATTAGTAATTTTTGTTAACAGAGAAAGTTTTTTTCTGTCTAGAAGCTAAGTCTAAGTTTTAATCATGATATAATTATGTCTTAAAACATATGTGTATACGTATGTGGCATGTGTATGTGTATAAATGCATGTTTACAAGTGTATGTTTATGTATGTATGTGCACAAGTGTACGTGTATGTGTATGCGTGTATGAGTATATATATATGTTTTCGGCTGAGATGTCCGTAATCGTGCTCTCATGTATTGAACACGCTAAATATGTAAAAGAATTGATTCCGTCGGAGGACCACTCCTCAACCATAATCACTCGCTCTCCGACTATAATCACTCGCTCCTTGACTATAATCATTCCTCCTCGGCCATAATCACCACGAAAAGGTTGAGGAGGCTCGATATCCATTGATTTAAGCTATAGGAAAAGTGCAACAGAAAGAAAAAGGAGGAATAATGCTAGAATTTCTCCTCTGCGCAGATACAAAAGCGCCCACATACACTAATAACTACAGCGACAATATAGAGAAAAAGAGAGAAAAACAAAGCTCTCATTCACACCAACTATTGAGTCATGTGTTTTTGAAAACAAATGCATGTATTGACGTGCCTATAACATCAGCAGCAAGAACAGAAATCATTCGCTGTTAGTACTGGCTGTTCTACACATGAAAATGGATTTTTCAAATATGTTCACGTTATTAAATAAAAATAAAAATGATACAAGTGATAGTGAACATGATAATAATTGTGATGATAAAATAAATGAACTTATAGAAAAAGCTAAATCAAGTGTAATTCCAGATAATTCAAAGACATGAAATTTCTTATACGATGAAAGCCCGGATACGGACACCAAAGCCGAAAAATTGGTTATGCACCATGACCAAGAGTCACTTGATATGTCTCGGATTATTTGTAGTGAGAGGGGAATAGAATAGTTTCGGCTGCTCACGTGGCCTTGATTTTTCTATCCCCCTCTTCCTACAAATATCCCTCGACATAATCAAGTGACTCTCGCCCAAGGTGCTTAAATAACTATTTCAGTTCAGTTATCCGTGACCAAGCCTTAAAGTATAGAGCCCGTTAAATATGTAAAAGGATTAATTCCGTCGGAGGACCGACTATAATCACTCGCTCCTTAACTATAATCATTTGCTCCTCGGCTATAATCATTTCTCCTCCCCTATAATCATCGCTCCTCGGCTATAATCATTTCTCCCTCACTATAATCATCGTAAAAAGGTCAAGGAAGTCCAAGACTTAAACATTAAAGCTACAAAAAGAACCACAGAAAGAAAAAGGAGGGATAATGCTAGAATTTCCCCTCTACTTAAATACGCAAGCACCACATACATTAATGACTACAGCGACGATAGAGAAAAAGAAAGAAAAGCAAAGCTCTCATTCTCACCACGGTCGTATAAACAGGTCGCGTAACTCTCGTGGAGGGGGTAGGCCTTTTATTAGATATTAAAAGTTTTCGATTTCAGCCACTGGGATAGGGACGCTGATATACTAGTTTTAAAATTTATACTGTTTTATATTGTAAGCCTGATTTACCGACGCTTGCTGTAAATATGTGTCATGCAATTGTGAACACTTTAATAAAATATAATAAAATTACGTATCGGTAATGTACGTAAAGTTACAGAAATAAGTTATTTCGTTATTTTTAAAAATATCTTTCAATTGAAAAAATAATTGAGTAATTTAGTTATATAATAGTAATCTAAGATAATGTATGAATTGTAACTAATATTTTCAAAAATATGAATCATATTACTAAATTTAATTACTAATAATATCAATAAATTTTTTATTTTTAATTATTTTAAATTATATAGGGGCAGATCAGCATGTATCATTTCGTGTCCTCTTGTTATTAATGGTATACCACTGTGGACTAGTAACTAGCATGTGCACTTTTGATTTTTGCTACTCAAGATCAAATCCCTGCGAAATCATCAATTTCTTTTAAAAATTTTTTTAATTGTTTTTTTAATATTTTTTAATTGAGGAGATGTAAAACGGATACTACACTTGTACTCATAAATCTTGACTATCTTTTTATTTTATTGCAAAATTTTAAGGAAAGAAATGCATTAGCTTGCAGTATATTCTATAAAGATTATTCAATAAGATTTTTAAATAAATTCATTCATCAATTTTTCAGAATTTCAGATTTCTCGTACAAGATCTAAAAATTTTAATATATAATATTGAAATCCAAAATTCTAAGAAACTAATGAATGAATTTATTTAAGAATCTTTATGGTAAATACTTCAAGTTCAAGCATTCATATTCTCAAGTTTTGCAATAAAATAAAAAATAGACCAAATTCATGAGTACAGGTGTAGTGTCCGTTTCACATCCCCCACCCGTACTCGTGAATTTGGCCTATCTTTTTATTTTATTGCAAAATTTGAGGAAAAGAAATGCTTTAGCTTGTAGTATTTACCCTGATGATCATTTATTTAAATTTTTAAATGAATCCATTTATTAGTTTTTCAGAATTTTAGGTTCCAAAATTATATATTAACATTTTTAGATTTTGAACAAGAAATCTAAAATTCTAAAAAAATAATGAATGAATTTATTTGAAAATTTAACCGAATAATCTCCACGGTGCATATTGCAAGCTAATGCATTTCTTTTCTTAAAATTTTGCAACAAAATAAAAAGATAGTCAATATTGATGAGTACAGGTGTAGTATCCGTTTCACATCTCCTTAGAAAACTTATCAAATGACATGATTAAAAATTGGCTAATTGCAAGTGGAATGACGTTCTTTAGTTTGTGGTATCGTACTTTATTAAATATATAATCTAGCGTGTGATTTAGCATATAACAAACACGTCCCTATTGAAAATATATACGTATTTTTGATACGTAGTTCAGTTACGTAACAGAAATACGTAGTTCATACGTAACAAAACGTTCGAATTTGTGACGTAGTTGGATGCGAATTCGATGGTGAAGATACGTTATACAAAAACGTATTTCAAAGAAAATACGTAATCAGGAAGGGTAAAAAAGGAAATACAAAAAAATTTTTTACGTATTTTCTGTCGGAAATACTTAGATATCATACGTACTTTGAGGTTTGGATACATACCTAGGGTAATAACTACGTACTTTAGGGCATCGAATACGTATTTTAAAACACTTTCAAAAAATTAGATACGTAATATTTAACAATATGCAACCCAGAAATACGTATTTTTACTCACAAAAATACGTTATCTCCGTAACTAAAACAGCGTATCGGAAATATATACGTAATTCTGATGCATACTTTAGTGACGCAGCCCAATACATATTAATATTATGAAAATACATAATTCTTATACGTTCCGTACAATACGTAATCAAGCTGAGTTTTAGTACAGAAATACGTAACTATTATACGTATTCCTGTCAGAAACACGTAAATGCTATACGTAGTTCGAGGCTTGAATACGTATCCGTGGTGATAACTACGTATTTTAGGACATGGAATATGTATTTTTAAAATATTTGAAAACTAATAGACGTAATACGTATCTCCGACAAATAACAAAATTACGTAATCCATACGTAACAAAGCGTTCGAATTTTTCACGTATTTGATATTAATAATACGTAGTTTCAATACGTATTCCAAGGAAGTAAAATACAAATAAGAAATTACGTATTAGATACAAGATACACGTAAGTATTCGCACAATATACGAAACAAAGATATGTATTTTTCACATGATACGTATCCTAAACACATCCTTCCATTGGAATACGTAATTTTTATAAAAACTTATGCCGGATATACGTATTTTTGATACGTATCTCATGCGCACCTTACGTAACTTTCGATTTGAATTTCGGGTTTGAATACGTATTGCTTTTAGAATACGTAATTTCGAACACAAGATACGTACCTGTTAGGCAGGATTCGTATTCAGAATACGTAATTTTACCACAAAATACGTATTTGAAAACATTTTTTGATTAAGAATACGTAATTTTCATTTTATATGTGCGTAATCTATGTATCTTTCATACGTATTTCATGCAAAAATTACGTGATTTTGAATCGCAGTTTTTGGCTTCAATACGTATTGCTAGGATAATTACGTAATTTAGAATCAAAGATACGTATCTATGAGGCAGGTTTTCTAATCAGAATACGTAATTTTGCCACAAAATACGTATTTAAAACATCTTGTGATTAAAATACGTTAATTTCATTTTAATATGTGCTATATATATGCTTTTTTGATACGTAGTCCATGCGAAAATTACGTAATTTTAATCGCAGTTTTGTGCTTGGATACGTATTGCTACAGTTACGTAATTTTTAGTACAACATACGTATCTGTGAGGGAGGATTCATGATACGTATTTTACCACAAAATACGTATTTAATTTGTGGTGAAATTACGTATTCTGAATACGAATTCTGCCTCAGAGATACGTATCTTGTACTCAAAATTGCGTATTCTAAAGGCAATAGGTATTCAAACCCGAAATTTAAATCGAAAATTACGTATGAGGCGCATTAGATGTGTATAAAGAATACTTATATCGGGCATAAGCGTTTAAAAAAATTACATATTCCAATGAGAGGATGTGTTCATATCTTTGAAAAATATGAACACATATTTATTATAAATACGTATCTTTGTTATGTACATTGTGTAAATAATTACGTGTTTCTGGTATGAAATACGTAATTTCTCACTCTCTTGGAATACGTGTTAACACTACGTATCATCAATATCAAACATGTATTCCATAATGCGTCACAAATTCAAACGCTTTGTAACGTATGGGTTATGTAATTTTGTTACGTATCTGCGATACATATATATTTTTAACAGGGTGGATATATATATATATATATATATATATATATATATATATATATATATATATATATAAACGGAAATAACGTATTTTAATCACAAGATGTTTGTAAGATACGTATTCTGTGGCAGAATTACGTGTTCTGACTACGAAACCTGCCTCATACATGCGTATCTTTTGCTCCAAATTACGTAATTGTACTGGAGATACGTATCGAAGCCTAAAATTGCGATCGTAAATCACGTATTTTTTTATTAAATTTGTGATTTTGACATATGTGTAGCCTACGATTGCGTATTCTGAGTACAAACACTGACTCGTGGATACTTATTTAGTGCTCGAACTAACGTATTCTTAGAGTCTATACGTATTCAAGTCTGAAATTCGAATCGAAAATTAGGTATTATGCGCATAAAATACGTATCAAAAGTACATATATCTGGCACAAGTATTTATAAAAATTATGTATTCCAATCGGAACATGTTTTCAGGATATGTATAATGTGTAAAAAATTACGTGCCTTTACTACGAAACCTGTCTTGTAGATACGTATATTGCGTGAGAATTTACGTATTCCTAACAGCAATACGTATCGCTCTACGTCACTGAAGTATGCATCAAAATTACATATATATTTCCGAAACGTAATTTCATCTATGGAAATACGTAGTTTGGCGGGTAAAATTACGTATTTCGGCCTTGCATACTGTAGAATATTACGTAATTCAGCTTTCAAAAATACTTTGAAAAATACGTATTCCGTGTCCTAAAATACGTAGTTCTTACCACGGGATACGTATTCAATCCTCAAACTACGTATAGCATCTATGTGTTTCTGACAGGAATACGTATAATAGCTACGTATTTCTGTACTAAAACTCAGCTCAGGTATGTATTGTATGGGGCGTATAAAAATTACGTGATCTTAACATTAATACGTATCGGACTACGTCACTAAAGTAT
This sequence comes from Anastatus disparis, assembly GCA_017163975.1. Lineage (NCBI taxonomy): Eukaryota > Metazoa > Arthropoda > Insecta > Hymenoptera > Eupelmidae > Anastatus > Anastatus disparis. The sequence goes on from JAFFSR010000116.1 coordinate 3,407,373, forward strand.
TCGTCAGAATTACTTATATATTCCCGATACGTAGCTTTAGATGCGGAGAGACGTTTTTTCGTGAGTGAAAGTACGTATTTTGGGCTTAAATACTGTTAGAAATATATACGTATCTCAGATACGTAACAAAATTATGTAATCCATACGTAGCAAAGCGTTCGAATTTATTATGTTTTATAGAATACGTATTTGATATTGATGATACGTAGTTTGAATATGTATTCCAAGGGACTGAAATGCAAATAAGAGATTACGTATTTCATAGAAGAAATACGTAATTATTCGCACAATATACTTAAAGAAGATACGTATTTTTCACATAATACGTATCCTGAACACATTCTCCCATTAAAATACGTAATTTTTATAAACACTGATGCCAGATATACGTATTCTTGATACGTATCCCATGCGCATCATGCGTAATTTTTTATTGAAAATTTGGGTTGGAATACGTATAGCCTTGAAAATACGTAATTTAGAGCACAAGATACGTATCTCAGAGGCAGGATTTGAATTCACAAAACGTCATTTTACCACAAATCAAATACGTAGTATGTGGTAAAATACGTATCCTGAATACATATCCTGCATCACAGATACGTATGTTGTACTGAAAATTACGTAATTGCATTAGCAATACGTATCCTTTCAAGGAACTGCGATTAAAATTACGTAATATTTTCATGAGCCACGTATCAAAAAGCATATATATGGCACATATTTAAATATAATTAACGTATTTTAATCACAAGATGTTTTTGAATACGTATTTTGTGGCAAAATTACGTATTCTGATTGGAAAACCTGCCTCATAGATACGTATATTTTACTCTAAATTACGTAATTGCCTTGGCAATACGTATTGAAGCGAAAAATTGCGATTCAAAATTACGTAATTTTCGCATGAAATACGTATCAAAGATACATAGATTACGCACATATAAAATGAAAATTACGTATTTTTAATCACAACATGTTTTCAAATACGTACTTTGTAATAAAATTACGTATTCTGAATACGAATCCTGCCTAACAGGTACGTATCTTGTGCTCGAAATTACGTATTCTAAAGGCGATACGTATTCAAACCCGAAATTCAAAACGAAAATTACGTATAGTGCGCATGAGATACGTATAAAAAATACGTATATCTGGTATAAGTGTTTATAAAAATTACGTTTTCAAATAGGAGGATGTGTTTAGGATACGTATCATGTGAAAAATGCGTATCTTTGTTACGTATATTGTGCTAATAATTACGTATTTCTTGTATCTAATACGTAATTTCTTATTTGTATTTTACTTCCTTGGAATACGTATTGAAACTACGTATTATTAATATCAAATACGTGAAAAATTCGAACGCTTTGTTACGTATGGATTACATAATTTTGTTATTCATCTGAGATACGTATTACGTCTTTTAGTTTCTAAATGTTTTGAAAATACGCATTCCATATCCTAAAATACGTAGTTATCACCACGGATACGTATTCAAGCCTCGAACTACGTATAGCATTTACGTGATTCTGACAGGAATACGTATAATAGTTACGTATTTCTATACTAAAACTCAGCTTGATTACGTATTGTACGGAACGTATAAGAATTATGTATTTTCATAATATCAATACGTATTGGGCTGCGTCACTAAAGTATGAATCAGAATTACGTATATATTTCCAATACGTGGTTTTAGTTACGAAGATTACGTATTTTTGTGAGTAAAAATACGTATTTCTGGGTTGCATATTGTTAAATATTACGTATCTAATTTTTTGAAAGTGTTTTAAAAATACGTATTCGATGCCCTAAACTACGTAGTTATTACCTTAGGTACGTATCCAATACTCAAAGTACGTATGATAAGTATTTCCGACAGAAAATACGTAAAAAATTTTTTTTTTTTTCCTTTTTTACCCTTTCTGATTACGTATTTTCTTTGAAATACGTATTTATATGACGTATCTTCACCATTGAATTCGCATCCGAATACGTCACAAATTCGAACGTTTTGTTACGTATGAACTACGTATTTCTATTACGTAACTGATCTACGTATCAAAAATACGCATACATTTTTAATAGGGGTAAACAATCATATGCTACATTACGTGCTATACCACATAAATATTTTCAGTAAGGACACCTTAATTGATGCTTCATTTTTTTCGTTTAATGTTTTTCACTGAAGAATAATAAACATACGATTTCTTTTAATATTTAAGACTAAAAAGTATTAATATAAAAAATTAAAAGTCATAATTAAAAATAAGGATTCAATAAAAAAAACGCTGCCAAGTGCTTTGGTGCAATGCTTTCTCATAGAACTCATTGAAATTAAATAATAGTATTTTACGTTTTTGAATGTGATTTTAATCTAAAAAATTATTCATCAGCAATATTTCCCAATATCTTTTATGTATTCAAAATTTAATCATCCTGTTGATACAATCTTGCATCTACTAAAATTGAAAAATTTTTTATCCAAAAATCCTATAGCAACTAACCGAGTATAAATAATACGTTTTGTTTCGTAATTCAAATGAATAGAACGTGTAAAGAAACAAAAAAACGTTTAAATACGTAAATATTTAACAATTTTATTTGCTATTTCATTTCTAAAGTGTTTAAGAGAGTGTCCTGAGGGTCGTAAAAAGATATTGTGAGTTAGAAAAACATTGTGTATAATACTAAAGTTATAGTTCATCTTAATGAATATAAGTGTATTAATATAAAGTGTTTTTAAGTTTGTTTATTTTGTTACTATGAGTGTAATTATGCTTTGTGTGTATTTCTTAATTTCAATATTCATAAGTCTAACAATATTAGATGTATAACAAAGGTTAGACATTAAAGTATATATAGATATATTCAAAACATATAGCAGACATCAAAGTGACTGAAAAGGCATAGTTTTTGGCTGCGCGGTATATGTTCTGTACACGTATATAATGGAAAAATACTAATGTAATCAGGTGATTGCTTAAAGTGCCTCTCACGCGGTAGGTAATCAGGTGATTATCTTTCGCGTGAGAGGCACTTTTATTCGAAGTTTCGGCATGGGTATGATAAGAAATATTCTTTTGCGTCGGAAAAAATATTTTTTTTAAAATCATCAACAAAATTCGATTTACCATGGCTCTTGAATGAATAAAAAATTGATAATATTCAAGATAATTACGTAATTTTCAGTAAAATTAACTGTAGATGTTTTTTAATTCTTCTTTAACGTTGCTATATTTATGATACTTTTTAATACTAATCAGCGACGGTTCTCATAAGTGCATTTGTGAACAAAACACATGTAACGAACAGAGGTGCTTCTATCAATCGGCTACCAAGAGCGGGATTCGAACTGAGAGCCCCGATATTACAAATCCAACGCTCAACCATCTGAGCCACTCAACGGCTCTAATTATGTACATAATAGATGTTTTAGAAGAATTGTAGTACATTTTACCAGGTGTTTTCTGAGTTTTGTTAACCCATTAATGGGCAAAATAAGCACGTAATTTCAAGTAAACGATCTGAATAGAAAATGGAGTTTATTCCCTCCCAGAGTCACTTCTATAGGGTTTTTGGGATCGCTATTTCAGAATTTGAGATTTATTTTTCATAAAATCTTGAAGAATCCTATTGGTTTTTCGTTTTATTTATGAAAATAGCTGAATATTTTTAAACTTTTTTTTCCGAAGTCGAGTATTTTGTTGTTACTGCTTCTAAATAATCATATAACCACCAAAAATCGTGCAAAAAATGTCTGGCATTTTTGAAACATGGTTTTGGATGTTTTTTTCTGCTCTAGTTATTACAAAATAGCCATTTTTGTCCAGAGGTCTAAAGAAAAATTTCGAGTAATTTTTACTCAAAATAAAATCATTTTAAATAATAATTTTATGGAACAAAAAATGCTCAGAATCAGTCAAAAAATGTATGTTAATTTGGCTAGACTGTTTTGGGCCATTTTTAGAATTTTAGATTTCGACCATATTTTGAAAAATCCAAAAATTCAAGCAGTTTTTCATTAGATACACTGCTGAAAATAGCTATGAACAATTAATTGTCATAAGAAAATGAATAACAAAACAACTATGTAACCCTATCACAGATATAGATTTTGTTTTAATGAATATTAAAACTACAAAAAGTATATGTAAGCGAGTGTGCATATGCATGTGGTGTTAGTTATTAAAAAATAACCATTTTCGTTCAACGATGTATGTAACGAAAGACTTCGTGAATTTTTTATGCAAAAAGAATAAATTTGATAAAACAATTTTATAAAACAAAAAATGCTTAAAATTAGTCAAAGAATATACGTGAATTTTCCCATAATGTTTTGGGCCATTTTTGGATTTTTCAAAATATGTTCAAAATCCAAAATTCTAAAAATGGCCTAAACATTCTAAAAAAATTCACATCTATTTTTTGACTGATCCAAGCATTTTTTGTTCCATAAAATTATTTTGTAAAATGATTACATTTTGAGTAAAAATTACTCGAAATTTTTCTTTAGACCGCTGGACAAAAGTGGCTATTTTGTAATAACTAGAGCATAAGAAAACATCCAAAACCATGTTTCAAAAATGCCAGACATTTTCTGCACGATTTTTGGTGATTATATGATTATTTAGAAGCAGTAACAACAAAATACTCGACTTCGGAAAAAAAAGTTTAAAAATATTCAGCTATTTTCATAAATAAAACGAAAAACCAATAGGATTCTTCAAGATTTTATGAAAAATAAATCTCAAATTCTGAAATAGCGATCCCAAAAACCCTATAGAAGTGACTCTGGGAGGGAATAAACTCCATTTTCTATTCAGATCGTTAACTTGAAATTGCGTGCGCGAAATTCTCGTTTTGCTCGTTAATGGGTTAAATCAAAGTTAAATAATATTAATATCTTCTATTTCAGCTGGTGAATCTCTTGCATACTGTTGAATATATGGAATGATTTCATTACAATAATTTTTTAAATTTTTTGGTAAACTATGTGCTAAAACGTGCTAAAATTACACTGAAATATTCATTATATGAATAGTTACGTTTGCTTAAGGGGACGCTGTATCTTTCTATCCTTTTCTAATTGAGAAATGCAACTTTTTCGAAAATCTAGTGATTATTGATAGAAATTAAGACTTGTCCGCTACTTGTTTAGTAAAAATGAATATTTTCTGTGATGAGGACCAATTAATTTTGTTGCTTTTTTTCCAGTAAAGTTTGACATACTTAAAAAATCCTAAGTAATGCTAGAGAATACGTTATTTAAGTATGTCAAACTTTACTTGAAAAAAAAATCAACAAAATTAATTGGTCCTCATCAGAGAAAATATTCATTTTTACTAAACAAGTAGCGGGCAAGTCTTAATTTCTATCAATAATCACTAGATTTTCAAAAAACTTACATTTTTCAATTAGAAAAGGATAAAGAGATACTGCGTCCTCTTAAAGATTCAAAATAAACTTGAAAAGTAATTTTTTAGGATACAACCATCTTAAACATTAAAGTAGCAGATACAATTTGGAACAAACGAAATATTATATTTTTCTAGGCTTACGTCGATTTAGTAAAAGCACTGGGTTGGAAAAGTTTCACAATCATTTATGAAAATAATGAAGGGTTAGTTCGTTTACAAGAATTGCTTAAAGCACATGGTCCCGCAGATTTTCCAATTACCATCAGGCAACTTGGAGAGGATTCTAAAGTTGGACATGGATACCGGTAACGTATTAAGAAATTACTTTTTCATTTGATCTTATCGTATCTAAGGATGTTCTCTCGCTGCAGCGGTACTCATCTTGAGTCTAAATAAAAAATTGCGTTCTAAGGTATTATTAGGTGATTATCTGATAGGAAAACATCATAAGTTATAATATTTGACATCAAAATGATGTTTTTTTTGTTTTTTTTTAAAAAAAAGATTAATATATAAAGGATATTGTCCTCTATATGATTAACCTTTTTCCATGATGAGGTCGAGGGAGTCCCTGCCCGGAATCTGTTTATCACATTACATCAGGCTGGACTGTCAGACCCACCATACCGAAAACTTTAACTACCGATGGATGGTCAGCCACTTTTTGTGACCAACAATCAACCGATACCCAATGAGATCGGATTTTTGAGAGTCGTGATATAAAATGGCACGTACACGAATTTTCTTTCGAAAAAAAAAGTTAGAGGTACCTGGCCAGGATTCGAACCCATGCCCTCCGCGTTGAAGGCAAGAGCTCTATCCATTACGCCACCGCGCTCTCGACATCAAAATGATAATATATAGTGTTTAGAATATTTAATATTCCTAAAAGTCTGAAGTTAGGAAAATACTGTATACCTATATAGATATACTAATAGTACAGGATTAAATCTTTTGATTGTTTTATTTTCCAAAAAAAAACGACGCTTGCCCTATCAACCTTGTTTTGTCACAATTCATATGATTATTTTATATCACATGCTATTTATTCAAAAAGATTTTCAATAAACATGATTTGTAACTTAACAAATCGTATTTCCATAATGGGATGAAAAAATCTAATTTTATAATAAAACGCAAGAACTTTAAGCTTAAATTAATAAGAAACTTAGAATGAAGTTATTTTGTAAAGTTTTATAATAAAGATAAGAAGTTCACGAAATTTCAATATCGGTAACTATTTTTCGATAGCAAACCCTCTTACATCGCCTTGAGGAAATGTAATATCGACACCCCACCTGTACTTATGAATACTGATTAACTCATTATTCTTAAGCGGAAATTTCAGTAAAAAATGCATCTTCATCATCATCATCATCATCATCATCATCATCATCATCATCATCATCATCATCATCATCATCATCATCATCATCATCATCATCATCATCATCATCATCATCATCATCATCATCATCATCATCATCATCATCATCATCATCATCATCATCATCATCATCATCATCATCATCATCATCATCATCATCATCATCATCATCATCATCATCATCATCATCATCATCATCATCATCATCATCATCATCATCATCATCATCATCATCATCATCATCATCATCATCATCATCATCATCATCATCATCATCATCATCATCATCATCATCATCATCATCATCATCATCATCATCATCATCATCATCATCATCATCATCATCATCATCATCATCATCATCATCATCATCATCATCATCATCATCATCATCATCATCATCATCATCATCATCATCATCATCATCATCATCATCATCATCATCATCATCATCATCATCATCATCATCATCATCATCATCATCATCATCATCATCATCATCATCATCATCATCATCATGAGGTTATCACAGTTAGTTATGAAACAAAATCACCCAAATAAGATAGTCGTCGGTAAGGATGTAATACTCAATTGAAGTAACAACTGATACTCAAGTAACGAAACTCAATTGAATTCATAAATAAAGTTCTAAAATACAATTTTATAATTCAGATAATAATACAAAGTCTGCAAATGAGCTAGAATCAGCCAAAAACGTTGAAAAAATGAGTTTCTTGCATTTTTAACTATGGCGCACCAACAGGAAATATCTGAAAAAATTCAGGCATGTAATTTTAAACAAAATACAAGTTTTCTGCAAGAATTGACCCTGTACCGCATTTCCCGTGAATAGAGGAAGGGTTTGAATTTTTTTTCATCCTTTTAGATTATATGGCATCATCAAATCTTCATGAAAAAATTCGACATGATTTGTAACCATTCAAGCTATAAGTACAATTTTTTTGGGGTTCTTATACTAACTAGATGCGGAGAAAAAAAATAAATAGTGAAAAAGTCATTTTTTCCATGTTGTGGACAGGGGGAGGGAGGTTGCGGTCTGCAAATATGACAAAAACTATTTTTTTTCATCCAAAACAAACTTACAAGGTCAAACAAAAATTTAGGGACAGGGCAAAATTGACTATCTTAACGGGGGTACCCGTGGATATTTGAAAAAAATAGCAAGCTTTTTTTCTCGTTTAATCTTTAAACAAAATTATCCTATTTATTGATTTTCATTTTGTATTGCAGTGTAATACTAGAAAAGAAAAAACATTTCAAACATAAAAAAATATTCAAAATTATTAAATACCGTTTTGTAGGCTATTTTCGTTAATTTCACTTGTTTAAAATCTCTATTGTTGTATGATAAACGAAATATAAATTATAAAAATTTTTAGTTACACATTTGTTTATTCGATGATATTTTTCCTTATCTTTCAACTTATACATAAACACGATTTTTTTAATGATTAATCAATGTTACAATAGTTTCTTAAGAAATGGAATCAGTTGCGCATTCAGAACGCCAGTTAAATACAGTGCTCCAAGCACATATTTAACCGATGAATGTATACATAAATACGATTCTTTATTTATTTAAGAACAATTAATACAATGATGGTTCAACAATAAAATTATAAAAAGCTGAAAACCTTCAATTAAAGTTCATATAGTTTTAATTGAAAATTCGATAAATTTTATGATCACGTTCATATCATCATAATCTATATAAATATAATACTTATTTCATAAAAATATTTTTTATAAATTTTTGTACATACATATAAATGTATATATTGTTAGACGGTTTTTAGTTGAATTTTTAGTCATGCTGAAGTATTAGTCTTTCAATATCAAGCAGATAAAATATAAAAACATTATGCATTGAAAGAGATAAAGTCATGTTATTTTAGAAATAGTAATAAATGAATATTTTACCTCTTTGTAGATTTTCTATAAGCAATAATTACACATAATTATTTCTTATTAAGAGGAGGTAAAGTATATCTGTCTTTTTTTAATCAAAGAATTGATTTTTTTACAAAAATCAATAATTATAGCAAAAAATAAGGAGATAGCCCCATCTTGTATCATAAAAAGCAATATTTTTTTTGATAAGGAATAGTTATTTTTATTGATTCGTTTCCAAGAAAACCTTAAAAACTCAAAAAATAGAGATTAGGATGAACAATTCGAGGAGGCCTATCTATCTGTCTTTGCCTAATAGAATTTTTCATCATTTATATAAAAACCATCAGTTGTAGCAAAAAAAAATTGTAGCCCCCGCTAGATATTAGTCTAATAAGTAAATTTTGTAATAACAAGAAAATGATTCCTTCGTGTAATTTTTGAATAATATGAGACCTACTAACAAACTAGAATATAACCTATCTTTTTCGGTAGGTCTCATATTATTCAAAAACTTCACGATAAAATAATTTTATTGTTATTACAATATCTACTTATACTAATATCTAGCGGGGGCTACTATTTTTTTCTCGCTACAACGGATGATTTTTACATGAATGATGAAAAACGCTATTAGACAAATACAGATAGTTCGGCCCACTGTTAAAGAAAATATTGCTTTTTATTATACGAGATGGGGCTTTCTTCTTATTTTTTGCTACAATTGCAGAAAAATGCTCTTAAATACGTTAATTATAGTGTTCAGGATATGAAAAATACCGACATTATAGTTTTCTATATATTTTATACTTAATCCTTAAGTGTTAAAAATATCTCTGTGATAAACGCATAAAATTGAGATATTTGAAATAAATTTAAATAAAACCCAACAAATTTGGAATACTGCAATGTAGGTGATTATGTATAAGTCATATATCCTATAACATTAACTTAAGTACTAAATACTTAAACGATAATTATGGATTGGAAATTATTGTATTACTTGCGCCTTTACCACCACGATGAATTTTTCTTTTTTTGGTTGGTACATTTTGGTTTTCGGCAGCAATAGGTTGCAGCGTATCAGGGTTTTGCTCAGTAGGAATGACAAGGTTTTGACTAGTAGGTATTATAAGATATAAATTACACCAAAAAGTTATATGATATGCTAAGATGAAAATTATAAAACTAAATATTAAAATAATAATTGATTTAGGGATAATAAAATCATTTTCAAATTATTATTTAAGTAATTTTCAAGAAAACATTTTAATTATGTACTTTACTTATCTTACCAATGTGTTCTCTACTATCTGCAATATCTGCAATGGTTCCATCATTATTTTCAGCCATGTTATTTACTCTAATCATAAAACATTAATAAATGAATGTGATTTAGAATGATTATTATTTTAAAATTAAAAATACATAACTTTTTTAAATTAAATATGAATTTAGTATAGTAATTAGATAATATACTTACTGATTTCGTTCTGGAATACACTGCTGAATATCATCTCTCTCAGCAGCACGAGGACTATGAGCTCTTATCTCTTCCCTCAGATCAAGGGGCAAAAGTTCTTTATCTGGAACTAAGATAAAAAAATTGTGAATTTACTGTTATCGTCGTTCAGGAATATTAAATTGTAATTAATTTTTCTTACTAATATGCTCTCTATCGTTTACAATATTTTTAATTGCTTCGACATTATCTTGTCCCATTATATTTTCTCTAACAAAAAAATTTAATATTGTTTTTCAAACAAGAGATAATGAATCTGTTTTTTAAAAATGTAATTTATTATTTAATTAATTATCGTTTTATTACTAGCGGACGTATACCGATTTTTACGTGTATTGATTATTCAATCGATAAATAGGTTATATACGCACCAGAAGCTCCTAGGCTTTAATATAAGCGATTACTGTCTAGAAATATAAAGCTCTTTTATTGCTTTGAGGTGATTACAGTCTAGGAGCAACTTTTCTCTATTATATTTTAATTTACCACGCGAGATCAATGCTAAAAACAACAATTAATATTGCATAACTGCAAGTTCAGTCATATTTGGTATTTAAGCAACAAAATAAGCCATTTTATGTATTTAAAAATTTTAAGATTACTGTTAATTGTAAGTAATTTTGAAGATGTTTTTTTTATTATCTTATGTTGTAAATTAATAAATTCCAATGATAAAAGAATCCGACATAATTTTAATTTTATCATATGAATGTATCACCTGCACTTAAAAATCCTTATACGTCCTTGCCAGAGATGAAAAGTTTTTTAACCCTTAATGGTCACACGGGGTGTACCATACCCCACGCGATTTTTGAACTGAAATACGAGTCCTTAAATTAATGAATTTGCGGCTTTTCACTACATCTACCATTAGTTCGAAGTTTCTACTTAAAGGCCAGGTAGGCATTATTTCGATCGGCCCCTCAGTACTTGTTCCGCAGCTGTTCAAAGTGAATTATAACTTCAAAATTGACCGAATTATAGCAATTTTAGTGAAAAAGAGGATTTTTTCAGTTTTTTTTTCCAATAATTTTTTTATAATATTTAAAATTAATTATTATGAAACCTACGAGATTTGTTAAAGGAAGGTTCAAAATATATGCTGGAATTTTTTCGTTCCATCGTATAGCTTTTCACTATTTTTTGTCTCGTCGCAAAGTTGCTGGGGTATGCCATACCCCGTGTGACCATTACGTGATTTTTAAGAGGTGTGACCATTAAGGGTTAAAAACCCTGTGCGATAGTATTTATATTTTACAGCCTACAAGGCCTACGAGCGTAGCGAGAGTGTAGTGATGAAAACATCGTTCTCAAGCTAGAATTGCCCTAGGCTCCCCCAAGGTAAATAAATAAATATTTTTGTATACTAATAAAAAAAATATACTAACTGATTTCCTGCTTCAGTAGGTTTCCAATTTGGTTGTTGTCTTTCTCCTCTCATAGAAAGAGCATGATTTCTCCTGGCAGGAGAACCCACCCTTTAAACAGGTCTTGGCTCCACTAACATAATAATAACCGTGTATTTAATACTTTCTAGTCAGAAAAAGTAAATTATGTACCGTAAAATGGGGCGAATCGCACAGTATGGGCTAATTAAATAAATTGCAAATTTTCGTTAGTAAATTTTTTATTTTTTCAATGATTTTTTAGAGTAAATATTTTTAAAATACTATATAACAGTATCATATCAGTTCACTTCAAAAGCCCTAAAGTAAATAATAAAAAATTAAAAAGCATTTTGCAATTTGCTATATTAGCCGCATACTGTGCGATTAGCCCCATTCAACGGTACTTTATTTTTCTAACCAAAAAGTTATTCCTCGTTCTTATTTCTGTTATTCTGATTTACATTCTGATTATTCCGATTCACATTTTGACGTGGTCTACCTGATCCTCTACGACAACCTCTTTCAGCATTAGTACGTACCCTTTCATTATCTTGGTTCCTACACGGAGAAAAAAGTAGAGCAAAAATTACAATCCTTATTGTAAAGCAAGCACCACAGACTGTCATTTTGGTCAAAAATTACCATACTTTAAAATGAAATTCGCTAGATATATCGTGAAAATTCCTATATAACTTAGGAATTTTTATAATATTTCTAGTAAATTTTATTATAAAGTATGGTGATTTTTGGCTAAAATCACAGACTGTGGTTGCTTTACGATAAAGTATGATAGTTTTTACAAAAAGTATTGTAATCTTTACTCTATTTTTTTCTCCGTGTATTATGATACAGGTTCTTCAAATGGTAATTTTTGACACAACTAACTATATATGTATATATATATATATATATATATATATATATATATATATATATTCTCAATTAAAAATAAAACATTTTTCCTTTGGTATAAAATTTTCTATCTTTCTTAGTTTATGAGATAATCATAATTGAAAAAATAGGTCTTTTTTTCGAAGAATCATCCTAACTGTGGTTAAAAAAGTCATAGAAACATTTTACTTAGCTCAATTTAAAATGGACTGTTACAGTTTTGAAATCCATTTATTTTTTTTAAATCATAATTTCCATAAAAATGGCATTCACTTTTATATAGGCAAAAAAAATCAGTAGAAAAATTTTATTTTATATTGCTTCAGCAATATTATTTGATTTTTAACCAATCTTTCAAACGCCGTTTGGATTTTAAAGATGCGAGCATTAGTTTCGAAGATATAAAACTTTTTATTTTAATAAATTTTACTCTAGGGTGGGCAAAAGCGATTGACCAGTAGTGTATAACATCTTTATGCGACGCAAATTGTTAAGTCTAACGATGCAAGAGAAAAAGATTTACTTTCTGTCTCACTTATGTATATATAAATCTTAATAATCGGCTTAATTATTATTTTATTAGCATATTGTATTCAATTAATAAAATAAGTGATATTCATATTTATTTAATATAATTTGACATTCTAAAAATATTTTCTAAATCATTTTTGTTTTATTTTATTTGTTTGCGAATGCTCTAGTTATGATGATATATAGTTTTCACTGTTTTTCGATTTATCATTCGTGAAGTGCCTAGTTTTTGTTAATATTGATTTTCTAAAATATAAATTACATGCATCAGATTTATCTCACATGTGCTATAAAATAATATACGATACGTGTGCTCGAAGTGGTCCTCTTACACGACGAGCTTAGCACGCTCGCATCGCTCGGTCGTTAACTGCACGTTGTGTGAAAAATTACTATTTAAAGAACACGTATCATAAAAAAATAAGTTTCGGGAAAAAAATTTTTTTTTCACACTCAGGACGTGAAATTCAATTTTTGATGTCTATTCTTAGGGGCTGAAATAGCTCTTTTTTATCCTAGGGGAAAAAAGTAGTTTTCTATACAAATTCAAATTCGATTGATTTTTTCCCTGTTTCCAATAAGAAATTTACTTTTTCTAACGGCGCATGAAAATTTAGCATGCGCAAAATAAATTCAGCGAGCGTAAAATGAATGTAATAGTTATTAGTGTGAGTATTCGATTCTATGAACAATTCGAATAAATTACTTGGTTCGACGAGTTCGTGTCGAGTATTAACTCGAACTTGTCGAGTTACTCGAAAAAAATATGAGCTACTCGAATAACTCGAATCACTTGAAAAAATATGAATTACTTGAATCATTCAAAAAAATATAAATTACTCGAAAACATAGTTGCTTTTTTTTATTAATATTTTCTGTAGAAACGAATTTTTCGTGTAATTCGATTTACTTGAATAATCAATATATTTTCATAGAATTTTAGTTTAATTGTTTTTTTATTTGAAGAATTATTATTTATTTTTTTGAAGCAGGGGGCTTCGCCTCCTCGAACTCACCCCCCACCCCGCCGGCAGGTTCTTTTTTATTTTGATTTACCACTTTTTAATTTTGATTTTATCATACATTAATGCCGTTACTACGCAGTGCTATAAATTATATTATAGAATGAGATGATAATTAGAATTATTATTAGCAAAGTAATAAAAAAATAGATATTTGGCTGATTCCATTCAGATTCATGCAGGCCGTCACTGATCGAAGTTTTTTTTTCTTCTAAGTAATAAAAATACCTTCTATTATGTATATGAAGATAAAATTTACCACGTAGAACGCTCAAAAAATTTTTTTTTCTCTTACTACAGCAATTTTAGTGTTGGATGTAAAAACGAAAATTCAAAAATTGAAAATGAACCTCTACTTTTAAATGACTATAGCTCCGTCAATTTTCAACCTTTTTGTGCGTTAATTTAACGAAAATGTGCGGAATTTTGTCTAGTATTAAATGCAATCTCGATTTTTGTAATACAATTTAATCTCACTGAGTTATTTACGAAAAACCGTAAAAGAGCAATTTTTATCAAACACGATTTTCTCAAAAACTATATTTTTTAATTTAAAAAAAAAGTTATTTTGATGAAATAATACATAATCATTTATCCTCTTTTTATGGTACATTATTATAATGAAAATTTTGTTTGTTGGAGAATATAATTTTTTTATTAGTTCGAATTTCGCGCCTAGAATTTGGATTTATTCTGTAGGGAGTTGACGCATGTCACCACTAGGTGGCGATGATTGTATTCTCATTAACGACTTGACGCGTTTAAAAATATAAGAAAAGGAAGATAAAAAATAAAGATGTTTAAGATAAATTATTTTTTTCGATCTGTCATTGAACAGAATATCAATAATGGCATCACTGATTGTTAATATAAAGTGCAAGGATTTAAAAGAAAAGCACAAAAAAGTTGTTTATGATTGCTCCAAAAGTCCGCTTCGAGAATTAGGTGATCCAACGGAGTCTTTGAAGCGCTTGTATCCAAATGCTCTAGAGAAGATAAAGTATGCCCTACGTGTTACAAAATATTATTAGATGAAGTGAAAAATGCGCCTATTTCATCGACTTCAAGCAGTCAACAATCTTTGGAAGATTTTATTCATAATGAGGCTGTGGTAGAACAGCTTAACGAGACTTCAAGTAATTTGAAATTAAACATTTCACCAATTAAAATGCCTCAAATTATCAGTATCAAGATGCGAGAATCTTATGCTCTCCGAAAAAGAAAATAAATAAGCGATGCATTTGATTCACAAATAGCAAGTAAAATCATGAAAGTCTACGATATAACGGATTTGCCCGCATTGAATGAAAATAATGAATGTAAAACAAATGATAAATGGATTGAGAATATTAAAATTGCATTAGATAATTGTTCAAATTTTCTTGAAAAAGTGTGATTGTTGATTATTATACCAAGTGATATTTCCAAAGATTATTTATTATCAGTTTTACTAAATGTAACTATTTATATGATTGATCAAGCACGATCATTGGTAAATAATAAATTTACAAGCAGTCTGAGAACTATTGTCGCCATTCTTTGGATAGTGAAATTTTAATAAATGTAAAGGATTATTAATGTAAATAAGAAAACGGCTTATACGAGTCAACAAATTTATTTAAATAAAACTCAACGTTTCGACAACTGGTTTGTTGTTCTTTTCAAGATCTGTAATATATAACAAAAGCAAAAAAGAAACTATAATAAATTGATCTTACGATTTAAGAAAAATGGGACAAACAATATTAATATAAAAAACAATACCGAATCAAGCTGTTCAGCATAGCCTCGTCAACATGATAAAATACATTTATACTCCAAACGAGTAACGTCAATCAACTATAAAAAATAATATAATATAATATTAATATAAGAATTACAAAATAAAACATAGAGAAAAGATATAATTCTATTACCAGTCAATTTAATATACCTTTATGTGATCTTATTGAGGCTGTTGAGCATCTTATGAACAATACTTATTTTCAGTTTAATAATAAGTATTATAGGCAATTATATGGTACACCTATGGGGTTACCAGTTTCGCCTCGTTTTGCTGACATGGTAATGGATGATTTGGAGAGGAATCGTTTAGAAAAATTGAGTTTTAAACCATTGTTTTATGGCCGTTACGTTGATGATATTTTTACAATAATACCTAAAAATAAAGTTAATGAATTATTACAATTCTTTAATTCTTATGATAGTAGGTTAAAGTTCACACATGAAATTGAAATTGACAATAAAATTAATTTTCTAGAGGTTACTATTATTAAAGAAAATAATAAATTGATTACAGATTGGTTTCATAAACCTACGTTTTCTGGTAGATTTTTGAATTTTAATTCCAATCATCCATTGTCGCACAAGAGAGGCATGGTGTATACATTGGTAGATAGAGCTATAGAGTTGTCACATAAAAGATTTCATTATAAAAATATCGACATGGTAAAAAAGTTTTTGATTGACAACCGTTTTCCAATTAAATTCATAGATTTTCATGTTAGAAAGAGATTGTTTTCTAAACATTTTAATCATAACTTTGTTGATGTTTCTTGTCGTACACATAATTTGGTAGCAGAAGTTAGTAACAAAAAATTGTTCAAAGTTCTTTACATTAAAAATAAGTTTGAAAAATTGTCCAGAAAATTAAGTAAATATAATATTGGTTTAATTCCAAAAATTTCTAATGATTTAAGTGGTGTCATACGTAGAGGGAAGGACAAAACTCAGAAGTTTGAGCAGACAAATGTTGTATATAGTATCAATTGTGGCAATTGTAATGCTACATATGTAGGTGGAACAAAAAGAAAATTAAGAGAACGTATAAAAGAACATGACTCCTATGTACACAAGTCCAATTCCCAATCTGTTATCTTTAAGCATACCAAAGATACTAATCATAAATTTGATTTTAATAATGTTAAAATATTAGATAAAGAGCTTAATTGGCAAAGAAGAATTCTATCAGAAATGATTTTTATAAACGTCCAAAATAATCCTGTTAATAAAAAAAGTGACACGAATAATCTTCATTCATCATATGCGCCGTTAATAAAGAAGTATTGTAAAGAATAAGTTTGATTTTATGTAATGCCTTACATTATTACACTGGTGATTTATTTGTATGTTGTTTGTTCTATTGATAATGTTGTTTTTCTATATTATCGGTATATGGAATTGTTAATTAATATTCAAATTGTAAGGTGTCACTACCTTGGTGCCCTTGTTTTATTTCGTCTGTTTTGTTTCTCATTACGCTTAATTCATTTTGAATTTTTCTTTAGTTTAACGTTTCTAGTCAATCAAAGAGACTGATTTTATTTTCTTGGTGTTGTTTTAGTCACTATTTATTCATTTTAATTTTTAATTTTAATTGTTGATGTGAGTTCAATTTTAATTATTTATCACGTTTTGTTTATTTATTTTTTTACCGTATTGTTGATGAATTCGTTTTTTGAAATCACGAGTGTTTCCAATGTTTGGTAAAGTTTTTTCATTGATGTTGGTGCTTTTGTCTCTCTCTGTTTTATTTTGTAATTCTTATATTAATATTATATTATATTATTTTTTATAGTTGATTGACGTTACTCGTTTGGAGTATAAATGTATTTTATCATGTTGACGAGGCTATGCTGAACAGCTTGATTCGGTATTGTTTTTTATATTGATATTGTTTGTCCCATTTTTCTTAAATCGTAAGATCAATTTATTATAGTTTCTTTTTTGCTTTTGTTATATATTACAGATCTTGAAAAGAACAACAAACCAGTTATCGAAACGTTGAGTTTTATTTAAATAAATTTATTGACTCGTATAAGCCGTTTTCTTATTTACATTATTAATTGTCAACGAGTGTAATTTACGATGGGTAAAGGATTATTATCTGAACGATGATTTTAATTGTTCTTGTCAAAGTGCAAATAAAAGCGAAACAGTATCTATCGAAGAAAATGGTATAAGAACTAAAAAAGTCAAACGCTTTCTTACGGGAAATATAAAAGAAATATATTAATTATTTAAAGACGAAAATCCTGAAATGAAAACAAAAATTGGTAAATTAACATTCTACGCTTTAAGACCAAAGTGGGTTATATCACATCCACCCACCGATTCGTGTCTTTGCGTTTACTGCGAGAATCTTAAACTTATGTTATATGCTTTCAATAATTATAAAAAAGAGAATAAACAAGAAATTGCAGATTTGGAATTGAAAATATGTTTTTCACTTTTTTGTTCAAAATTTTGGTTCTAATTGATCAAAATATTCGATCCGAGGCTTATTTTGAAAATTATTGTTGACATTTTTGATATATTAATAAATAAAAGCATAAAAATAGTTGTAAGAACACGTAAAGTTGGAAAAATAGTACGATGCGCCATGATATCAATGTTTTAAAATCGAAAATATAAAAAAAAAGTTTAAAAATCTGTTAAAAAAAAATAAGGCAAAATCGCATATTCTCACCTACCCTAGAAGTTAGTATTTTCATGTATAATATCATATAAAAATTAAAAAAAAAAACATAGTTTTTGAGAAAATCGTGTTTGAAAAAAATCGCTTTTTTTCGATTTTTCGTAAATAACTCAGTGAGATCAAATTGTATCACACAAATCGAGATTGCATTTAAAACTAGACGGAATTTCGCACATTTTTGGTAAAAGAACACCCAAAAAGGTTAAAAATTGACGGAGCTATAGTCATTTAAAAGTAGAGGTTCATTTTCAATTTTTGAATTTTCGTTTTACATCCAACATTAAAATTGCTGTAGTAAAAAAAAAAAAATTTTTGAGCGTTCTACGAGGTAAATTTCATCTTCATATACATAATAGAAGATATTTTTATTACTTAGAAGAAAAAAAGAAATTCGATCAGTGACGGCCTGCATGAATCTGAATGGAATCAGCCATAATAAAAAATTCATTTCGGGAAAAAATATTTTTTTTGTTGGAATGTAATGAGATTTTGATATCTTTAAAATATTGAACAACATAAGTAAAAAAGGCGACAAAAAATTTTTTTTTTGAAATGAATTTTTTATCACACTGAGAGAAAATTCATGCCAATAGAGCATGTAGTCTACGTATCCAAAGTTAGTAAGTAATATCCTATGCTTTAATAACAGCGCCATCTACTCTTACGAGGTTTGTGCTATCCAAAAACTGTTTGTTTACATGCTTTAGTAGCTCCCCACTCTAATATCCTTCGATAGCTAGCGCTGTATCCTCTCATGGGACGTGAAGGAAGTAAACGTGGCTTGCCCACTATTCTTTCTTTACTGCTAACTATGGCATTCTTCTATTGCTCAAGTCGCCTCCTCTTTTGGGTGGCGACGCGAGCAAACACGGCTGGTCTATATCCAAAATCATGTTAACGTATTTTCGTAACGTGAATCTTTTATTTCTTTTCTTTTCTTTTTTTATGAAGGGAGATACGTTATAAATATAACCTGTTAAACTTTTTAACTTTAAATAATTTATTTTTAACTTAAAATTTAATTATTTTAAACCGCTGGGGGGCAGATAAGCATGTACGATTTTACGCCAGAGATAATTCGAAGTAGCGTTGGTCTAGTGCGTAACGTTCGCGCTTTTCCTTTTGAGTACGCGAGTTCAACTCTTGGTTAGAACCACTTTTTTTAAACTTTTTTTTATTATTTCAATAGTTTTTATTGCTTTTTTTTATTTATATTTTTTTATTTTCTATTTTTTTATTAATTTTAAAATCTATTTTTCACAAGTTACTTAAAATATGCTCGTTTTTTTTATTAATATTTTTAAATAAATTATTTCATATAGAAAATAATTTAAAATATTAATAAATAAATAATAGTGATATTTACAATACTATAGTTCAATTTTGTCTTTATAAACATATTTCAATATACAATATATATTATAACATAAATAATAATAACTCAGTTTTATTTATTTATTGTAATTTATTGTAAATTTTATAAACTAAATTATAAATAAATTAAACTATACTATTATAAAATAAACATCACTATTATTTATTTATCAATATTTGTAATTACTACCTATAAAGAATAATTTATTTTTAAAAAATTTTCATTGAAAAAAACAAGCGTACTTGTGAAAAATTAAATTTTAAAATTATTAAAACAATACAAAATTTAAAAAAAAATAAATATAAAAAGGAATAAAAAATATTAAAACAATAAAAAAAAAATTAAAAAAAAAGTGACCCTAGCCGAGAGTTGAACTCGCGTACTCAAAAGGAAAAGCGTGAACGTTACGCACTAGACCAACGCTACTCCGAAATATTTCTGGCGTAAAATCGTACATGCTCATCTGCCCCAGCGGTTTAAAATAATTAAATTTTAAGTTAAAAATTAATTATTTAAAGTTAAAAAGTTTAACAGGTTATATTTATAACGTATCTCCCTTCATAAAAAAAGAAAAGAAATAAAAGATTCACGCTACGAAAATACGTTAAAGAAATTTGCAACATAATTTTGGATATAGACCAGCCGTGTTTGCTCGCGTCGCCACCCAAAAGAGGAGGCGACTCAAGCAAACAAAGGATATGAGAGTGGGGAGTCATCGAAGTATACCACGCGAGTCATCAGTGAATGCCGTTCATGCTTTAGTTACTCTCCATACCATCTTTTTTAGTATAAGATAATCCAATACTAATAGAGCTTCTCACGGCCTGTCATATTTGTATCAATGTTTTATATGCTCGCATAGATGGCAGTTCGCATGCTCTATTAGCATGAATTTTCTCTCAGTGCATATATTATTATTTGACCAAGAAGGAAAATTTTTTTCTCTGACATATTTTTCTATTCCTCTTAAATTCAGGGATATTCATACATCGAAAAAAAGCCTTATTTTTAATATAAGATCTTATAACTCTGATTTAAAAGGTCGAATCAAGAAGTCTTTTTAAACAAGATTCTTTTTAAACAAGAATAACAGATACGAAAAAAATGTTTTTTCATATCAAACCAGTGGTTTTTGAAAGAATTTCCAATAATCTTTCGAATCCCGTTGGAATTTTTAAGCTACGACCATTTTTTCCAGAATTATAAAACTTTTTAGATAAGTCGATTTTAGGCGAAGGGGGTAAAAGTAGCTGGGTGACAGTGTACCATGGAGAGCCTTGCGCGATGACGGCCTTCGGACGATATGTATATCGTGAGATAAAGCTTCGGCCACTCGCTTCGCTCGCGCACCTCGGCTTTATTATCCCATGATGTAAATATCGTCCTCAGATTATAATCGCGCAAGACTCGCCCAGGGTGCTGAAAAATTTTTTTATCCTAGGCAAGGACGCATGAGGGTTTTTAGGTGCAGATGTTTTTTTACAAATATTTATATAATAAAGTAAAAATTATATTATACTCTTTTTTATTAGAATTTATTCATTTTTGATATTAAATAAAAAAATTAACAATAAATAATAAGAAATGATACAATTAAATAGAAATATTAACATGGACAATAAATAATAAAATTAACATTATTAAAATTATTTATAGTTAACAATATTATTGCAATTTTATAATTTTATTTTTTTATAAATATCCATTTTTGAAAGTAATAAAATTCTGTAGCACAAGCTGTAGCTTGAATACCGAATACAACTGAACTATGATCTATAATATGTTTGCTATACATGTGTTGAGTTAGATGCGTAGTATGCGTATAATTATTGAAGATTATAAATTATTTGTAACTGTTTACTGCATTTTTTTGAAGTCGGTTTCGTTTTTTGTTAAAAAAATTTTTTTCATCTATTTTCATACAAATTCTGTTTATAGTATTTCAAGAATTACTAGATGAGTATTATTTTAAGGTGTTCAGATCAGTAATTATGACCAAAAAATGATTAATTTTGTAAAAAAAGGAAAGGAAAAATTTTGATTTTCTTATTTTACGTAAACTATTCAATAAATTTGCTTGAAAATTTGCATGAAAATTATTTGTGATCGTCGAAACAAATAAAACTGTTAAAAACTTGTTTTTTTTTATAGTTTTGGTTTTATAGCTATTTATTTTATTATACTTTATTTTTTTAATTTACATAAACTGCTGGATGAATTTGCTTCTAAATTTGCATTTAAATTATTTGCGATGGTCACAAGATTAACTTTTGAAAATTGATTTATTTAGCGTAGCTTTAATTTAAGAGCATTTTAAAAATTTAAAAGAAAATGTTCATTTTTTATTTTTCTTCTATTTTGCATGAACTACTTTATTGATTTGCTCCAAAATTTTTATACAAATTATTCTCTACTGTCAAAATAAAACGAGATTTTAAGAAAAATTTTTTAACAAAAAACAAAACCGACTTCAAAAAAATGCACTAAACAGTTACAAATAATTTATGATCTTCAATAATTATACGCATACTACGCATCTAACTCAACACATGTGTAGCAAACATATTATAGATTATCTAATTATTTGTAAACAGCACAAACAAATTATATTTTTTTGTGAATTAAGAGAGAGAGAGAGAGAGAGAGAGAGAGAGAGAGAGAGAGAGAGAGAGAGAGAGACTTTGACTTTGACTTTGACTTATTTATTTTGCCTTGGGGTAGAAGCCTGTCTGGCACTAAAGAATCAGTTACAACGACGTATTACAATTTATAATAATAATATCAAGTAAGAAATCCAATTTAAAATATAAAATACAATTTTCTAATGATATTCAAAATAAGAATAACAACAATGATATAGATAATAAACATATAGAAAATCAAATAGAATATCTTATGTAAAAAGTAACAATATCAACATGGCATAATTATTACAATATAGTATCTAAATAAGAAAACAAAACAATGAGATTTCAAAAGTAGTATTACAAAGTAGTTTAAACGCAGATCAAATGAGTAATATTTCTAGTAGAACATAAGAAAAATAAATAATTATTTTGCCAATATCAATATTAGTTTCGTTTGCAGTAACAATTAAGAATTAATTTAAGTGAGTATAGTTATTGCGAAATTATCTCATGCTCAAAGTAAATTAAGTTTAATGCGTTTGTATATAAGAAAATTAAGAAATTGAAAATTAAGTTTCGACTTAATTTAACCACAATGAAACTGAGCCTGTACCAATCTCTCGTTGCCACGACTCACATTCACTCAATAAAAGTCTATCATACAAAAAACGCTTAAAAGAAAGTGAAGCCTCAGGAGAAAAAGACTCCAAAGAGGATAACTCCTTATTAAAATACTCAGCTGCCGAGAAGGCAAATGAGTGTTGAAAAGCAGCAGTACGTACATTTGGACGAATGAACAGCCTGGGAGGTAGTCTCATTGATGAACGCACTGATGCATCAACATGTCGCCTTACGAATCTTGAGGCTAGATAAGATGGAGAATCGTGTGAAATCACATTAAAAGCAAGAGACATCTTAAAGTATAAACGTCTGTTTTGAACAGACAACCACCGGTAATCAAGTCTAAAAGGTATAACTCTGCTACGCCAACCAATATGGCCATGGACAAATCTGATACAGGCATTAAAGGCTCTATGCAGACGTAAATTCTGCGTTTGAGGCAGATCATCATAGGCAACTGATACATAATCAAGAATTGAAAAAATAAGAGACTCTACTAGTTGCTTTCTCGTGTCCAATACCAATGCATGCTTGTAGAACTTAAGAGATTTCAGAGTGCCATGAATCTTTCGCACAGTAAAAGAGACATGTTTGCTCCAATCTAATGTAGAAAAAATCCACAAACCAAGATTTATAACAACAGAGGAGTATGGGAAAATGGTATTCTCAACGTATATAGATGGAATAGATGCAGTGTCATTCAAACGAGAAATAAATTTCTCACTGCCGATGAAAATGTCCTGAGTCTTACCTGCATTTAAAAGAAGCCTGTTGTCTTCTGCCCACTTAATAACTGATGCAACTTCATGGTTAATAAGATTAATCTCATCTTCCAGTTTTGCAGGCAAAAAAGATTTATAGACCTGAAGGTCATCAGCAAAAAGAATATGCTTTGACGTTGATAAGGCAAGCGGAACATCATTTATGTAGACTAAAAACAAGAGTGGGCCAAGCACACTGCCTCGATGAACACCAGCCGTCACCTGAGACCAAACAGATGATTGATTACTTTCATCTATAACAGAGTAGGTCCGGCCTCTCAAGTACGACGCAAACCATCTAATGACAATATCTGAGCAATTCATTGATCAAAGTTTAATGAGCAGTCTATTATGTGGGACTCTATCGAAAGCCTTAGAGAAGTCAAAGAGAAGCAATAAGGTGATCATTCTACGATCAATGGCAGATCTACAGTCATCAAGTAGATGTAGAAGGGCAGTCTGTGTACTATGACCTTTTCTAAAGCCAGCCTGATGAACCCAATAAAAAGTTAGACTCGAAATGAGTCATCAACTGTGTGTGTACAACCCTCTCTCGAACCTTAGAGACTTCACATAACTTTGCTATAGGACGGGTTTGGGATGGATCATCCATCTTAGTTTGTTTCGCCAGAGGTAGAAGAAATGCACTTTTCCAGGACTCAGGAAAATAGCCAAGAGATAAGGAGTCATTCACGATAGAAGCCAAACTAATAGACACAGAACCACTAATCATCCTTAGCATATCAGCTGATATGTGATCAGGACCAACCACCTTGGAGCTGGATGCACGAAGAAGATTCACAAGATTAGAGGGGTCAACTGAGATGAAGTTAAACACCGGAAGATCTGATCTTAGCGGTAGAGCAAGAACACGATCAATATTAACATCGGTCAAAGCTGGGCTTATAGAGGAAACAGAAGTATAATGGTTTAGGAGCACAGATAAAGAGAAGTACTTAAGAGGAGAAGGCAGAATACTGCTAGCCAAGCCAAGCTTACGTAATTCTGACCATTTGCTCTTGACTGTAGAAGCCGACGAAACTTTACTAGCTATGTAGTCATTTTTTAGTTTACAAAGAGAATTTAAGACCTCATTTCTAAGTAGTTTAAAACGAGCATAAGCGTCATCTGACTCGGTTTTCATAGCCAGTTTATAGCACTTATTACGATTTTTCATGAGTAACCTTATATTGTGATTAACCCATGACTTACGTTTGCTGGTAATCTTCATTACCTTTTTCTGGCGCAAAATTGTCAAAAGCCTTAACTATACCAGAAGAGAACAAATTAACCATGTTTTCAATAGTATTAACACTCGAGGTCTGAGGTTACAGTAAAAAGTCAACAGAACTATGACTAGGATTAAATGCATAGTTAGCCAAAAATCTTGAAGAAGAAGAACACAAATAAGAAAGACTCGTAAGAGAATAAGAAAGATTAGAACTCACTGCAGCATTAAGTGCATCAATGTTACAGTAAGTTAAGTTCCTAGTAACAAAGGATTTAGTAATCTTTTCAGACCTAGAAAGCTTAAGTTTAAGTTTGATCATGACCTGCAATGAATGGAGCGGCAGACTTCTCGTAAGATAATAAAGAAGAGCTATCATTTATAACGAATAAGTCTAGCCAAGTATGAGATTCATGATCTGATGTGATTGCATGATGAGTAGCATCTGAAGGAACAATAAACAGAGAGAGAGAGAGAATCGAAATAATATCTGAGCGTGTCAGATGAATAAGAAGTTTTCAAAAGATTAATATTAAAATCACCAGTAATTACAATATTTTTGTAGTTATAGGCATAACTAGAAAGAGTATTGAAAAAGGTATCAAATGAAGAGGCCTTAGGCCGGATGTAAACAACACAACATAGTCTTGAGTTTGTGCCATCGTTAATATCTAATAAGAGAAATTCTGGGGAATTATCAAATGTTGGATCTGAGTGGTATAAAATCCGAGTTCTGAAGCAACTACGAATGTAAACACCAACACCGCCACCCATTTTACCTTCTCTATCATTTCGGAAAAACTCATAGCCATCAATGTTAATTATCGAACTTGAATCTAAATCTGTTAAGAAGGTCTCAGTGATTACAAATATGTCGTGATCATCAGATTTGCACATCCATTCAATCTCATTAGAATGAGTCTTGATTCGATTAACATTGGCATGAGCAATAAATAAGGAATCTCTTGAAGAACTATTATTTACATCATTACTTAAACTGCTAAAGGACAAAACATTAGACAACACAGTCTGCGATTCTGGAAAAACTCAATCCCTCTTTTTTTGATCAGGCACTTTCTTTTTTTTATTAGGAACTAATGAGGCCAGATCAGACTCAGAAGCGATTAAGATTGGAACAGAGTCGAGAGTCGATCTCATGTAAACTTTGAGATCTGTACAAAAGGCCATTCATAATTCAGTTCTCTGGAAGCTGCTTTAGCTTTAGCTAAAAGAGGATAGATCTCCTTGGGCCATGATGCTCTAACAAATATCTTTGAAGGGCCACCACACCCAAAAATACGTTGGCAGGGAAATTCCTTTAATCTGGCAGACACTCCTGCAATACGGTCACGAATGTGACCGGAAGAGCATTGTATAACAACTGCATTCCCATGTTCAATCTCTATCTCGACACCATCAACAATCCTAGTCCTCGGTGTCTTAGGAGACAACTTGCAGGAGCTTAGACAATGGGACTTATCAATATTAAGACCCATCGGTACCCATCTTCATCAAAGTATCGATGTTAAGGTAGTCAACCTCTGCTGGCAAACCAGAAACTAAAATTCCACAAGGGTCCTTTTAAGGAAATGAAATCAAGGCCTCAGCACGAGCAATGCGTCCTTCAAGCCGACGTGCATTTGCAGCGCATTCAACTCTGGCTTCATTCACGGAAATTTCCAGATTATCCATCCTAGAGGAAATACTTTCGACATCTGAAGAAATTTCACCAAGAGTACCCATGATGGTGGCTTTAAACTCAAGGAACCATGGAGGAGGAACCTCATCCTATTAAGAAGTCTGGTTCTGTTTAGGCGGCATTGATACGCAAGCAAGAAGATCACTAGATTTCGAAAAAAGAGAAACTGTATGCTGTTCAGAACCAGCCTCTATTACAGGCGGAGAAAGAGCGTCGACAAATGCTGCCGCTGAATCAAACAGAGTAGGAGTAGACGCCCCACCTGGCTGTGAAGAGAGATTTGAGTGGGGGGAGCTGTTGTCCACACTGGGACAGCGCCTACAAGGTAAAGGCTCGAGAGATGTATCAGGCGAAGCCACGCCCCTCTAACCACTAGACTGAAGCGTAGAAGCAGTAGACACAGGCACACACACCTGTTCAGCTTCTAAAGAGAAATTTTCAAAACAAGAATCGCGTGGCTTGTATGCACGTGTATGACGAGTGCAGCAAGCAACCTTTTTTTCGTCTAGAAACCACTCTGATTTACAGCAAGAATAATGATAAAGTGTGCTGCAGTTTACACACTGCAGAGAGAGATCAGAGCGGTTCATTTCAGATATACACACTACACATACAACCATTACACACACACATGTCATGACAACAAAAGAAATAGCACAAACCTCGTAACACAGCCAAAGAAATGCAAGCCACTACAAAGATGCATTAATAAGCGCAATCGTTGATGTAGAATATTAAACAGCTTCAGATGATAAAGCAGATTCCCACATTAGCAGTTATTGAGGAGTAGATAGCGTATGTGTATCGTTGTTGGCAGGCAATAGAGGCGCTGATATAAAATAAGAATATTTTTCCCTCCTTTCCTACTTAACCTCCAAAAGTGCAGTCTGTAGAAAATGTATGAATTTATGTGCAAGGCCAGATATAGAATTGAAGTCTATTATATCAGTTTATGCCTTGCAGTTTTGCGCGCAAGTTACCTGTAACAAAAACTCCCGCAGGCAGGATTAAGCAGTAAAAAGTATCAGATAAAAAGAGAGCACTACACGACACAACTGACTATACTCACTTAGAGAGAGAGAGAGAGAGATAGATATTTAAACTTATCAGCTGTACATTATGTTGTACAACAAAAATAATACAAATTCGAATAAAGATATGAAGGCGAGCATGACAAAAACATTTTGTATAAGAAGGTAGTAGTAAAGTAGTTTCTTCTACCCAAAGTGGATAACCAGCCTAAAGAGGACCTATAGGCAGAGATGTGCTCGCGCCTACTTACACCATAGATGTAACGAATACCAGAGTTTACGACCCTTTGAAGCCTCAGATCGAGTTCAGAGTTCAAAGGTCAATATAGACCAAACTGCAGCAATCGAGTAAAGGAAACAGCAAGGAACGGATAAAATGCTTACGTAGTGCAATGGTGGTACTTTTTCGAAAGAAATTTAATCTATAGAGCAATGAGTGGCTTTTGCTGCACACATGCGCAATTCGATCCTTCCAGTTCAACTTACTATCAAGCCATACACCAAGACTACGAACAGAAGATTCAAACTTAATAAGGAAACCAGGAAATAAATCTACATTATTTTTATTGAAAATCAATGCTGAAGAAACAAAAGAGTTCAGCATCGAAGCAGTACGTACTACTGGGCATATAAGCAGTCTTACAGATAATCCATTTGATGACCTGACCACCGCACCCACATTAGCCCGTAGGAACTTAGAAGCTAGGTAAGATAGATTTTGATAGGACACAATAGAGTGAGCTAGTGCCATTTTAAATTAGAGCCGCCTATTTTTAACCGATATCCAACCAAGTTCGAGGCGAAAAGGAGTTTGAGTGACCCTATCCCACTACTTAATATTACCAAACACAAATCTAACACAAGCATTAAGAGCACGGTGAAGTTTTAGATTTAAAGTTTGAGGCAGATTGTCATAGACTACACAACAGTAGTCGAGAATCGGAAAGATCAAGGCCTCAACTAACTCCTTTCTAACCTTTCTGGACAAGACATGTCTATGGAACCTGAGAGACTGTAGAGTACCAAAGATACGACCAACTATCGAGTTAATTTGTTTACTCCAATTTAAGGTGCTACTTAACCAGACTCCCAAGTTCTTAACGATATCTGTGTAAAGAATGGACACCTCCTTCAGAAGAATAAGAGGGCATGTCAATCGATCAATTCTTGTTATGTACTAATCACTTCCCAAGGA
The DNA here is from genome assembly GCA_017163975.1 of Anastatus disparis. NCBI lineage: Eukaryota > Metazoa > Arthropoda > Insecta > Hymenoptera > Eupelmidae > Anastatus > Anastatus disparis. Next base: position 3,436,465 of record JAFFSR010000116.1, read on the forward strand.
CATAGTCTGCATCTTGGAAGGATTCAAGGTGAGTTCATTGTTATTTGCCCACTTGACTACGGCAGCAACCTCATGGTTCATGAAATTGATCTCTTCCTTAAGATTCACTAGTAGGAACGAGTGATAAAGCTGAAGATCGTCAGCAAAAAGAATATGCTTAGCCTTAGTCAAATTCGAAGGAAGATCATTGATGTAAATTGAACACAGCAGTGGACCAAGAACACTAATTTGTGGTACACTAGCTGTACATAAAACTCAATCTCCAACTTGATTTTCTAAGTCAGGAACAGAGTAATATCTGTCCCTTAAGTAAGACGCAAACCAACGTATGACCGTGTCTAAGCAATTAAAAAAACTAATTTTACGGAGGAGACGTGAATGAGGTACTGTGTCAAATGCCTTTGAAAAGTCGAACAATAGCAGCACAGTTATCATTTCCTTATCAATCACAAGACGGACATCCTCTAAAAGCTTCAGGAGTGCTCTCTGAATGCCATTTGCCCTTCGGAAACCTGTTTGAAGGCAGTTAAGCAGGGCATTCTTCTTTATATGAGCATACATTTGAGAATGGACCACCCTCCCCAGAACCTTTGAGATTTCACAAAGCTGAGCAATGGGATGTGTCTGGGAGGAAGAGTCTAGTTTATTAGACTTTGCCAACGGCAGAAGAAATGCTTTTTCCCAAGCATCAGGAAAGATACCAAAAGACAAAGATAGATTCACTATCGAGGTCAGGTGCGGAGTTAAAGAATGCTGAGAGATCTTCAACATGTCCGTTGAGAGATTGTCAGGCCCCACTGCTTTAGGTGAAGCAAGACGTAGGAAAGAATCAATCAAAGAACGGTCAACCTTAGCGAACTTGAAGACAGGTAAATCTCTGCGTAGTGGTATAGCAAGTGCCTCATTAAGCTCACTGTCCGACAAGGCAGAAGACGACGATGAAATAGACGTATAATGTGTCAAAAGTGTTTTAGATGAGAATTACTGTAGTGGCGAAGATAGAATTGTACTAGGGAGCCCGATTTTATGCAATGTTGTCCAGCAATTTGATGAGTTCGACAAAGCAGACAAGCGGTTAGGTATAAATTTATTTTTAGCAGTATCTAGAGCATTTGAAAGCTCTTCACGAAGCCTACTGTAATAAGCAATAGATAGAATAGAACCTAAACGAGCAGCAGACCGATATGCTCAATCACGCTCTTTAATTTCAAAAATTGGATCAGATTGAGACAAAATCTTGACTTTGAGAAAGTCATGAGCGTAGAAGCTGACTCCACCACCTCCTTTACCTACTGTGTTTAATCAAAGAAGTTGTAATGATCCAATGAGATAATTGAGCTATCATCCAGCTCAGTCAAGAACGTCTCCGTAACTGCAAAAATATCAGTCTTATTAGAGGTTATGTAGTTTTCAATGGCCTAAAAATGTATTTTGATACGATTGACATTCGCATGAGAAAAAGTTAAATTTTGAAAAATATAAGAGTTATTTTTGATATAAGAATAATCATCGTGAGAAGAATTTATAAAAGAATTACTAAGTAGATTTGGATTTAAACTGGCACATACGCTACTTGAAATAAAATTGAAACTAGAATTTGAAGGAATATTAGAAAGAGAGCGAGTGCCATATAGCCATATAGTCCTCATTTTTTCTCTTTAAAAGGCTTAAGTGAGTATTACTGCGACTTATTAGTAATTGGGACTAACTCAGCATTTTTTGAAAGATGCATACACACTATTAAGTTTCTAACTGTAGGCCAAAGGTAGTTTAAATCCTTGTGGACTGCAATTGCCTTTTTTAATAGTGTGTATACTGATTTTTGCCAAATTGGCCAAGCAAAAATTTTGCTATTGCCGCCTACACCAAAGAGTTTGGCAGAAGAAAAAATTTCGTAGTTTGGGCAACGCCTCGGCTATGATGTCGCGAATAGCGTAAGACGAAAACCTGCCAACATAAGCGCGAAAGTTGTTTACCTGCGAGCACTCAGGCTGGTCAATCTCGATAGGAATCACGGGTAGCCACTCGCGAGTCTCAATTAAAACTGCTGTCCCGAACTCGAGTCCCAACGCCTCCAAGACAACTTTAACGATATCCTTGGTGGAGAGCGAAACGGACGAAGGAATACCTGAAAAAAGTATCTCGTAGGAATCGCGCAGTAATGAGACATTAGGTGGAGAACAGGAAGCGATATGCCGATCTAAATGATCAGAAAGAGCATCATATCGCTTTTCAAGCTCTGCAAAAAAGAGCTTCACCTCCCCAAGCTCAATCCTGATAGCACCAACCTCAACAACAAGTTTCTCATTTGATTCAACTAATTTATTGGTTGCCTATAGTAAATTATTAGAAAGAGCCATTTGTTGCTCGAACTTGGCGACATGATGGCTGTAGCACTGTAAGAAGCGGAAGACTTTACCTCTGTGGATGGATAGTCAAGCGTAGCAAATCTGGACGGGATAGAGGCAGTAGCACGCTGACAGTCCACGCGAAAGACTACGGTACTCTCAATAGAAGAAGGGGAAAAGCTCGACTCTGAGCAACAACGTCTCCTAGGAGACGGTTCCAGCAAGTGAGATGGAGAGGCCGCGCCTCTTTTTTGCGTGCGCTGGTTGGTAGGAGGAGATTCTAATGGCCGAGAGGAAGCTAAAACGATATTGGCTGTGGCTATAACACGTGAGTATTTGACTGTAAGCTTCCTTTTACGTAGCCTCTCTTTAGCACAACAGACTATAATAATTTGAGAATGAGAGAGAGAGAGAGACGAAGAGAGATAGAAAGATTAGATTAGATTAGATTACATTTATTATATGTACATTATGTTGTACTACAAAAAATAATACAATTCGTAAGTATATAAAATACTAAGTAAAAATACAATCAAAACGAAGATACAGTAATCAAAAGTAATTAAAGTATAGCTCGCAGCAGAGACTTATTCTCAAGGGAAAGGTAGTGCGAGTATGCTGATGCCTTGAATGATGCCAATGATGGTGAATTTCTTAATAATAATGGTAAACCGTTACATCGTTGCGATGACACAACCAGGAACGATCTTTGGTGATACTCGGTAGATGAAAAAGTAATGGTTAACGGTCTCACATCACCCCTCAATATCCTCACGGGCCGGCTCCACAGATATCTAGAATACAGATATGAAGGTAAGCATGACAAAAACATTTTATATAAGAAGGTAGTAGTGAAGTAGTTTCTTCAATCCAACGTCTATAACCAGCCTAGAGAGGACCTATAGGCAGAGATGTGCTCGCGCCTACTTACACCATAGATGTCATACGAATACCAGAGTTTAAAGTCTCAGATCGTGTTCAGCGGAAAAATCAATATAGACCAAACAGCAGTAATCAAGCAAAGGAAACAGTAAGGAACGGATAAGATGCTTACGTAGTGATATGGTGGTACTTTTTCGAAAGAAATTTAATCTATACAGCAGCAAATGGCTTTTGCTGCACATATGCGCAATTTGATCCTTCCAGTTTAACTTACTATCAAGCTATACACCAAGACTACGAACAGAATATTCAAACCTAATAAGGTAACCATTTATTGGCACACGAGTGATATGTAATGAGGGCAGCATATTAACATAGAAATAAGATCCAATAATAATAGCTTTTGTTTTATTCACATCTAATTTTAGATGATTGTTCGTCGCCCAGTTAACAATAACGACAGCTTGATCACTCATAAGAGCAGTAACAGAAGCTAACTTAGCAATTGGGAAATGAATGTAAACCTGAAGATCATCAACATAGATAAGATACTGCACATTGGCATGAAAGTCAGCAGCCACATCATTGATCTATATAGAAAACAACAGTGACCAAGGACGGAGCCCTGAGGAACACCGGTATTTAATGTTACATAATCAGATGCATTACCATCTGCATCAATAACAGCCTGCTGTCTCTCAGAGAGGTAAGACGCAAACCATTGCACAACTGAATGCGAAATGTCAAGAGAAGACATTTTTCTGAGCAGAGAGATGGCATACCGTATCAAATGCCTTGCTGAAATCAAATAGCAACAGTAACGTCACGTAGCGTCTGTCCATATTGCGTCTAATGTCCTCAGTTAGTTTCAGTAGTGTGGTCTGAGTACTATGTCCAGTTCGAAATCCAGTCTGATAAGGGTCCAGTAGCTGTCGCGTGGACAAGTAATTGTAGAGTCGATCATGGACTAGACGTTCAAGAATCTTGGACATAAAAGATAATAGAGAAATTGGCCTAATGTCACCAAAAGCTTGAGGAGAGGAGATTTTGTTTATTGTAGTGACCAGTGAGATCTTCCAGCATGAAGGAAATAAGGACTCACGCAATGAGTCGTTATAAATGCGACATAACAGAGGCCCAATGACCGGAAATGCCGCACGGACGAAAGATTGAGGAACAGCATCGAACCCTCTGGCCTGTGAAGCTGAATGACAAACAGCCATCCATACCTCCTCCAAAGTAACTGGATTAAACTTAAACATGGGTTTAATTGGTTCATCTAGAGCAAGTGTGTTCATGTAATTAGAAATGGAGGGGACCAGAGGATCAAACGCAACGCCACCAAAATACCGATTCAAATCATCAATTGAAAAAGAATGTCGAGAGTCACTACTGCTGGAACATACGCCCAGGTTCTTGAGTTCTTTTTAGATCTGTCTTGCGTCAGTAATCTTAGATAGTCTGTCGTGGTAATACAGTAATTTAGCTGATTCGATGCATGAATAAGCCCGATCTCGAGCATCTCTATAACATATAAGATCAGCACGCAGCCTAGTACGTTTGAAGCGTCTGTAAAGCCTATCTCTCTCAGAGATTAAGCGGTTATGCTCAGAGGTAAACCACGGACGATGACTCTTGCTCTGTCAAACACGCCTAACAGGCACAAACCGTGAGATAGCCTCATTAAGATGAGTGTAAAGACATTCAAGGCGAGCCGAAAGAGAAGAGTCACCGTTACACATAGCACAATTTAGCGATCGAAAATAATCAAGAAGAGCAGTTTCATCAACCATTTTATAATCATGATAAGTAAAATTATTAAGTGTAGGCCTAGAGAGAGACGACTTCACAGTCACAGCAATAAAGTCATGTCCGTCAATAAATGATACATCAGTCTTCCAATAGTCAAGCAGTAAGTCATTGGCATCGACAAGGCACAATTCGAGCCACGTATCAAAAGAATAAGTATGATGCGTAGGTCCATAAGGCACTGAAAAAAGTGCATTTTCCTTAATAAGGCTCTTAAGAGGAGGTCACGTATCTCTGTCCTTATCTAATCAAAGAAATGATTTTTTTTACAAAAACTAATATTTTTAGCAAAAAATGAAGAGAAAGCCGCATCTTATATCAAAAAGAGGAATATTTTCTCTGATAAGAAAAAATTAATTTTATTGCTTCGTTCTCAAGAAAACCTTGAAAAACCAAATTGTCCACCCTAACCTCTATGATTTAAGTTTTTCAAGGTTTTCTTGAAAACGAAGCAATAAAATTAATTCTTTCTTATTAAAGAAAATATTGCTTTTTTTGATACGAGATGCGGCTTTCTCTTCATTTTTTGCTAAAATTATTAGTTTTTGTAAAAAAATCATTTCTTTGATTAGAAAAGGACAGGGATACGTGACCTCCTCTTAAGGAATACAGAATCATCAGATTCAGAACACAAATTAGTGTTGAAATCTCCCAAAACTACCTTAGTACTATAATTGTGAATATGAGTGGTCAAATCAGGAATAAAGTCTGTGTTGGCCAAAAATGGAGCGTGAGGTGGTCTATAAACAACACCAACGAAAATGGGTGGAGCCAAGTCAGATGAGTTGACCTCACAGAAGAGATACTCAGGTAAACCAGCCAAAAATAGAGTTGACCAAGGACGAAGCCCTGAGAAACACCAGTATTTATAGTTACATAGTCAGATGCATTACCATCTGCATCAATAACAGCCTGCTGTCTCTTAGAGAGATAAGACGCAAAACATTGCACGACTGGATGCGAGATGTTAAGAGAAGACATTTTTTCGAGCAGAAAGATATGGCATACCGTATCAAATGCCTTGTTGAAGTCAAAGAACAACAGCATAGTTACGTAGCGTCTGTATATATTGTGTCTAACGTTCTCAGTAAGCTTCAGTAGTGCGGTCTGGGTACTATGTCCAGTTCGAAATCCAGTCTGATAAGGGTCCAGTAGCTGTCGCGTGGACAAGTAATTGTAGAGTTGATCATTGGAAGAACCTTGGACATAAAAGATAATAGAGAAATTGGCCTAATGTCACCAAAAGCTTGAGGAGAAGAGATTTTGTTTATTGTAGTGACCAGTGAGATCTTCCAGCATGAAGGAAATAAGGACTCACGCAATGAGTCGTTAGAAATGCGACATAACAGAGGCCCAATGATCGAAAAAGCTGCACAAACGATAGATTGAGGAACAGCATCAAACCCTCTGACTGAATGACAGTCATCCATACCTCCTCCAAAGTAACTGTATTAAATTTAAATATAGGTTTAAGTAGTTTATCCAGAGCAAGTGTATTCATCTAACCGGAAATGGAGTGAACCAGAGGATCAAACGCAACGCCACCAAAATATCGATTCAGATCATTTATTGGAAAAGGATGTCGAGTGTCACTACTGCTGGAACATTTGCCAAGGTTCTTAAGTTCTTTCCAGATCTGTCTTGTGTCAGTAATCTTAGATAGTCTGTCGTGGTAATGCAGCAATTTACCTGATTTGATGCATGAATGAGCCCGATCTCGAGCATCTCTATAACATAGAAGATCAGCACGCAGTCTAGTACGTTCAAAGCATCTGTGAAGCCGATCTCTCCCACAGATTAAATTGTGATGCTCAGAGGTAGACCACGGACGAGTACTCTTGCTCTGTCGAACACGCCTAATAGGCACAAACTGTGAGATAGCCTCATTAAGATGAGTATAAAGACATTCAAGGCGAGCCAAAAAAGAAGAGTCACCGCTACACATTGCACAATTTAGCGATCGAAAATAATCAAGAAGAGCAGTTTCATCAACCGCTTTATAATCATGATAAGTAAAATTATTAAGTGTAGGCCTAGAGAGACGACTTTACAGTCGCAGCAATAAAGTCGTGTCCGTCAATAAATGGTACATCAGTCTTCCAATAGTCAAACAGTAAGTCATCGGCATCAACAAGGCATAAGTCGAGCCACGTATCAGAGGAATAAGTATGATGTGTAGGTCCATATGGCACAGAAAAAAGTGTATAAATAAAGCAACACTACCTCCCCTGGTGTTAAGATCCAGTCTATGAAGCACATACCCATCAAGAGGAATCAAAGAATCACAAACCATCTGGCCCAGTTTGGTCTCAGTAACGGCTGTTACGTGGAAATAAGGGCGAAGCCAGAAAGAGTCGAATCATCTCTATTCGCGCTCTAATAGAGTTATCAATATAATGACAAACTCTGAGACCATCCTTAGTAGTAAAATGATCATGAATGACTGTTGAGATAGCATTGTTAGAAGCAAGAAGTGTCTTACAAGGAAGGTACCCCAACACGAACTCACCGATTCTGATAATTCTTGTATATGCTGTAGTACATTAAAAAAGTAAGAGATTGGTTTCTTTTATCGGCGGAAAAACATATTTAAGGGGTGAAATCGACCCTCAAAGATCATCCCCAAAAACATTTTTTTTTCAATTGACTTTAGTTCTAGTCAATATTTTTTAGTAAAACTAAGTGGGTAATAATCCCTATAAAATGTAAAACAAACTCTGCTGTATTTGACTTTTGGGGGTTGCAACCCATATTTTTAATACACGAAAAATTGAAAAATTGACATCATTTTCTGCAGTTAAGAAGGGGCCGAACTATCTGTCTTTGTCTAATAGCGTTTTTCATCATTTATGTAAACACTATCCGGTATAACAAGAAAAAAATAGCAGCCCCCGCTAGATAATAGTATAATAAGTAAATTTTGTAATAACAACCAAATTTTTTCACTGCGTAGTTTTTGACTAATTAGAGACCTACTAGCAATTAAGAATATAACCTATCTTTTTTTGGTAGGTCTCTAATTATTCAAAAACTACGCAGTGAAAAAATTTGGTTGTTATTACAAAATTTACTTATTATACTAATATCTAGCGGGGGCTGCTATTTTTTTCTTGTTATACCGGATAGTATTTACATAAATGATGAAAAACGCTATTAGACAAAGACAGATAGTTCGGCCCCTTCTTAAAGCTTTTAAAATAGTGTAATTATAACCAAATTTTTATATTTATAAAGAAAATAGAAAAAATAAGTTTATGTTCTTCAGCATTTTTAATAAAAAATATTTTTAGAGGGTAAAGCCAACCCTATTAATGAAAATGAGTACTTTTGATATTAAAATTATTTAAAAGCGAATTTTTTAATTTTTACTGCTCTATAGATATTATTATAATAAAAATATTCTTAAAACACATTTAAAGGGTGAAATCCACCCTCAAAGTTCACCCTCAAAAACAAGTTTTTTTAAATAGCTTTTTTCCTCATCAATATTCTTTTGTGAAAGTGGGTAATATTCCTTATAGAAAGTATAACAAAATGTGAATTTGACTTTTGGTGATTGCAACTCCTATCTTTGACAGGTGAAAAATTGAAAAATTGCATTGAATTTTTGCAGTGAAAAAATAGTCTAGTTTTGAACAGATATTTATGTTTTGAAAGAAAATAGAAAAATAGAATCCTTCGATTTCTGAATTATCAATAAAAAATAATTTGAGAGGGTAAAACTACTCTTATTAATAAAAATTAGTATCTGATGAGTAGATAATGCGAAGGTTTTAAATAAATTTTCTAATTTTCATTACTCGATGGCCGTCGCCATACTAAAATTTTAGAAAGAACTGAATAATTTAATTATTATCATAATATTATGTTAACTTTTTCCAACGTGAGTGGTCAAATATTAAATTTTGAATAATTATAATAATAATAGAATAATAATACAGGAAATAACATCCATTTGTTTGGTAGTATTGTAGAATATTATAGTGCAATAAAACGTTTGTGTACAAAAGAGTAACGTCTTTCAATTATTAAATTTAATTTAACATATGGAAAATAAATATCAAAACTGAACCAAATAAAATGATGTTATTAAATTCTTTAATTTTATCCATACGTTGAGAGTGAGAGTTGAGAATACTTACAATTGAGAAAACAAGATAAAAATACTATCAAATGAAATGTGTTATCTGTCCTATATATATCGAAAAGGTAGGAAATTTCGAATATTTATTTTTCATTCCATTAACACAGTCTATTCACAAAAGTAATTAATGCAATTGCAGTATTCACGATGAGAGTCAATCCTTTAAACGTAATTAATTTATTGCTGGCATACTTTCAAACATTGAAATTACCGATTAATAGCCCAACTACTTATCAAGAAAATCATTAGCGGAAAGCATAAAAAATAATTTAATAGATTCGATGGACGAATTTCACGATGAAGAAATAATTTCAGAAGAAACGTTAGATTTCCAGGAGGAATACAAGGATCCTAATGCACAAATTATCGAGGATAATATTATGACAACTTTGGGGATCAGGAGGTTGCACTAATTTATAAAAATATATAAGCTGTAATTAAATCAGTAACAAAAAAAAGAGAAGCTTCATTTCAGAAATTTGTACAGTAGTCGTACGCTCGCTCAAAATGGACGCCAGCCGCGTATAGCATACGCGACGCCGCTTGCACTAATTAAATTACTATTGGCACGACGAAAAGCAAATATTAACAAAAATGTAAGCTTAAAGGGATACAAGCAATAAACACACAACAAAGAGAATTAGAAAAGCGCACAGGGCATATGATCATATCTCCACAACTTTTAATCTTTTGATGATATGTCATTTTACAGCTGTCACTGGGTAGCGAATGATGCACACTATTCAAACTAGGTTCACACCTTTTGTACAATCTTGTTCCTCTATTTTTTATGTATATAGTGAATGTGCCACCAATGCTCCAGTAGATATTTCTATAAAACGTAAATTTTTACATGGATAAAAGTTCGGAAATTTTATCCATGTAAAAATTTACGTTTTATAGAAATATCTACTGGAGCATTGGTGGCACATTCACTATATACATAAAAAATAGAGGAACAAGATTGTACAAAAGGTGTGAACCTAGTTTGAATAGTGTGCATCATTCGCTACCCAGTGACAGCTGTAAAATGACATATCACCAAAAGATTAAAAGTTGTGGAGATATGATCATATACGCAATAGAACGTGCACGCGATCGCCCAACACACACATCGTAAAAGACAGAAAGAAATTATATTATTTCTATTTAGCGATCGTGCACTCGCAACGATTTTAAGCACAATAAAATAATTTAGAGAATAGTAAATCTATTTTCACTCGCTCCGACTCACGATATTCGCAAACCCAAGAAAAAATACTACGCAATATCGCAAGTCGCTCGCGAGTCGTAATGGCTCTATATTGGACGCTGGCGACAGAAGGAATAATGCAATGACATCCTTTCTTGTCTCTGCTCAGCTTCATCTCTCGTGCCGTACGCTGCGCGCGCCGCAAGAGAGGAACAAACGATCCTTAACGGACCCAAGCTCAGCTACTCGAATCAAGCTGCTTGCTATCTACATGAGTGCACAGTATACGTGCTATAGATATTCGCACGTGTGTGCCAACGATTTTGGATTATAGTTTCAAATATTTGACTCGCGCGGTGTGCTTCCCGTCTTGCCAGAAGTTAGATGCTCCCTTCTGTCGTCTATATGCGTTACAAATATACATATAAGTAATATGGCCAATCTGCCATGTTATAATCCCTTCCCACTACACGGAAGTATACGGTGGAACCGGATACTTTCGTCAAATAAAAAAGACGGCATAAGCTAAACTAAAACAAAAAAAAAATTCATATATAGAAAAGAAAAGTATTAGGGCTTAAACTAAGATAACCGGTGTTATCTGCAGCGGTGTGAAGTGTATTTATAAACTTCTTCTTCTGCTGTATCTGCTAGCTTTTAACTGAATTAAGTGTAAGTGTTACACGCTGTATATGATTGTGCTTTATTCAAAACGACGCGACTGGCATATCCATATATTATTTACAAAATTTACAAATCTTAAAACTAGTTATCTTAAAGCTAAAGAAAATAACACTCATAGCCCATTCTTACATGCATTCCATTCATACACTGCGACGAGTATACATACCCGCGCATTCAAATTTCCCGCCTAACGGCCAAGCTACTATAGAACAGTAGTTCTGAGCTCAGCCGCCAGGTGGCAACTCCAAACGTCGTTGCACGCATCGGGAAAAATGAGGCCGGAGTATATAAGAGGCTGAGAAGCTATCCAGAGCAGAGCAGCGTCGACTACAGTCTCTCCCCTCTCTTTACCTCAGTGAGCACACAAGGCTAAGAGAGAATGAGGCGTGTAGTAGCTGGCTGCCTTGGCTTGTGGAGCACCACAGCTTAGGCAGAGCTTCTCTCTCTTGCACATGAGGGTAGACCAAGTGCGCACACAGGTCTACACTAGAGTGCATATGCTGGCAGTGCTAGAGTTACGTCAAGTGAGCACACAGGCGTAAATCTACCTGCCTAGAGCACACTCGCAATTTTTGCCGCCGCCGCAATGCCGAACTTGCGCCGCTGAACTTAAGGGTGACGTCGACCCAAAATATCATATTCTTTTTCACATTTCGCCACTAGCTCAATTAAGGGTGTCGTCCGCCCATAGCTTGTCGCATCCACGTGTACGTGAACAGTAGAATAAATTAAGGGTGTCGTCCACCCATTACTTGTTTTATTTTAGTTTAAGGACTCCGTCCGACCGCGTGTAAATATAAGATATTAGAATAAGTTAAGGGTGTCGGCCACCCATTGTCTTTACGTCACTTAAAGGTCCCGCATGCCTATAGAGATTTGTAATTCAGATAATTAAGGGAGCCGGCTACCCACCGTTATTATTATTATTACCGTAGTATTAAGTATAGCGTTATTAGATGCCGCCGCCTAATTATATTATAATTATTTAATTATTAATCATTGTCTCTTTTGTTTTGCACATTGTTGCAGGTAAAAGCCGCCGGTATAAATTAGACCGTCCAGGCCGTAGAATCTTTAGCTAAACTCAAACTAATAAATTCAGATTCATTAAAGATTATTAACTGATTTCATTTATCGAATAGCCGTCAAGTGGCCGAAACAAATAAAAAACTAATTATTTTTGTACATTACATTCCGTTAAGGTTAGGTTAATTATTTGCATTATATAAGATCATTAGGTTTAGCTTTGATTAATACATTATTATCATCTCATATTTGTAATCGTCGTTGTACATGAGTTTATGAGTACAATAAAGCCAAGGTACTCCCTAGCATAACCGAACGTGTTAAACACGGTTACTTTCCTTTACTTTCCACCGTCCGATCCCTCCAACTCCTGCCGATCTTACCCTGGTAACTCACTGAAGCGTCTGGCAACAGGAGTTACACGTATTTCCCCCTCCCGAAAGGGAAAAACGTTACAACACATACCAAAAAATATTAAAATTAGATTTTGTTTGGAAAAATTTGAAATTAAAAATAAAAATGAAAATTTAAGTTTTTACTCACTTTTTGTGCTCTGCTCGCATGCTCTGGTTTGGCTCTGCTCGCTTGCTTTTGCTCTTCTCTGCTTGCTTGCTCTGGTTTGGCTCTGCTCGCTCGCTCTTGCTATGCTCTAATCGTTTGCTCTTATGTGACTCGGCTTGCTCGCTCTTGATCTGCTCTGCTCGTTCGCTCTGGTTTGGTTTTGCTCGTTTGCCCTTGCTCTGCTCTGCTCGCTCACTCTGTTGACACTGGGTGCAGTCGCTGATACAAACGTTGATTTGTTCACAGCCATAGTACTTGATAGGCTGAAACATTCTCGCAGCCAGTGTCCTAAGCTACTACATCTGAAGCACGGCTATACCTGCTTTCGCCAAAAGTTTTTTCTGATTGGCGGTAGGTTCGTCTTTGGTTCTGCTTCATTTGCTCGGCTTGCTCTTCGACTTTTACTCTTTGCTCTAGGTTTGAGGCGACGATTTTTCTTCTGTACGCACTCGCTCATATTTGATGTCTTAGCTAAAGGGGTTACAGGGTGATTGCTAGTAATTGATGCTAACACTGGCATCGGGTGTTGATGCATCGGAGCATCTTCAAATTTAAGGGGAGAAATAAAAGCTGTCTCGTTCAATTTAGACGACTTTATATTAGTGCAAGCTGTAGTGGGGAATAAGGATTCATCCAGAGCTGGAGGGGGTCGGCATGCGTTTTTCTGGGCTCTACAAGTTTCTTCTTTCTAGTTTAACTATTACAGTTCTCTGAAACTATGAGCATAACTTGTATGCTCTGGTGCAGGGGGTTGATTTATGGGATTTGTTAAAATGGTTGAAAAAAGGGGCAGCTGTATTAAAGGTTGTGAGACGGGCAGATATCCAGAAAGTGCTGCAATATATGGTACATGACTCCACGGACTAGGATAAGAAGGAAGATACCAGTATGGATAAAAATAAGAAGTTGGTGCGCTATCATGTCCTCCATGGTACGTCGTTGCCGTATTATTTGCTGTCACAGGATGAGGTATGCTCGCTGTACTAAAAGAAGGACATGTAGTTGTGGTACACGTGGTCGGTGAGTGGATAATTGCGTTGCTATTGCTAAGAGGAATAGGATTTTCTAAGCTATTCAAGGGATTATTGAATTGATTGCACGCGCTTTGCTCTGTTGGGAGGTTAATAAATTCCAGCCGTGAATCATATGTTATCTCATCTATTATTATTTTGCATGCGGCGGCTCTTTCGCTGAGATATCGTCTAAGCTCATATCGTAAAACTCGCTCTTTAAACATCGGATACTTCCGGCCATGCTCACTTCTCGCTCGCTGTATTTAAAGAGCTGCTTTGTGGATAGTCGATCTACTATTTGCGCAATTTCGTCAGCTGCTTTAAAAACTTCATTTCTACATATATGCTCAGAAATTCATAGGGGCTCTACATTTAACTGTTGACTTATCACATTAACAATAAAAGGGTATTCACAACACAAGGGTATACATAAGTACAAATTTATTACTAATAATTAATGCTTTGGTGAGATCCTATCTCAGGAGGTTCGAATAACAATAGCTCTGGCTTACAACAAAAGAAAAGAAAATTGGTAAATGTTTTATAATTAAAAAAAATAAACGAAAACAAAGCTAAGTTGGATTAGCGCTTCAACAAAAAATTTATTTGTAATATATAGAATTGTCTAATAATCTATTTATTTTTTATAGCACGCCCGTAATACTCAAGAGCTAAAAATTAAAATTTTTATAAAGCCGGATGCACGCTAAAGCAAAAGAAAATTATGCGTAAGCTATTGTGTACCGATATGCACTAAGGTAGCAACTATAGTGATATATTCCGCGTAAGCACAAATAGGAATATAGGTTGCTCAGCACACTTAAGATATTCAATTATATTATATATACAAAAAACATAGCTTTGCTTAATATGGAATTGCAAGACGCGTAGTGCTAAGGGATAATGAAGCTAGAGGGAAATGAGCTGCAAGGTAACACAAGTAAAGACAAATACAAGCAGCAAGGCAACGATATATAAGTATGTGTATCGAAATATATTTATGTGTATGTGTATTTAAATGCAGTGCTATTATCAAATAAATTATTTAGCCTAAGGCTCGCGCTCCAATTCAAAATAATGCTCTATGTATATACAAAAAAAATGTGCTTGCAAAACGTTTAGCACAAAAAAAAATGTAAGAAAAAAAATTTTATTTCTTTGCTTACTGCACGCTCTTAAAAAAAATGTTGCTGCAAAATAAAAGTCGCGGTCACCTCATACCAAGCAACGCCAAGAACAAAAATGGCCGCCACAGCGTCTCCTTTCAGCCTCGTCGTGTGTGCGTCGATCGTAATGGCGACCACGTGGCGAAGCGGAAACGCATGAGTAGAAAAAAATGTTCTTTTCACTGGCATAGCCAATCGTCTTTCACTTAAAGCACAGTTTTTTTTTCCACAGCACAGTTCCTTTTTCTTTTATTTAAGCAAATTTTATTTTCCATATTTTAAGCACAGTTTTTCTCTTTTTAATTTTAAGCACAGTTTTTCTCTTTTTAATTTGAAGCACAGGTTTTCTTTTAAAAGAAAATTTAAAATAAATATTTTAGGCACCGTATTTTTTTCGATCCCACGACTCTATACAAAAATTTTCACTAAATTTTTGTCGGCCCCACGTTGGCTGCGCTAGTTGTGACAACCTTGGGGATCAGGAGGTTGCACTAATTTATAAAAAATAGATAAGCTGTTACTAAATCAGTAACAAAAAAGAAGCTTTATTTCAGAAATTTGTACAGTAATCGTACGCTCGATTAAAATGGACGCCAGCCGCGTATAGCGTACGTGACGCCGCTTGCACTAATTAAATAACTATTGGCACGACGAAAAGCAGATATTAACAAAGCTAAAAGCTAAAAGGGCACGAGCACACAAAAAAAAGAATTAGAAAATCACGAAGGGAATATACGCAATAGAACGCGCACGCGATCGCCCGGCATACACGTCGCACAAATAAAGCAATTAATTATGCTATTTTGCTTAGCACTATGGCACTCGCAATACTACGAGGCTTGATTTTGAATTAAATAAAAGATAAAGCTAATTAGTCTCATTAACACAACAAATTACAATATTATAGCGCACAAGGAAAAGTACTGTATATTACAGCAGGTCGTAACGCTCTTTACCGGACGCTGGCGACAGAAGGAATAATGCGATAGCATTCTTTCTTATCTCTCGTGCTGTACGCTGCGCGCGCCGCAAGAGAGAGACAAACGATCCTAAATGGACCCAAGCTCAGCTACTCAAGTCAAGCTGCTCGCTAGCTATATCAGTGCACATTATACGTGCTATAGAGATTCGCACGTGTGTGCCAACGATTTTGGGTATAGTTTTCAATACTTGACTTGCGTGGTCTGCTTTCCGTCTTGCCGTAAGTTGGATGCTCCCTTCTGTCGTCTATATGTGCTCCAAATATACCTATAAGTAATATGGCCAATCTGCCATGTTACAATATAATGCATCATTTTCCTCTTCCTGTAGAATTTCCAACAAATCAGTGTATAGACGATAGAAAAGATTTATCTTTTGATTATAAAGAAAGAGCAATAAATTATTGGTGGAGTGGGAAAAGAGAAAAATTAAGTCTTGAGAGTGTGAAAAGTAAATTCAAAAAGGTATCTTCTATCAGTCAGCTTCGGCGTTGGGCTCACACAGTCAACCAAGGTGGTACATACAGAGAAAAAATTGCCCAAATTCGTGATTATGTTTTACCAATTTTAAATCTGCTGTTGACGCTAGTTTTATTGTGCATTATCAAGATTTGCGTCGCTGGGAATCACACGCAAAAAAGGATCTAGAGTTCGAAGATTTTAGGTTCAAAACTTCAAAACACTGGTAATCAAGATTTAAAATTGCTCACAGAATTGTGAGAAAAATTAATAAATTTGCTACCCGAAAAATTTTCGAAAGTAATGCAGAACTAGAGGAACAAGCTCTTACATTTGCTACCAATGTGAAGAAGGCTATTCAAGAAATTGGAAATCATAATACATATAATACAAATCAAAGTGGATTCCAATTTGAAATCCACTCCGGAAGGACACTTGCGGTGGAAGGCGAAAGTCAGATTCAATGTCTAGTACAATCAGTATCATCAACGACACACAGCTATACTATACAGCCACTAATATCAGGTGAAGGAAAACTTTCGTCACCTCTCTTTTTAGTTTTAAAGGAACAATCTGGCCAGTTTGGACCAATCGTAGAATCCAAATTGCTCAAACCTCAAAATGTATACGTAGAAGCATCTAAATCTGGAAAATTAACTTCAGGTAAGTAATAATTAAATATAATTTAAAAATATCAGAAAGCTGGTAGAAAAATGTTAAACAAATTCTTTTATTGCAGATCTTTTTAAAATTTGGTTGAAGAACATTTATCATCCAAATGTTGGTCCTACCAGTATATTGCTGCTAGATTCTTGGAGTGGTCACTGCGAAAAAGTAATTGAAGAAACTGGACCAGAAAATAAGATCGTTAATGTTATGAAAGTTCCAACTGGAACTACAGAAAAAATCCAACCATTAGATGTATACGGATTTCGAGTGTGGAAATACTTTGTTCGACGTTTTTTAGATAACGTTATTTTAATGGATTACGATATGAATTTACATTTAAGAAATAATATTATTAGGCTTCAGTCATTGGTTCATAACCAATTTTCGTCACCAAGATATTTTAATCTCTTTAAATATTCTTGGTTCAAAAGTGGATATCTCGAAGAAAAACCGGAAAAATTTGATAATCCGGTTGATTTCAGTTTCGAGAATTTTCGTAGTTCAAAATGCAAAATCGAAGGCTGCCAAAATGCTGCAATTATACGTTGTGACTGGTGTAAAAAGTCCCTATGTTTCAAACATTTTTTTGATGATAATCATTACTGTTCAGACTCTAACAAATAAAAAATGTTGAAAAACCGTTCCTTCTAAATTGTATTAAATTTTATAAAAGTTTATATTAGTAAGTGTGCAGCACTCTATCAAAAAATCAGTACAAAGACAAATGAGTTAAAAGTAGAATCATATAAGATAATATAGATTAAATATAATTTTCTCTTTCTATCAATTATGTATAAAAATAAGATTTTTCACCATAAAGGGTTATAATAGGAATTCATATAAATTTCTCCAGTTTATTTTTATTAGAAACAGGAGTTGCAATCCCTATAATTTAATTAAAAACAAAGAAACTGTTTACGTCTATTTTCTTTCAAAACATAAACATATGCTCAAAACTAAACTATTTTTTCACTGCGAAAATGCATGCCAATTTTTCAATTTTTTACCTATCAAAAATAGGGTTTGCAACCCTCAAAAGTCAATGTCACCAGAATTTGTTATACTTTTGATAAAGAATATTACCTACTTGGTTTTACTAAAAAATATTGATTAGGAAAAAAGTTATTTAAAAAAACCTGTTTTTGGGGGTGAACTTTGAGGGTAGGTTTCACCCTTTAAATGTGTTTTCAGAATATTTTCATTATAATTATATCTATAAAGCAGTAAAAATTGAAAAATTTGCTTTTAAATAATTTTAATATCGAAAGTACTCATTTTTATTAATAGGGGTGGCTTTACCCTCTAAAAATATTTTTTATTAAAAATGCTGGGAAACGTGAACTTATTTTTTTATTTTTATAATAAATATGAAAATTTGGTATTTAATTTCTCCATCTTCTTCAATATAAAAGACAAAAGCTCATTTATTTGTAGCGCCGATAGTGCAGGAATCGGAGTACGCGACACAGACAGAGAAACTGAGACATCACTTATAGAACCTACAGAACTAGAACGTGATCGATTACAATCAGGATTTGCAGCTTCTATGCAAAAGTTACATACCTTCATTTGTTGGTTATTATTACTTCTGACTATGAGCAGTTTACAGTTTAGTTGTAGAGACAGAGAGAGAGAGAGAAAGAGAGAGACAGAGATAGAGAGCGAGAGAGAAAGAGAGAGACAGAGAGAGAGAGAGAGAGAGAGAGAGAGAGAAAGAGAGAAAGAGAGAGACAGAGAGGATTTGATTGGATTTGACAAAAATTGTATTAATCATGGGGTAGTACCACATATGATTCAACAAGTACAATACAAAGAACTAACATAAAAAATAAACTAATGTAAGTAAAACAATGAACAACAAAAATTTCTAAATTAAAAAACAATGAAAAATAATTAAGAAAAGCTTATGTTAAATTTAAGATTAAACAAAAAATTGATTTCAGTAAAATTAAGTTAAATTGCGTACGCCAGCTGGTAATCCCACAGCAACTAGCGCTCAGTCTAGAGCAGCTGCTACCCCATGCCAATCCCCGCGCCCTCCATCGATTAACCAGTCGAATGCGTTCTTTTTAACCACCCTAATGAAGCCCACCTCAAAGAATATTTGAGTAATAGCCGCAGAACCTAGGTCATTAATGAAATTTGGAGCGAGATGTGTAAATGAGTTCTGCAAGGCACAAACGGGTGAACAGAGGAGAACTCTAGACGGCCTACGTATAGAAGAACGTATGTCAGAGCCAGTGTCAACTCTGACGAACCGACTTGCCAAGAAAGTCGGACTGCGACCAGAAATGACAGAATATGCTAACGAAATTGTAAAATACTTTCTCCTCGATAGGACCGAGAGCCAACCAAGATTAAGCTTATAAGATGTCACACGTTCACGAAAAGCTTTCTTACCATAAACGAACCTCACACAGGCATTGAGGGCCCTATGAAGTTTTAAGTTTTGATAGTTAAAATAATCGTTATAGACTACACAGGCATAGTCAAAGTGGGAAAATATCAGCGATTCCACAAGGCTGTTCCTGAGCTTCTTTGAAAGCAAGCGCCTATAAAACCTTAGCGAATGAAGCACTCCATGCACTCTACCAACAATAGCATTGACTCGCCTCTCCCAGTTGAGAGTCTGATTCAACCATAAGCCCAGGCTTTTAATTTCTTCTTTAAGTCAGACTGGTGCTCGTTCAATAGATTATTTATCTCAAGAAACCGTGAAAGTTGCTCGTAAACAACCCTCTCGAAAACTTTGAAAATCTCGCAAAATCTAGCAATAGGTCAGGTTTGATCTGGTGAAGAAACAGATTCAGACTTTGCCAATGGTCATATGAAAGCTCTTTTCCAATTTGTTGGAAAACAAGAAAAGGCAAGGAAGCCATTTACAAGCTCCGTCAATGGTTCAAGAATAGAGGGCGTAGCAATTTTAAGCATATCCACAGAAATACCATCACACCCTGAAGACTTAGAAGAAGCAGAAACTATAAAGCCATTAATTTTGTTGTCATCAACCATGTGAAAGTAAAAAATTGGCCTACAGCTTGACAGGGGTATGCTCAATATCTCAATATCTCAATATCTCATTGACATCTCTCCAAGTCAACGAAGGGCAGCCATTAGCAACAGAAGAGTAGTGCTTTAGCAAAGTCTCTGAAGAAAGGTACTGCAGAGGGGGAGGCAGCAATCTCTTAGCCAAACCAAGCTTGTGAAGTGAGGACCACTTTCCCTTGGCATCAGTGGCGGCATTCAACTAAGATGAAATGTAATTGATTTTTGCAGTGCCTAGACTGTTAGAAATTTCACTTCTCAGAGACCTATATCTCCGAATGTCCTCGTCACAGCCAGTTCTCGTAGCCCAACGATAAGCTTGGTCACGCTTTTTCATTATTAGCCTAATATCATGAAAAACCTATAGATTGCTACGAGGTCGTATAATATTCAGCTTAAGAGGAGCATACTCGTCAAAGGCATCTATAATAGATTTAGACAAAACATTTACCTGTACATCAAGATTAGAACTGAAACTGATAGAGCTAGGAACAGCCAGAGAAGAAGAAGACAATACAGAATAACTTAAATTACTCAGAACAAAACAATTGGTCTCATGTGAGCTAGCCTCGAGGGAATTCGTAAGAAAAGTGTTAAGAGATTCAGTATTTACAGAACCCAGCCTGCGAGCATGAAAATTCTTTGGAGAACTGAGAAGTTTGGAGACCTTAAGCTCCAGCTCAATCGAGTCATGACCCGCTATAAATGGCACCTCAGATTTTGAGTAGGACAGCACCGAATCAGCATCACTAACAATGAATAAGTCTAACCAAGTATTTGAAATATAACTCTCAGAAATGACATGATGTGTCGGCTCCAAAAGAACGATTTGAAGAGAAAGCGACTTGACGCTGCCTCTGAGAAACGTTGAGGCATGATTAGTAACGAGCAAATTTGCATTGAAATCACCTGTGATAAAAATATTTCTGTATTTGCTGCTGAGACAAGACAAAACATTAAAGAAATCTGCAGGGTTGGTAGCCTTGGGACGGGCATAGATGACGGCAAAAAGAAGCCTTTCACTGAACACCTCAATATCAAGCATCAAGTACTCAGGCTCATTATTAAAAGTAGGGTCAGAATGATGCAGGACTGTAACCTTGTAGTCCTCACGAATGTATGCCACAACACCACCCCCCTCCTCACCAACCCAGCCCAATCGAAATTGAGATAAAGAGAGAGAGAGAGAGAGAGAGAGAGAGAGAGAGAGAGAGAGAGAGAGAGAGGAGAGAGAGAGAGAGAGAGAGCGAGAGAGAGAGATTGATTGATTGATTGATTCATATTCATTACAGATCATGGAGTTCAACCCCGTATGACCCAAAAGTAATACATAATGTTGATTACAAAATAACATAAAATGCAAATATATCAAGCAAGAACAATGGTAATAAATTTGATTATATTCAATTGAGATTTCTCTCTCTGTGATAAAAGTACAAAAAAAAAAAAAAAAATTATACTTTTAAAATCATAATAATTAAAATCGTAACTTGTTGATCAGATGAGTGCAGTTTTAATAAAGTGTAACAAACTTATACTTTTAAAATCATAAGTTTGTTACACTTTATTAAAACTGCACTCATCTGATCAACAAGTTACACAATGATTAAACCGTTGGAGGTCTACAGAACAAAGTGTGTAGTAAAGTGTACCATAATATGCAAATACACTTATTGACCCTCTGTCTCGCCCAACCACTCAGTGTGCTCCTCAAGCAAGAATTTGTTGTACAGCTTAGCCTTAATAGACTGTGTTTGTCCTAGTTCAAAACTAGCGAATAAGGAGGTATTAACATTAATAAAGCTAGATGCCGTGTAAACGAAAGAATGTAGCATAGCAGCAGTTCGAACAACGGGGCAAATGAGAAGTCTAGTTGGCAGTCTAGTCGGAGTTCGAACAACTGTATCAATGTTTACCCTATCGAATTTAGCAGCCAGATAGCTTGGCTTTTGATACGAAACAATAGAGTGAGCAAGAGCTGACTTGAAATATAAACGCCTGTGGCTCACCGACAACCAGCCCAACTGCAGGCGAAAGGGCGTAACCCTTTCTTGTCTTCCTATATTTCCACAGACAAATCTAACGCAGGCATTAAGTGCCCGATGAAGTTTAATGTTTAACGTCTGAGGTAAGTCATCATAGACTACACAACAGTAGTCTATTATAGGAAAGATAAGAGCTTCGACAAGGTTTTTCCTGACCTGCCTAGACAGAGCATGTCTATGGAACTTTAATGAATGAAGGGTACCAAAGATACATCCAACCACTGAACCCACTTGCTTGTTCCAGTTTAAAGTACTAGTTATACAGATACCCAAATTTTTGACCGAACTAGTATACGGCACCACCTTATCATTTACGAGAATTTTAGGGCAAGAAAAGAGATCAATTCTTGAGATGAATTGCTCGCTACCAATGAACATTGCTTGCATTTTGGGTGGGTTTAGGGAAAGACCATTGTCAACAGCCCACTTAACAACTGCAGCAACTTCATGATTTAGAAAGTCGATCTCGTCATTCAGATTTGCGGGCAGAAATGAGTGGTACACCTGCAAGTCATCAGCAAACGTATATGAGACGATCTGGTTAAAACAGAAGATGAATCATTGATGAAAACAGAGAAAATCAGCGGACCCAAGACACTGCCCTGAGGAACACCTGCCGTGCAGGTGACCCACTCACCGATATGACCCTCCAAGTCCGTAATAGCATAGGATCTCTTGCTGAGATACGACGCAAACCATCGTATAACAGTATCTGAGCAATTGAATCGACGAAGTTTGAACAGCAGACGAATATGTGACACTGTGTCGAAAGCCTTGGAAAAATCAAAGAGCAATAGAGTAGTAATCATTCTTTTATCAATAGCCAGACGTGCATCTTCAAGAAGCTTCAAGAGCGCAGTCTGGGTACTATTAGATTTACGGAAGCCTGTCTGTAGACTATCGAACAGAGAATTTGATTCAATAAAGGAGCTAAACTGAGAATGCACTACACTCTCCAGGATTTTGGAAACTTCGGAAAGTTTGGCAATGGGCCGAGTTTGTGAAGGTGAATCTATCTTATTTGTCTTTGCCAATGGAAGCAGAAAGGTCCTCTTCTAATCAGTCGGAAAAACAGCAGATGCGAGCGAGCAATTTATGATGGAAGTAATGAGATCAACAGAGGATTGACTCGTCATTTTAAGCATCTGAGCCATAATACCATCAGGACCAAAAGTCCTGGAAGTACCAAGGCGCACAAAAGACTCGACAAGAGAACAATTAACTGGGGCAAAATTAATGACAGGCAAGTCATTACGTAGTGGTACTGCAAGCACTTCTCTCAACTCACCCTCAGACAAAGCTGGAGTGGCAGAAGAAATTGTAGTGTAGTGAAAGAGAAGAACATTTGAGGAGAAATACTGTAGCGGTGAAGGCAATATCCTTGAAGCCAGACCAATCTTGTGAAGAATGTTCCAGCGATTAGAAGAGTTACCCACAGAATTAAGACGATCAGCTATATAATTGTTTTTTGCAGAGTCAAGCGCATTTGAAATTTCACTTCTGAGTCTCCTATATCTTAAAACTGCCTGAGTAGAGCCGGATCGAACAGCATGACGATAAGCTCCATCACGCTCTCTCATCTGAAATCTAATATCAGATGTGACCCACGGTTTTTTCTTAATGTCTAATTTAAGTGCTTTAATTGGTGCACAAGAATCAAAGGACGAAACAAGAACAGAAGACAACTTATGTACTAACATATCAACAGAAGAAGAGGCAGTGCCCAAAGATGAAACACAGCTCTCGTGTAAGTAATTTGAAAGAGAAGATGAAATCATACTGTTTAAAGTTAGAAGGTTAATATTAGCAAAATTACGAGAATTGATTATTTTAATTGCAGCCTGAGGCTTAAAAGCCTTAAAAGTGATAGTAATCAGATCGTGACCTGCTATGAAAGGAGATGATGTTTTACTGTTAGAAACCAAAGAATTTTCGTCATTTAAAATGAAGAGATCAATCCAGGTATGAGAAATATGATCAGTTGTAAGGGTATGGTGAGTAGGTTCGGAAGGTACTAAGTAAAGGGCAAGTGATTCAATCATTGAGCGGAAAGAGTCTGCGCTAAAATTTTTAGCCAACAAATTGATATTGATATCACCAGTGATGACAATGTTTTTGTACGATGGTAATAACTCAGATAATGAGTTAAAGAAATCCTCAGGAAAAAGGCCCTTTGGCCTCAGATATCCTACCGCAAAAATGAGTTTCTCAGCACCTAGAGAGATTTCAGCTATGATATACTCAGCTGTATTATCGAAAACGGCATTTGATTGAGAAAGTATGCTGACTTTGAGAAAATCTCGCACATAGAAGCCAACTCCACCGCCAATTTTACCCACTCTATCTAACCTAAAGAAATTATAGTGATCAATAGAGATAATAGAAGAATCATCATACTCGGTTAAAAACGTCTCTGTAACAGCAAATATATCCGGTTGATTAGAAGTAATATGATGTTTTATAAGGGAGAAATGAGTTTTGAGCCGATTAACATTAGCATGAGAAATTTGAATATTTTGAAAAAATTGTAGGCCACTTTTTGGCACAGAGATAGCAGGAGAGTTTGAATTTATTACGTTATTAGATAAAGTATGAGAAAAAACGTTATTAAGACTATTTGATGAGTTTGCAATAAAAGAAGGGTTATTAGTCACACAAGAGCCAAGCAAACCCTATTTTTTGTTTTTATTTGGTGTTAGCCTCGACAAGTGAGCCTCATCCAAAATTGGAATCAGCTCAGCCTCCTTATGGGGACTCATGCAGACTCTTAAGTTTCGAGCAATAGGACGCATATAGTTTAACTTCTTGTATACCGCATTCGCCTTGACTAATAACTCGAAGACCGGTTTGGGCCAAATAGGACAAGCAAAGATCTTCGAAGAACCTTTTATACCAAAAAGTTTCGAAACAGTAAAATCTCTCAGCTTAGCAGAGTTTGATACTATAGTATCTCTAATTGCATCAGATGTGAAGCGCCCAACGATTGCTCGAAATTTATCCTTTTGAGAAGATTCAGGCTCATCCGTTTCCATAGGAACAGCAGGAAGCCATTCACGAGAATCGATGAGCATCATGCAAGCCTGCTCTAACCCGATTGCTCTCAAGATAGTATTGATTATCTCGTTATCACTTATTGATAGAGTTGTTGGAATACCCGAGAACAAAACTTCATACGTATCAGACATTAACGGGTCAGCAGGTGCAGAAGTTGTTGCAGAACAGGTAGCAATGTGCTCATCAAGCCGATCAGAAAGCAAATCTTGACGCTTTTCAACATCCGATAGAGATTGCTTAATCTCACGAATGTCATTGCGCAGCGAACCCACTTCACCAACAAGTTGAGTAGTCAATAGTAACAGCTTGTCCGTTTTCTCCATCTGAGCCGCGAATTTTAAGTCATTGTCAGACTTAAAATTAGCAAGCCACTCACTGTCCGACATGTTAACGGGCCCTGGTTGAGAAATCGCAAGAAGACTCAATGCAGTAGCACTGGGCTCAGCAGCCAATAAGTGAGGACTAGAGGAAGCAACAAGTTTAGGCTTAACGCCCACCGGTGTACTACTCTCAATAGAGGATTGGGAGGAGCTTGACTCCGACCGACACCGTCGCCTTAGTAACGGTTCAAGTGGGTGGAGCGGGCAGACCGCACCCCTTTTTTGAGAGCCCTGATTGGGCAAAGAATCTAATAATGGCCCTGGGGAGGCAGAAAGTAATTTATTAGGGGAAACCACACCCAAAGCACTACTCGTGGAGACAACTCTTGTGGTTTTGCGCTTTTCGCAACAAGCAAGAATATTATTAGGTCGAAACCAAGAATTATCGCAGCAAAGCAAGTGATAACTTGCTGAACAATTAATGCAAAGACGCGAAGAGTCGGTGCGAAGGATAGCTGCTTCACAGAGAGAACAAATTACCATACTCGATAAAACGCAGCAAAGAGACAGGCCGTGTACAGAGAGTCACCTCCCAGTTAAAACTCAAAGTATAAATGCTAAACAGACAGTACTCACAATCGGTAACGTTGAAGTACAGCAACAGTCGATGATGTAGAGAACAGCGCTCCTATGGTAACGGTTACAGCGCACCTGGTTTCAGAGGCAGTTACTAGCTGGAGACTTATTGAAACTAACCTTAAAATTGATGGATGGTCCTAACCTCAAAATGTCGGCACCGCAAGATAATTTTAGATGTTTTAATGTTGCAGAGCTCACCAAAAGTGCAGTCTATTAGGACAATCGATGCTCTGCAAAATGCGCTTACAGTTACCTGAAACAAGACGCCCGAAGGCAGCAGAAGCAGAGTACAAGGCCAAAAGTAATAGGAGCTAAACAGAACACAAGTTGATATACTCACAGAGAGAGAGAGAGAGAGAGAGAGACAGACAGACAGACAGACAGACAGAGAGGGAGAGAAAGAGGAAGACAGACAGATAAAGAGAGAGTATAGCAGGCGAAGTATAAGAGAGGTCAATGAGAAAACGAAACACCCGGTTTTTCTTAATTTGATAATTTGCTTATACAAACCTAACATTAGCCCAATAATTATAGGACACGTATGGGACGTTTCTGCAGACATCCTATATCAGATAAAAAAAAGTTTTTTTGAATCGGTTTAAAAATGACGGAGTTATGAGGTAACAGACATAAAAAAAAATTTTTTTTTAATTTAATCGAATTGAGAACCTCCTCCTTTTTAAAGTCGGTTAAAAAATAGGGTGAAAATGAGGATAAATCTAAGATATAAAGACAGAGAGGAAGTGAGGACGTGAGAAAAGAGTGAATGAAACCGTTGAATAAGAAATCAAAAGAAGTCAACAAAGAGCTACACTGAAAAAATTATTTTTTTTAAACTTGTTTTATAAAGACAGTAGCAATTAACTTGTATACAAATTTTAGAGCAAATCTATCGAGTAGTTTAAGTAAAATAGATGATGAAGAAATAAAATTTTTTTCAAAATTTATAGAATATTTTTAAAGTTAAAACTATGCCAAGAAAATTGGTTTTTAAAAGTCATACTTCTTTCGATAGATGCAAATAATTCTCATGCAAATTTTAAAGCAAATTCATCAATTAATTTACGTAAAATGAAAAAAAATACAATGCTTTCTCTATAAGAAAGCAAAAATTAAAATTCAAAATTTTTTTCAAATTCTTAAAACGGCTCTATAAAAAAACTAAACTATGAAAATCAATTTCTAATAGCTTCCTGTCTACTTATACAAAATAATAAATAGTATTAAAATTTTGGAGAAAATTTATCGAATGGTTTACGCGAAATAAATAAATGAAAAATGAAATTTTTTTTGAAAATTTTCAAAATGCTCCAAAATTAAAACTGCACTGTGAAAATTAGTTTTCCAAAGCTTGTTTTCTGCAGACAGTTACAAATAACTTACATACAAATTTTAGAGCAAAAATCTGTCAAATGGTTTTCGTAAAATAGAGAAAAAAAAAACTCTTTGAGTAGTTTTCGGGATTCAATTGGAGTACTGAATTCACACACATACACACACACACACGCACACACACACACACGCACACGCACACGCACACATCAGCATACAATAATATTGATTAAATAATTTGTGTTCATATTCATAAAAAATATTGATTTCGAATGTTATTGACTTGTTTAATTTTCTCTTGGATACCTATTGGAAAATAAATAACCATAATTTCGATTTAAACTGACATTAACCAATGACTAGGTTACGGCCTAAGAACAAAGTTAATTCAAAAAACTAATAAAATCTAAAAGAAGAAGATTTTAAGAAGTCTTGTGTGCATTATAATAAATCATGGGGAAAATGTAAATTCAAAATTATTAAAAATAAAAATTATGTATTATGATTAATTAAATTATTATATTAAAATACATTAAGAAAGATTTATTTCTAATTAAATTCCCAACATTTTTTCAAATACATTTAAAAAAATTATAGTACATACATGTACATATATTTTATAGTACACATATATACATGTATATAATATAAATTAATATTTTTAAATTAATAAATTCTTTAGAATAAGGAAAGCTAGGGGTCGTCCGAACAAAGAACAAATGGAAGCGCTATTAATATTTATGGGGAACCATAAACATTGAGCAAAAAATGAATTAGAAAACCAATTACTTGTACATATCCTGTGGGCGCAAATAGAATTGTTTATGGATTCTCACGGTCCCAGAAGAAAACAAAATGCTTGGATCAAGGTAAATTCATAATTTATTATTATATTAAAAATTAAATTAATGCATAATTATTTTTTTAGCTATACATTATTTTCTTAACCTACCTATTTCTATTATTATGTTTTATTTTTTTTCTCTTTCCCTTTTTTTACCTTTCTGTTTTTCCCTTTTTTTCTTTTTCGTTTTTTTTTTTTTTTTAATATTGTTTTTTTTTTCAAATAAATTGGTTTAATTATTCATTTATTATTATTATTTTAAAATGGTTTTTCTTTTTAATTTCTCTCTTGTCTTTTTTTTAACCTTTTTTAAGGATCCCTCACTCTTTACTTCCTTGGATTTTATTTTTCCTTTCTTTTTATTTTTTAGAAAAAATTATATGAATTAAAAAAGTAAATCTTTATATTTAATTTGTTAGATTTTTTAATTTTATTTGTTCTAATCAGTTTTACTCCTCCACTTTTCCTATATTTTTCTTTTCATTTTACTTTCAATAAAATTTAATTGTTTTTCAGATTTGGGAAAAATTAAAGAAATCCATGACAAATATAAAAAATTAATAAATAAAGGATACCCATTACTGCCGTTGCCGCCTTTAGAAGTTCAAGTGCTCCCTTTTGTTGATCTAGCAGAATGAAGGGAAGCCGCTTATTTATCAAGAAACAGCCCATACCAACGAAATATGATTAAACGTAGTGCAAAAAGTGAATCTGCGTCTACAAAATTATCAAGAACCAGCACGCTCAAGAAAATAAAACATACTGTAACTTCAAGCTCCGTCAAAGTCACGAAGGGAGTACAACCGCTAATTTCAAAGCAATGGAATAATTCTATGGACAATAAATCTAATTTTGAAGTAGCTGTAATAATAGATCTCTCATCACCATCAGCTAATGAAATTACGTCAAAATATTCTGGAGAAATATTGACAGTAGAAAAACCTAAAACTTAGAGCATATATACCTGGAGGGAGCATGCAAAGTCAAAAAGTGTAAGAAAAAAAAAGAGAGAAAGGTAGCTTACACTGAAAAAAAACCCGAATCCAGCGTTGCGAAGTTGATCATATTAGCAGGATGCGAACAACATTCGGAGCATGAGAATACATAAAATCGTAGTAGGTTTATGCGTAACTATTTTTTTTTTTTTTTTTTTTTTAAAAAGATTAATATATAAAGAATTTTGTCCTCTATATGATTAACCTTTTTATATGGTGAAGTCGAGGGAGTCCAGCCCGGTTCCCGTTTAACACATTACATCAGGCTAGACTATCAGACTCACCATACCGAAAACTTTGACTACCGATGGATGGTCAGCCACTTTTGTGATCAACAATAAACCGATACTCAATGAGGTCGGATTTTTTTAAGAGTCGCGATATGGGTAGCACATACACTATAATTTTCTTTCGAAAAAAAGTCAGAGGTGCCTGGCCAGGATTCGAATCCGTGCCCACCGCGTTGAATGCAAGAGCTCTATCCGTTACGCCACCGCGCTCCCTTATGCGTAACTATACCGCAGTTAATCATTGCGACCGTCTATACAGTATAGTAACGTGAATCCGAGTAGAGCGCTGCGACTGCATCGCCGGGTCAATCGCTTTGACTCATCGACGATTAAAAGGACAAATGGTTCGTTATACTTTCATATTTACTCGAATTTCAAAAATTAGATATCTTGTTTAAGTATATTCATTAATTATTTATAATAAAATGAAGTTGATCAATATTTACTAAGTCGACTTAATCAGTTAAAATAATCTAATGAATACCTATCTATCTATCTAAATGATATCTGATAAAAAATGTATTTGTATGTTTTCTTTAAAATTAAGGAGAGAAAAAAGATCTTATAATCAATTATAAAATTAATATTTTTCTGACTCTTTTGCAAATTCAAAAGTTTTCAGTTAATTCCCCGTTAATAATGAGAAAATTATTCAGGCAAGTTTCCTATTAGGTTTTTTTATATATTGAATAGTAACCTTTTACCAATCAGATAAGCTAAAAAATTTACATATTGTAATTTTCAAAAATTCAATTACATTCTATATTTTATTTAGAAGAAAAATGATTCTATTAAATTTTTACTTTGGTTTGATAGTTTTGAATCAAAAATTCATTAAAACATTAATTAAAAAAAAAGATTTAGAGCTCTAAAATTTATTTTTTCTATTTTGGGATCCAATTGGAACTTATTCCCTCCATTTGATCAATTTTTATTTTTTAACTGTGTCAGTAAACATGAAATATCTCATATATATATATATATATACAAGTGTATTATTTTATTAAAAATTCATTAAATATAATAAAAGAATATTTAAATAAAATTTATTTCAAATAGAATTCAAAGATTTAAAGATAAATTTTTAAACGTTCTAACTTTGTATGCAACTTTTTTGAAACAATTTTCAAATAGTTACCATTCTCTCACATTAGAAAATACCCAACTCTGTTTGCGAATAAATTGTCCGTTTCAAAAATAATAAACAAAATTCATATAACGGATTTATATGGAAACATTTTGTAATTATGACAGCTTTCGAATCATTAACATCAAATGATTTTTCATTCCATTGTTACGTCACGAACGTATCGTTTTTATTAACATTGGTAAATCAAATTCCTCAGTTATTGAACAGTCGCATTATTTCATTATTAAGCGAAATTAAGTAGATCATCAGAAAAGAATCGAAACGTATGTTTCGAAATTTCAAAACGAATTTTACAAATCTCAAAAACATTACGAAACATATTATTAAAATTTAAGAAAATTTATAAATAAAAATTGATGTAAAAGACAATAAAATCTTATAAACAAAGATAAGTATAAAACCAAATTGAGATCATCGAAAGAACGATATATTACCCCGGGTGTCTTATTGGTAATACGTTTACGCTGCCCGCCAAGTTTTATATTTCAAAGCAATTGCTATTATTAAATATACATGTATCAATTATTAAAATATATACGCGCATAAAAATCAATTATATTAAAAGTGTTAAAAAATATCAATAAACCTCGAGGATCTATTACATATTGTGCCTATTCATTTGTCTGCCCATACCTAGCACCAATCTACTGAGAAATACTACAAGGCAAGAATATACAATTATTCAATAAACTCTTTATTTCAAGAATTAAGTTTATCCTTTAATAATATTTAATCGTGAGAGCGATTTCGTTCAATTAAATATTGGTGGAGTTTTCCACCACTAGATTCATACATCTCTATCTTTATATTTTAAACATACATAATTTATATATATATTTAATGCAATTAATTAATATAATTAAATAACATATACACATTTATTTTCACATTTTTATTTAGTCCTGGTGCAAGCCAGGACTTAACATTTTGGTTCCGGTACAAATTGTTTTAATTGAGAAATCGTATTGAAAATATTGAAGGATAATCAAAGAAAATTTATAATTCTTTACCTATATATATATATATATATATATATATATATATATATAAAGTGCATAAAAATATATTCAAAGGGCTTATAATACAGTGTTCAAAAGTGTGTTAATTAACCGCCAAGTGCGTCAAATAAAATATTATATATTAAAGGCACAAATCAAATAAATATACATAAAATTAAACGCGAAGTGCATTATTAAAAGCGAATAGCGTCATTGAAAATAAAAATATTAAACGCGAAGTGTATTACCAAATACGAATAGTGTTATTAAAAATAAATTATTAAACACGAAGTGTATCATTAAATACGAATAGTGTAAAAAATAAAATTAATATATTATACGCATGGTGCGTAATTGAAATAATTTTTATATACGCGAAATTGCGCGATTTAAAATCATATAATACAATTTACATAAAAAATTGTTAATGAAAATAAATGTAAAATCATTAAATCAATAAATAAATCTATATTTTAGCAAGAATAATTATAAAATCAAGTAAAAATTACAAATTCTTTTATAAACTGATTTTAAATAATATCATTTATTTAGTGCATTGAGAAATTACAACAGATATCAATAATTTTTGCATAATAATTTAATTTTAAAAGTGAAGTAAATTTCAAGTTCACGATTAATAAAAGAAATAAAAAGGAAAGTTGACTAAACACTAAAAATTCAATATCATTTAAAATATTGAGTTATATTAAATAATACTAAAAACATATAAATTTTTATGAAAAGAATATAAAGTAAATTTAAAGATATCAAAATAAAGTAAACAAACGGCATAAACAGTTGTCATAAAAACATTACGAGTGTATTGAACTTTGAAAATACAAGCTCAGCAAAATTTCCTTTTTTTACCGTACGCTCTCGTATAGGTATAACAGCAGTGAGTTAATATCAAATTTCAAAACATAGATCGACAAAATTCTTTACTTTTATGTAAAAATAGTAGGTCAGTGTCAAAGAATTGTGAATAACGTATGTTTACAAACGGTATTTAAAAAAAAGAGAGAAACACAGCAGTATTTATAATTTTTTAAAAAACTTACAATTTTATGTACAAAATTTAATATTTTGAATAAATAAAATTCTTCATTGTTAAGTAAATAATGAAGATTTCAAATGAATAAAATAAATTTTGATCAGATAGCAAAATATATAAAAGAAGGAAAAACACAGTGGGTAATATCATACTCTAAATTACAATTATCTGAAATTTGTCAAAAATTTAATATACCTACTAAAAAAGACGAACATATTAATGTTATTCGTGAAAGAATTAGAAATCATATTAGACAAGCAGTTTTAGGAGAACATATCTACGAAAATATTAATCCGTTTCGCAAAAGCACTAAAATTACACGCTCTCCGACTAAAACTCTAGATCAAACAATTGAAAGTAATAATTTAAATAAAACCTTAGACGAAACAATTGATAATAATACTTCAAATACAACCTTAGAAGAAACATCTGAAAATAATCTCTCAAATATAATTACGGACGTTCAATCAAATATTAATACAGATAATTCAAGCGAACAAAATACACTATTAAATAAATATACAGGCACAATTCCAAAAACATTTCCACAAATTACTAAGACGAAACAGAGCCATAATAAAGAAGACAGTTTTACACAGAAATATACTTTAGCGACAAACGTGACGATTTTATCAGAAAATAATACATCAATTAACGATACTCAGGAATTTTCATTTAAACAGACAGGACATCAAGAAATAAAAAGTAGTGAAAACGAAGAAAATATTACTTTAGCTGATAATACTAATACAACAGACAAAAACGTGACAATTTCATCAGAAAATAATATAACGATTGACGAAACAAATAACGACTTAGAGGAATTTTCTATTAAACAAGAGAGTTATTACGAAATAGAAGGTATTGGAAACCTGGAAAACATAAATTTTGATAATAATAATAGAAATAATAATATAATAAATAATAATAATATGCCTAATAATACAAACATGGCAAATACTTCAGGATATTCTTTGAAAGAGGTGTCAAGGTTAGTACCTGAGTTTACGGGTAAAAATATACCTTTGGAAAAGTACATAGATTCGTTAGAAATTGCAAAAGATATGCTGACTGCGGATGAACAAAAGAAATTTATGAATTATATAAGATTTAAAGTATCAGAAACGATCCGTACTGCTATAAAAGGTAGTAACATTGAAAGTATTGCAGATTTTATCAAAACAATAAAGAAACTATATCCTGAAATTGATAATTTACATTCATTATATGCACAATTGGAACAAATACAACAAGGAGAAAATGAATCAGTGGTTGAATATGTAGAGAGAATAACAAAGTTAACATTAAAAATTAAAGATAAAAAACAAAATGAAGCGGGTATAGCAGATGATGCTTATCAACGTTTTACAAATGATTTAGCTAAGGATACATTAAAATATTTTAAACAAGGATTAAAAATGAAATCAGATTTGAATTAGGAGAGGTAGCAGATTATTCAAGTGCAACCATTAAAGCAATAGAAATTGAAAAACAACAGGAGAAACAGAAGGATATTAGGATAAAGACGAATTCGTCTAGACAGAAAATCATGTATAGTGAAATTTTTGAAGATAAACCTAAAAAAATTCAATGCTGTCAAATATGTAAAGACATAGATCATGAGGCATTATTAACAGCCAACTCATCCATCATTTAAATGCACAAATGCAAAAGATAAAATTATATTAATATGCAAGTTTTGTAATCAAGTAGGTCATTCAAGAAGCATGTGTAAATATTTAGAAGACAATGAATATTATTGCCAATATTGCCAGGAAAATAATCATCAAATAGGCCACTGTCCAATCATACAAAAATATGAATTATGCTTGAAATGCAATAAGAACGGACATAATACCAACTTGTGTAATCAAATTACAGAAAAAAGTAATACACCTACGCAAATATGCAATCTGTGTAACAGTGAACACAATACTATTGATTGTGAAAAATTTAAGATATTTTTAAATCAGACTAAACCAGATAATCAAATACGATGTCAATTATGTGACAAATGGGGTCACTCAGGTAAAGAATGCAGAAATAATAACATCGGTCAGAATAATTTTAATCAGAATAAAATGTTCGTCGGAAATAACAGAAATAATAATTCATATGGACAACGAAATCAAATGAAATTTTGTAAATATTGCAAAAATAGAGGGCATAACATAGAGGAATGTAGGAGAATACAATACAAAAAACCTCAAAACGCAAATCAAAATTTACAATGCCCATATTGTAAAAAATTAGGACATTCAATCGATTCATGTTTTACATTAAAGAATATAGAAAGCAAGTTAAGTAAATTTTGCACATTTTGCAAAAGCATTAATCACACAGAGGAAGAATGTCAAGCTAAATTAAACACATCAGCTCATATACAGGGAAACGCATAAACTCGACTTGGAAAGAGCGTACAAGACGAGTTTCGCAACAAAAGTCGCTCAAGAATTATATTGACATTCAATTTTTGCAAGAACACACGAAATTGATTATGACTTCGAAGTATGTGATGAGTTTAATGAAAACGAAACTAATAATGAGTACGTTAATATTATCGAACAAAAAGAAACATTACATAATGCAATGGAATTTAAACCAGAAGTAAAGAATGATTCAACAACAGTAAAACTACATAATGAAAAAAATATAACGAATAATGAATTGAAAAAAATTATACAATGTAAAACTGAAAATATTAATGATAATAATAATATACCAATTTATATATTTAAACTAGGTGAGACATTGCAATTTATCGAGATACGAAATCCATATACAAATGATTTATGCAAATTATTAATAGATACAGGTGCCCAACTTAACATCATAAAAGAAAAATTAGTACTACAAAATTCTATTTATAATAATATTAAAATATATTTGTCAGGAATTACTGATATTCCGGTTAAAACATGTGGTTTAATCACTTTTCCTATTAATAATTCGTATACAAATTTCCACGTAGCATCTGAAAAATTTTCAATACCTTACGATGGTAGTTTAGGAATAGATGTATTGAGAAAAAATAAGTTGAGATTAGACAAGGGATATTTAGAAATAAATGGTAAAAAATTCTTTATTCAAACAGATTATAAAAACGATAAAAATTCATTGATAAATTTATGTACAGAAAACATTGAAATTAATGACACAGCAGTTAATAACGTTTTTCATTATATCATGCTAATGCAAGACAATAATCACATATTTTCGATTACACAATTTCTACAGAATAAGAATGAAAATATTAAAAATTTTATGAAAGAAATCAACTGTGTTTTAGAAAAAGATGAATGTAAAAATAATAAGAATATAGAATACGAACAATTTCTATTAAAACTTGAAGAAAATACAAATTTCAACATTAATGATAAAGACAAACAATTTCTAACATATTTTATGGAAAAAGATATTTTAACAAATTTTATATTAAATAATCATGAAGAAGAATTTCATAAATTACAAGAAAATCTAATGTATAAAAATGTAAATTATATTAGTGAAGAAAAAAATGATCGTAGAGAAGAATTATTAAGTAAAATAAATTTAAATCATTTAAGTGAAGAGAAAGAAAAAAATATAAAGAATTTAATTTTAAAAAATGATGACGTATTTTGGTTAGAAGGAGAAAATATTGGAAAATGCAATTTAGAACAACATGAGATAAATTTAACAGATAACAGACCAGTATATGTTAAACAATTTCCATTGCCACATAAATCAAGAGAAATCGCTATTACAGAAACTCAAAAATTAATTGATAATAATTTAGTAAGGCCATCTAAAAGCGCATATAACGCTCCAGCATTTGTAGTTAAGAAGAAACCAGGTCCTGATGGAAAAGAAAAATGGCGATTAGTTATAGATTATAGAAAATTAAATGAGAAAACTATACCAGATCCTTATTTAATACCATCTATAACTGAAATTTTTGATGATTTAGGCGGAAATAAATATTTTACTACTGTAGACATGGTTTCAGCTTTTCATTGGGTACCAATGAAAGAATCAGACATATATAAAACAGCTTTTAGTGTACATCCTTTAGGAAGATTTGAATTTACAGTATTACCTTTTGGTTTAACTAACTCACCACGAACATTTATGAGGGTAGCAAATACGGCTCTTGGTGAGCTAATAAATAAAAAAATATGTTATGTTTATATAGATGACATAATTATAGCTGCAAAATCAGAAGAAGAACATAATATTAAATTTAATCTAGTAGCTACAAAATTAAGGGAAGCCGGATTAAAACTAGAACCAAGAAAATGCGATTTTATGAAAAATGAAGTGACATTTTTAGGTCATATTATAAGCAAAGAGGGTATCAAAGCAGATCCAAAAAAATTGATGCAGTAAAATTATTTCCAACACCAAAAACGGTTAAAAACATTAGAGAATTTTTGGGTTTAGCAGGTTATTACAGAAAATTTATTAATGACTTTGCTAATATAACAAAACCTTTAACGTTATTATTATTAAAAAAGATGTAAAATTTACTTGGGATTCAGAGAAACAAAAGGCTTTTGATAAACTAAAAGACACACTATGCTCTGCACCTTTATTGCAATTTCCACAGTTAGATAAACCATTTATAATCACTACAGATGCATCAGGATATGCTTTAGGCGCTATATTATCACAAGGTGAAATCGGGAAAGATAAACCCATAGCATACGCTTCTAGAGTATTAAAAGGTCCTGAACTAAAATATCACATTTATGAAAAAGAAGCATTAGGTATATTGTTTGGAATAGAAACATTTAGAAATTACGTATATGGAAATAAATTTACAATAGTAACAGATCACAAGCCATTACTATCTTTTAGATCTGCAGATAAAAATAACAGAGTTCAAAGATGGCGACTTAAACTATCAGAATATGATTTTGATGTAATATATAAGAAGGGAAAAATGAATGTGAATAGTGATGCGTTATCTAGAAATCCTATAGATACGGTAGAAATCAATGTGATAACTAGAGCTCAAAAAGCAAAAGAAAATGAAGTAAATATTAAATTAACAAATATACCTTCGAATGAAATAAAAATACAAAAATTAAACGAAGAACGTACACGTATTAAAAATAAACGTGGTAGACCAAAAAAAGTAATCAAAGAAATAACTAACGAGGAAATTAAAAGTGTCGAAAACGAAGTCGAAAAACAAGAAGAAATTTACTTAAATAAATCTGATACTATTATATATTCTAAAAATTCTATACAAAGTAGGAAAGATAATATATTACATTTAATTACAAATGAAAAGATATCTTTGGATGAGATTCAAGATGAATATTTTTCACATAAGAATATTAATATAAATAATGATTTAAAAGATAATGAAATCAAAATAATAAATTATAAAAAGAGAAAAATTTTTATAATGTGCTTAAATATAAAAGAATCATCAATTTTAATAAAAGAAAAATTAATAAATAATTTAAACACGCTAAAAGATTTATTGATTGAAAATAATTGTACTATATTTAGTATATCAAAAAATATAAAAATATTAAATATAAAATGGAATGAAATCGAAGAAATATTATACAATATTTTTAATAATACAAGTATAAAAGTTATAGTTTGCTTAAATAATACAGAATATGTTGAAAAGGAAAAAAGAAATGAAATTTTTGAACTATATCATTCTCCAAGTTTAGGAGGTCATTCGGGAGTAAATAGAACATATAATCGAATTAAGAATAAATATTTCTGGGAAAATCTTAAAATTGATATACAAAATCGTATTAAAAACTGCGAAATATGTCAGAGAAATAAATTAAAAAGAAATAAAACAAAACAACCTATGATAATAACAGATGCTCCAGAGAAAACATTCGATAAAATTTCACTAGATATAGTAGGACCTCTTAATATAAATAAAAATAATAATAAATATATATTAACTATTCAAGATCATTTATCAAAATTTTTAATAGCTGTCGCGCTGAAAGATCAAACAGCAGAGACTATAGCTGACGCATTTATAAAAAAATTTATTTGCATTTTTAGTTCACCAAAACTAGTACTTACAGATAAAGGTGCAAATTTTACAGGCAAATTAATAAAAGCTATTTCAAAAAGATTTAAATTTAAAAAAATAGAAACTACTGCCTTTCATCCACAATCTAATGGTTCATTAGAAAGGGCTCATCATCCTTTATGTGAATATTTAAAAAATTTTGCTGATAAAAAATTAGAATGGGATGATTGGCTTGAACTTGCACAATTCAACTATAATACTAGTGTTCATTCAAGTCATAAATTTACACCACATGAACTAGTTTTCGCCTACCCAGCTAGATTACCATCTAGTGAACCTTTAAAATCATCAGAAAAATTACAGACATTTAATGACTATATAGAAAAATTATTAATAAATATGAAAGATATTGCAAAAATAGCTCGTGAAAATTTAATACTATCAAAAGAAAAGTCTAAATTATATCACGATAGATTCATAAAACCTGTAGAATTTCAAATAGGTGATAAAGTATGGCTTATAAAAGAGCCAAAACCAGGTAAATTAGAAAAAATCAAAACCTGGGACCTTTTGAAGTATTAAAAGTCCATGAAAATAGCAATATCTCTATAAATTTTAAGGGTGGTTCAAAATTAGTTCATGCAAATAAATTAATTTTACATGAACGAAAAAATTGATATTATTTTATGTTTCAGAAAGAAAAAGGAAAACAGAAAGAAAAAAAAAGCTGTTAATTTTATTCATAGTATTAGCTATTGTTAGAGAAAATGTTGCAATTATTGGATTCAATTGTGAGTCTACGGACCCAATCATCACTACATATTCTCTACTAGACACAGGAGAATGCGATTTTCAACAGGATAATATTACAATAACCAACTCTACAATAGAATTATTACAAATAGCGGAATTTAAAAAAATTAAAGTTATACAGTGTAAAATAGAAATCCAAAGAACGGTTTTTCATTGCGGGATGATCAGTCACCTTGGATCCACTCCTCATGCTTTGCAAGAATATCTGTACGAAATTAGTCATGAAAAATGTAAATTCATTCACGATACAGGAATCTTTAAATATGATAATATACATACTATAGCAGACCTGAAAATAAATTCAACAAAAGCAGTTGGAATAGACCTTGCAGGCTCAGTAAAGGATAAAACTTGCACAGGAGCTTCATACACGGACAATTTTGGAACTTGGGACAACGTTTTAGTACAGGGTCTTATAAAAATAACTTTATTGGAAGAATACGCTCAAGTAAGTCTAAAAATGATAAATTAAGATTAAATTCAGGGACTGTATGTAAGTTTTCGGATCAACATTGCATTGATTCGCAAGCAGGGTATACTTTTTGGGAAAATTTCCCTACAGAAGAAGGGTTTAAAACACAATATGAAACTTTATATAGAGGCCCTGCGACTATAATTAATTCACCTAATCAAAATCCCGTATATACTGTAAACACAGAATCAATAACATTTTCTTTGTCCGCTTTAAATAATGTAAAGATTTGCGATAGAATATTAACAAAAACGGAACACCCTAAATTATTCATTTTAGATATAGCTTATAATAAAATATTGTTTGACGATAATACACTAAGAAAAGATGTAACAAACTTAGATTTATTTACATATATAAACTCAAAATTTGTATATATTGAAAAACATTTTAGGGCTGATCTCACAGATTTATATTTTAACATTTTAAAAGAAAAATGCGAACTTGAAAAAAAAATTATACGTGAATCTCTATCCCTTGCATCCATAGCTCCCGACGAATTTGCCTTTAATATCATGCAAAAACCAGGATATTTAGCTAAACTTGCTGGCGAAGCAGTACATGTAATAAAATGTACGCCAGTAGAAGTCCAGTTATATCATACAAATAAATGTTACATACAATTGCCTGTATCAACAAAAAATGAAACATGGTTTTTAACACCAAAGACACATATATTACTGAAAACAGGATCAGAAATAAATTGTAATTCAATAATACCGCAATATTACAAAATCGGAAAAGATTGGATAAACCTTCTACCAAAACCAAGACCAACAAAAAATATAGTAAAAACTTTAAAACCAGATACAAAGAGATCATGGACACCAGAAAAAATAACAACGTTGGCAACAAGCGGAATATACTCACAAGATGATTTACAAGAATTACAACAACATATCATGTTTCCTTTTGAAAAAGCAGCTCTACTTAATGCCATAGCGAGAGGAATACAAGGAGAACAAAACACACAAGTAGATCTATTAAATAATCTACTTACAGAAAATACATTATCTCATATCGCAGAGAATACTTGGAATAAATTTATAAATAAATTAACAATATTTGGATCTATAAGCTCAGCCATAATAATGATATTAATTATTATTCAAATAATTAAATTCACTATGGACACAATTATAAGGGGCTATACCCTACACACTATTTATGGCTGGTCTATTAATTTATTGGGAGCAATTTTTGGCTCTATTACTCATTTAATGATTACATTAAAGAATAATCAAATAAAAAGAGAAACCAAGTATGAAGAAATTGAATTACAAGGAATAAAAATTGAGAAACAAGATATATCACAACCTATTCTTCAGCATCCTCTACCTAAACCAACCCCCCCACCTTTACCAGAGAAGTCACCATATATTACTCCCACAAATAAATCCTCAGTCACAAAGCCACCAGAAAAAAAAAGAGATTCTAGTATTTAATATTATTTAGGATTAATTAATTATACAAATTTTGTAATTTCATACAATCGAAATTAGCCCATTAATGTCATTCAATTTTATTTTATTATATGTACATATACGTATATTTATATATATAAACGATAAGGCAGATACATATATAAGTATCTAAAAACTAAAACAAGTTTTAATTATATAAATAATTATTCATTTAGACTTATAATAGATTATAAAATTTATAAGAAAAACTTGACTGTATTAAATAATTGACAGTTTAGCGTTTCATTTTCATAATAAGTTTCTACGTTGTTAAATCGCGTGCGATTCAACTTTGGCGCGGAGAGAGGTGAATGACACCAAGCGAACATGTCATTCACCTATACAATATATTAACATTGTTTAATACTTCAACTTTAAGAAAAATTGATTTCTTTTATTTTTAATGATCATAGATCTATCTATTAAAAAAAAAAAAAAAAAAAAAAAAACAACAAATGAAAATGTGATATAGACATTCTAAATAATATTGTTATAAAGGAAACATACTGAAAGGAATTGACTTAGTTAAAATTAATAAGACTTATATAAGGAAAAGTATTTATAAGAAAAAATGATACTCTAATTTTAAGCAAAATTTATTTCTTTATGTTAAATTAATTTTTAATTATCAAAGGTATAAGGACAGTTAAAAAAAAAAAAAAAAAAAAAAACAAATGAAAAAGTAACATAGAAATTTGAAATAATATTTTTTTAAAGCAAATATACTAATAATATTACAAGGAATTGAATTATTTAAAATTAATAAGACTTAAATAAGAAAAAGTATTTATAAAAAAAAAAAAAAATAAATAAATAAATTAAGTATTAAAAAAATTATTATCATAAATTAAGATATTTTCTTTTAGAATTTAAGTATTTTATATAATTAATATTAAAAATGAAAAGGAGCAGTTGGAAAAATAAAAAGGAAAACAAAAGATTATGACAAAAATAGATATATTATGAATTATATTGTACATTATTATTTTTTTTTACAAAAGATATACAAAAAAAGAAAAGAAAGGAAAACTAATCCCATTATTCTCCATAAAAAAATTTTTTAGATATATATATATATTCTAACTCAGTCCCATGACTCTTCGGAGGGATTTTGAGGCTGACAATCGATCGAGACCAATTCAGGTGTTCTTCCTACTGGTAAATTATCTGATGCAAGTTTACCCCTGCACATCAAAATTTCACCGACGTACATATAGAAGTTGTCTTGTATCACCCTCATCAACATACGCTTTCCGTGGACAATGGCAATCCGTTCTTCCCAACGGAAGAGGTAGCATAAATTCCAGCCATCAAAATCACGTTCTCCGTTCAACCACCATGCATCGTTATCACGCCGATCCATTGAGCGAAACAGACGTTTTAACTGCCAATCGCCAAACTAAACATCAAAGTAAAGCATAGATATAAATAACAAGAATTCAATAATAAATATAAATACTAATATTTCATAAGTTAGTTAAAAAAAAAAAAAAAAAAAAAAAAAATCCATAAAAATAAGAATATAATATTGAACTCGTAATATTAAGATAATAATAGAGATACTTACACAAACTCGGGTACATTGCTTCCTTGGATACATGATGATGATTGTTAAAAAATAAATAAAAGTAAGCTCTTAAATACCCGAAAAGAACAACGAAAACCAATGGTAAAAAAAAAAAAAAAAGAAAAAAAAATTTTTTAGACGTGTCAGCGGCATACATTTTTCTCTTCGTTAACTTTGCTGAATTGTCATTACAATGTCATTAACCTATGTTTTAAAAATTAACAACACAAATAATTGTATAAAACTTTAATTCATGCTAATTGTA
The DNA here is from genome assembly GCA_017163975.1 of Anastatus disparis. NCBI lineage: Eukaryota > Metazoa > Arthropoda > Insecta > Hymenoptera > Eupelmidae > Anastatus > Anastatus disparis. The sequence goes on from JAFFSR010000116.1 coordinate 3,479,739, forward strand.
AATAGACTTTTAAGATTTATTAATCAGTAACTGTTTTCAGGTTTTTATGTTGCTTTTGTTTCAATAAGCAACATCTTTGAGCTCCAAGGTGTTACGTCATAAAACGTACCCTTCTGTTGGCCACTCATAAAAAAAAATAATGATAAACACATCTATAGTTCCTGATTAATTTTTTAGATTTTAATCGTAATATTGTAAATGTTCAATAATTGACCTAACTTTTTTTTTTTTTTTTCGATTGCCTATCCTTCTGATATGCAATCTCCTGAGCACCGAGGTGTTACGTCACAAACGTATCGTTTTTATTAACATTGGTAAATCAAATTCCTCAGTTATTGAACAGTCGCATTATTTCATTATTAAGCGAAATTAAGTAGATCATCAGAAAAGAATCGAAACGTATGTTTCGAAATTTCAAAACGAATTTTACAAATCTCAAAAACATTACGAAACATATTATTAAAATTTAAGAAAATTTATAAATAAAAATTGATGTAAAAGACAATAAAATCTTATAAACAAAGATAAGTATAAAACCAAATTGAGATCATCGAAAGAACGATATATTACCCCGGGTGTCTTATTGGTAATACGTTTACACTGCCCGCCAAGTTTTATATTTCAAAGCAATTGCTATTATTAAATATACATGTATCAATCATTAAAATATATACGCGCATAAAAATCAATTATATTAAAAGTGTTAAAAAATATCAATAAACCTCGAGGATCTATTACATATTGTGCCTATTCATTTGTCTGCCCATACCTAGCACCAATCTACTGAGAAATACTACAAGGTAAGAATATATAATTATTCAATAAACTCTTTATTTCGAGAATTAAGTTTATCCTTTAATAATATTCAATCGTGAGAGCGATTTCGTTCAATTAAATATTGGTGGAGTTTTCCACCACTAGATTCATACATCTCTATCTTTATATTTTAAACATACATAATTTATATATATATTTAATGCAATTAATTAATATAATTAAATAACATATACACATTTATTTTCACATTTTTATTTAGTCCTGGTGCAAGCCAGGACTTAACACCATAAATATGCTAATGGATAACAAACTTATAAATTTTTATTTTTGTTTTGAATTATACTTTATAAAATTATATAAGAATTCTTTTCTAATTTCAAACAAATATTTTATTAAAACTTTATTTTATAAATGCAATGATAAATTTATATTTTTAAATTTAAGGTATCAATGATTTTAAATTAAAACTTATGTCTCGAAATTAATGATATTTTATTAAAATTATAAATAAATTATATTTTTAGCAAATGAAATAAATATTTAGCACCGTATAATAACCTATATTTTAAATTGAATGTTCAATGTTATTCAATTAACTGAACAGTAATTTATACGTCTCTTTAAGTTAATTACATGACAATATAATTCTTTTTCTTAATAATTGTATAGGATTATTCAATGAAAGTGATATTATACTTGTGCATAGATTTAATTTTTAAATAAACTTACTAGGAGAGTATCATATCTTTAGATCACAGATTTTGCTCAAACTTTTTGATAAATTTTCAGAGAACAAAATATAGAAAAAGCTAAATTTATAGTCACAAACGCTAAATATTTCCCAAGTCTAGGCCATTAAAAAATATCAATAAAAAATTTACTAGATTTGTAAATACTCATAGCTATTAAGTATTAATAAAACTTAAATAATAACCATGCTCAAATCATTTAAAAATAGCACTTTCACGATAAAAAAAAATTTTTTTTTCCAAAAGTCACAGTGTAATAAAGATTGGACCAAATTTCAGCTTTTATTATTAACTGAAGATTTCAAAAGAAAATTCAGATCAGAGTTGTAAATGAGGAAATGGTTTTTCATTTGAAATAGACAAGTAATTGAAAATGCTCGCACCATTTACCACTTACAGAGCAAGTAAATGGTAAATGGTCGAACCATTTACCAGTTACTGGGTAAGTAAATGGAAATGGTCAAACCATTTAACAGTTACTAAGTGAGCAAATGGTGAATAGTCAGACCATTTCCAGTTTCTTGCTCTGTAACTGGAAACTGGTAAGACTATTTAGCATTTACTTGCTCTGTAAATGGTAAATGGTCCGACCATTTATCATTTACTCACCCACTAACTGGTAAATGGTCTGACCATTTCCAGTTTCTTGCTCTGTAACTGGGAACTGGTAAGACTATTTAGCATTTACTCACCCAGTAACTGGTAAATGGTCCGACCATTTCCAGTTACTTGCCCTGTAACTGAAAACTGGTTAGACTATTTACCATTTACTTGCTCTGTAAATGGTAAATGGTCCGATCATTTCCAGTTACTTGCTCTGTCACTTGGAACTGGTTAGACCATTTACCATTTACTTGCTCTGTAAATGGTAAATGATCCGACCATTTACCATTTACTCACCCAGTAACTGGTAAATGGTCCAACCAGTTACCAGTTACCCACCCAATAACTGCTAACTGCTTGATTTGACCATTTACCAGTTTTCCACCCGGAAACTGCCAACTAATTGATTCGGCTCGTTACCCACCCAGTAACTGCGAACTGGTCCAACCATTTTCAGTTCCTCACCCAGTAAGTGGTAAATGGTCCAACTATATTTACTCGCCCAGTAACTGGTGAATGGTCTGACTATTTACCATTTACTTACCCAGTAACTGGAAAATGGTCCGACCATTTACCATTTACTCACTGAGCAACTAACGGGTAAATGACCCGACCATTTACAATTTACTCACCCACTAACTGGTAAGTAGTCCGACTATTTCCAGTTCCTTGCTCTGTAACTGGGAACTGGTGAGACTATTTACCATTTACTTGCTCTGTAAATGGTAAATGGTCTGACTATTTACTATTTACTCACCCAGTAACTAATAAATAGTCCGACCATTTACCATTTTCTTGCTCTGTAAATGGTGAATGGTGCGAGCATTTTCAATTTCTTGACTATTTCAAATGAAAAACCATTTCCTCATTTACAACTCTAATTCATACGATGCAATACATACTGTTCCAAATGCTCGTGATATATATATATATATATATATATATACATATATATAAATTTTGCGAATACGGCGTGCGCGAACCCGAGAAGCATCTGGAACAAAGTCGATGTATTAGCAAAGTACAAAAAAAAGATACTCTTGTGTCTTTTACGCCAAACGATTGTGAGGACTTGATAATAACGGATTTTACTTCCTTCAAAATCACCATTGTCAACTTCACTGTAATCCTTCGAGTCACGAAGGCGATTATTCTAGAGCCAACATTTTATTTCTGGCAGGTAAGATGAAAATATTCAATCCTTTACTATGAATTTTATAAATTAAAATTATTTCCATTATTTAAATAATATTAAAAGTATTATTTCTAAATAAATTTAAAGTATTATTTTCATTGTTAAAATATGTTAAAATAAATTGCTCCGTTTTTAATAAAATTTGTTATAATTGAAAATAGATTGAAAAATAAATAAGGAAAAATTTTATTCTTAATCAACTTATTATTTCTTAATAAAGGAAATAATATTTGTAATTTAATCTATTCTGAATATATATTCCAACCATATAAATTTTATTGTCATAGACGAGCTTAGGCTCCTCTTCATAGACCTAACTTAAGTACCGGTTGTTACTTGAACCTAATTCTGTCTTTATCTGTCCATAATAAGAATAAAAGACAGATGATACAAACGTTACTTGATTAAATAGCTACACTAGAAAAAAAATTTATTAGTAACGAAAAAATTTTTTTTGTATCGAATATATTGTTTCGGGTAATCAGTGAAATATTTTTGTTAACAATATCTCACACTGGAAATTATTAATTTTCTTTTAAATTTATATCTCTTAATGTCAAAATGAAAATCATATTAAATAATTAAAATAAAATTTTGTTCCTTCGATAAAATATGTTAATGAATATAAAAAATATTGCGTATCAATTAATTTCTGCGTACCAAATAGAAGTAACTATTCATTGAATAAATATTATTTTTCTTTAAAAATATATTTTAATTCCTGAAGCCTGAAAAATAATTTTTTTAGAAAAATATATTATTTTGAAAACATGAAACATCACTTTCAAGCATGGAAATAATTTGTTACAAGTAAATTTAAAATATTAGTTCAAGTAAATGTTTCAACAAATTTAAGTTTCTTTTCTGCAATATAAATTTCAATTTTTTTTTAATTACTAAAACTATTTTGATTCAAAGAATTATTTTTTTATTCAAAAAAATATTTCTTTAAAACAGTTTAATGTTGATTTTAATTAAAATTTATTTTTTGTAATTATGTTTATAATTAATTGTTGTGAAATTTTTTTTCTACTGAAATATACGTTTTTAATCAAAACAATAATTACTTTACTAAAATGAGAAAGTTTTATAGTTATATTTTCTTCATTCTGACAATTATTATGTTTGAATTCAAAATTCTCTGTTTGATGTAAAGAAATTTAATAAATTACACCGCTTTCTTGCACCAACAAACATTCTGATGTTGGAAAGAGATAGCTTTATCGAAGTCATGAACTAACTTGTTTAATTTAAAAATTATGTATTTGGATTAAAAATTATTTGACGTAAGATATTTTTTTCATTCTTATATAGAAATTATTTCAAATAAATATTACATTTTTTTAATAGAAAAATTTAGCATTGTTTTTAAGAAAGTTTTACTGACTTTCAACACTATTTTGGAAGTAACTAATTTCTCAAAGTTAAAATAGTACATTATTGACCAAGGATGCATATTGATCATTCTCGGCGAGTGCGAATTTTTGGGGCCGAGCGTAGCGAGGCCTCGAAAGTTGCACGAGCTAGGATGATCAATATGCATCTATGGTCTAATATACTATTTTTTTGTCCCGAGGCCGAGACATTTAAAGTTTTTCCGCAGGACGCAAAATGATCATTTTGCGGCCTAGGGCAAAAATAGTACATTATTGACCAAGGATGCATATTGATCATTCTCGGCGAGTGCGAACTTTTGGGGCCGAGCGTAGCGAGGCCTCGAAAGTTACACGAGCTAGGATGATCAATATGCATCTATGGTCTAATATACTATTTTTTTGTCCCGAGGCCGAAACATTTCAAGTTTTTCCGTAGGACGCAAAATGGTCATTTTGCGTCCTACGGAAAAACTTTAAATGTTTCGGCCTCGAGACAAAAAAATAGTATATTAGACCATAGATGCATATTGATCATCCTAGCTCGTGTAACTTTCGAAAGCCTCGCTACGCTCGGCCCCAAAAGTTCGCACTCGCCGAGAATGATCAATATGCATCCTTGGTCAATAATGTACTATTTCTAAATTCGAAAATTTTTTTTTTTCAAATATAATATTGTATTGACGGATATTTCAAGTTTTTTTTTTTATTTTAAAAATTATTTTATTAATTTAAAAATGATTTTTCTTTGACTCAAATGAATTAATTCCTTTGCACCGCATTTATTCAATTTAAAAGCAGCTTCTTTAAAGTTAAAAAAACCTTTTACGCTGTGTAGTCACAAAGTTTGCGTGAAATTCCATGATAAAAGGAAGTTTTTACATACTAATTCAATATCATTTCAAAACAATATATAATGACTATTTTTATGGTGAAAAATAAGGTTTCCTTTTTTTTAATCATTCTGCAGTTGGAAATGAAATTTCATTTCTTTAATATGAAAGGACAAAGATGAGCGACCTGCTCTAAGATAAATTTAGAACAAATGTGCCTGCTTTTTTTTAATATCTTACAAATCATACATGTTTTTGATTAACAATCATTGATTATTTTATTACTCTCTAATGTCAAATTATTTTTTTCTCTTATGCTGTATTATTGAAAAAATCAATAATTTATAAAAAAAATTATGTCTTTTTATTACTATATAGTTTTTGAATAACACTAATTTAAAAATTCGTTTCATGATACAATATATAATGAAGTTGAGATTTTGTTTCGAAAAGGACAAAAATAAATGACCTATTACAAAACAAAATGTTTAAGGGTTTGCTTTAGACCTATACTTTATCGATCAAATATAGTTTGAAAATAAATTTCTTTTTTTTTCATATGAATAAATATCAGAATTGTTGGTAATCCCTAGCAGAAATATAAAATGTTTAAAAATATTTAAAACTGTTTAAAACTGTTTAAAACTGTTTATAAGTGCGAAATTTAGGATATTTAAAATATTTAAAACTGTTTAAAACTGTTTAAAACTGTTTATAAGTGCGAAATTTAGGATATTTAAAACAGTTATAAACAGTTTTAAACATTTTCAAACACTTTGAAAAAGTTTTGAAAATTTCGAAATGATTTTAAACAGTGTTGAATAGTTTTGAATTTTTTATGTTTAAAAGTTATATATTATTTTAAATATCAAAAATATTTCAAAACAATTTTAGATCAATATAAACTATTTTTTATTAACTTGAACAGTTCTGAATGGTTTTAAAAAGTTTTGAACACCTACATTTTTAAACAGTTTCAAAAAGTTTTAAAAATTTCGAAATGATTTCAAACAGGTTTTCATAATTTTGTCTTTGTAAAAATTTCATTATATTTATTAAAATTTGTATAATATATACGAGAAAAGGTTCACTTTAGTTTAAAATTATTCTGTACTGCTCAAAACTGTTCAAAAATGTTGAAAACTTTTTATAACTGTTTTAAATGTCAAAAATTTCACACTTATAAACTATTTTGAACAGTTTTAAACAGTTCTTAATAATTTAAAACTATTTTAAACAGTAATGCACATTTTATATTTCCACTAGGGATTGGAGATATCATCTTTTCCTCTATTTTATTGACAGTGAGTCTCTTGATCGCTGTGGACTGAGACCCGTAATTTTTATTGGCCAGGGACAATTTTGAATTGGTTTTTCCTGGTCTCCTAATTCTATTTCACAAAGGAAAATTCAGAAATATTTTTCCAAAATTTTCCCAGAGACTAAACTCCGGTCTACTACAGCATGAGCCAAGAGCCTTAGCCCCTGCGCTACCACCGATTGTACTTATAGGTATGAACTTATTTTAAATAAATGAAAATCGAAAGTGTAAATATGTATAAATTTTAAGAACAAGCCGAGAAAAATCATCCCTACTGGAAATTTTGTATGAGCTCTCATGTGTATGGGATCTCATATGAAATCGCCTATGAAATCTCATACATATTCTTTGAAATTTGAAAATAAAATAAATATATGTGAGATCTCATATCAGATCGCACATATTTTTATTTTATTTTAAAAATTTAACGAATATAACTATTAATCTCATAGGCGATTTCATGTGACATCTCATATGCAATCTCGTGTGCGATCTCATATGTGATCTTACATGGAAGCTCTTACATATTTTATTCAATTTAAAAAAATTTTTAAATATATTTATTACTTTTTTAATTTTTTTGTCTTGTTCTTTAATATTTGACAAATTTTGACATTAGCTATATTAGTACAATCACTTTAGTTAAAATAAAAAATCCTTTGGAGCTGTTATTTTTTATGAACTTAGATCGCAATTTAGATATCAAAGTTGATAATCCCAATCTTAAAATACTATAAATTGAAAACTTTTATATAACTTTTTCAGTATAAGATTTTGTTAGATTTCTTTAGTTGTCCGCATTCAAGTTGAATCTTACCGATTTTTTTTTTGAAGTGAAAAAAACCCGATTAAATTCACTATTTACTCATAAACTTGGATTAGAAATATTATCAGAAAGGGAAGCTTCATTATGCCCTTATAATTACACTAATATTATAAATACGTCTTCGAACATTATTATATTGTCATACTCGATAAATTTAGTGGAGCCATTAGACCCCAAGCATCTTGTCCGGGGTCAGAAGTTCTTATTTTGGCCACTTCAGTTAATTGGCATTGTATTTTATGGTGACACTTTCCAATTAAAGATCAGCTTTTGACCAACTTTACCGATCGAAAATAGCTAAAAAAGATATTTAGTTTTTATTTATTTTTTTTTTGGCTTGTTCTTTGAATATTAACAAATTTACACGCTTTTATTTCTTATTTGTTAAAATAAATAGATATTTACAAGTAAAAGCAATTCCGATATACATTTTTATTGAAAATAAACGAAATTACTTCTTTCGCTACTTTCGATCAGCAAAAAATGTCTAAAATCTCGTCTAAAACTGACCTTTAACATAACGAATAGTATAATAATAAAATATGTGTATTACCTTACTCTTAACGTTGAGACTTACATTGCATACAAATATAATTCTTATTATAAAAACTATGTAAAATGTCTGTATGGATATGATTACATATCATGGTTTGAAATTATATTCGAGCACGATTCAACAATTTTTCTAATTACGTTAGATTCACAACAGAATTAGTAAAACAAGCAATAAGATTGCGATAATACTCTAAAATAAAAGTGAAATTAATAATTCTTGAGTTATAAAAACCTATATTATTTAAATCTGTATGATGCAATTGTAAACGATATGTGAAAATAATTTATCAGTATGATAAAAAAAGGTATTAAGTACTAAGTCACTGTCGGTTCATTGAAGGTAGTTTGTCATAATTTTCTAAGACATAAATAAAGCTGCAACTGTTTTTGCGGCGACATGCAAATTGTATAACAATTGGTAAGACGTGTTATGCCGTAAATCTAAACCAGATTCAGCGTGCGTCATAGAACGACGCTACCTATTGATTAGAAAAACTGTCATTAATCAGTGAACTGACCCCAAGCCTCGTATACATGATTTCGTCTGTGATATGAAATAAGTAACTCAATTTGTGAATACGCAAATTTTGTACCAAGTTTTGTATACGAACGGCATCGCTCCAGACCTCACTCAAAAGTGATGGCCTTCTCGAGTGTAAAAGGCGATATATATAATTGTAGTGACTAGTTTCTTAACTATTACTTGTAAACATCTTCTAAATCTTTGAAAAAAATTAGATTGTTTTATTATTATTTATTCGCCAAGTATAATCATGCTCGAATATAGTTTGAAACCATTATTCATAATAGCATGCTTAGATTACGATTGTTTTGTAGATGTAAAGTAAAATCATTCAATCGTAAAGTTAAAATATTTAAAAATTATTTGAATTATAGACCAAATTTCAGATTTGATGATTCCCAGTTACCTGCTCTGTAACTGGAACTAGTCAGACCATTTACCAGTTACTTGGTCTGTAACTGGATACTGGTCAGACCATTTACCATTTACTTGATCTGTTAATGGTAAATGGTCCGACCATTTACCAGTTACTTGATCTGTAAATGGTAAATGGTGCGAATATCTTCAATTACTTCACCATTTCAAATGTAAAAACTATTTCCTTATTTACAACTCTGATAACTGGTAAATGGTCGAATTAGTTCGCAGTAAGCGGGCGGGTAAATGATAAATGATTCAACCAGTTTGCACTTACGACCTAGGTAAATGGTAAATGGTCGGAACAGTTACAGAGCGACTGGTAAATGCTTGGACCATTTACCAGTTACTGGGTGAGTAAATGTTAAATGGTCGGACCATTTACCAGTTACTGAGTAAGTAAGTGGTAAATGGTCGAACCATTTACCAGTTTTTGCGTGAGTAAATGGTAAATGGTCGGATCAGTTGATAGTTACTCGGTGAGTAACTGGAAATGGTCAAACCATTTACCAGTTATTGAGTGAGGAAATGGCGAATAGTCGGACCATTTACCACTTACTCACCTAGTAACTGGTAAATGGTTGACCATTTATCATTTACTTACTCAGCAACTGGTAAATGGTCCAACCATTTACCATTCACTCACCTAGTAACTGGTAAATGGGTCGACCATTTCCAGTTCCTTGCTCTGCAACTAAAAACTGGTGAGACTATTTACCATTCACTCACCCAGTAACTGGTAAATGGTTCGACCATTTCCAGTTACTTGCTCAGTAACTGGGAACTAGTTAGACTATTTACCATTTACTTGCTCTGTAAACGGTAAATAGTCTGACCATTTACCATTTACTCACCCAGTAACTGGTAAATGGTACGATCATTTCCAGTTACTTGCACTGTAAATGGTAAATGGTCCGACCATTTACCATTTAGTCACCCAGTAACTGGTAAATAGTCCGACCATTTACCAGTTGCTTACTCAGTAAATGGAAAAATTTACAACATTGCACAGCATGAAAGGTTATTGCAAGGTTTCAATAATGATAATTTCATTATTAAAACTTTGCAGCAACCGCTCATGCTGTGTGCGTATAAATTACATCTTACTCTAAATTAATGATAAAAATTATCATTCCTTCTAAATTATTCCTAGTCATTTTGATATTATGTGAAAATCATAATATTAGTAAAAGGGACAATTTTTATTTTATCACGCTATTAGTTTTAACATCTCATGAAGAAGTAATCAATATTCATAAGTAGTAGAATTATGGACTTTTTAAGGATTAGAATAGTTTTCCTTTAGCATTAAGAGCAGGCTGGATTCACTGTCCTTGTCTAATTGAGTTTGTTGTTATTTATTCAAGTACTAATCGATTTATCAGCAAATTGAAGGTTGAGCGCAGTAGATATTATTATTATTATAAATGTTTATGCACAGAAAAAAAATTCAATAGCATTGTTTTTAAGAAAAGTAAGGAATGAAGGTGTTCTTGAGTTTAACAACAACATATAATTGTATATAAATAAGACTTCAATGGCCTTTGCTGTTCAAATTAATATTTGTTTTTATTTACGACGTTTCGCCTTTATTTTTCGGAGAAAGGCCTCTTCAGGTTCTACAAAAATATTAACATAAAAAGAAACGAAAGTTAAAACAAATTAACGCAATATAGTCAATGCAACTAAGCATACACACACAATATAAAAAAAATGATAAAAATCATATAAGGCTTGCTTATATGACACTTATTTCAAATATGTAAAGTATATGTGTTATTTTTAATAAACTTACAATTCATAAGATAGACTATTAATAAGAATATACATCATATGTCTAAACAATACATTGTTCTCAAAGATTGCAAATAACCGCAACATTCGTCGCTTAGTCAATTATGATATATGTAACAATTTATATATATCAAATAATCAAGTGAAGGTATGTATAACAGACCTAAACTTAAGGGTGTCAACACATAATAAAACTCAAAGGTGATTCTGACCAAATGAATGACTAGTTATCAAAACATATCCCAAAAGAAAAAACTAAAAATATAAAGGTTGAACAAATTATGATAAAAAATCTTATAAAAAGCTCATAAGAAGAAATTATTATAATAGTTCGTTAATATATTTTTTATAAATATAATTCAATTTTTCCGTATCATGAATTCTGTTACAGGTTTCAAATTTTTCAATATGTATCATTTCGGATAATAATCTTTTTTTACGGTTGTATTCAATATCAATTATATTCTTATAAGATACTGTAGTATCAAAAGTATGGTTTGTGTTTTTACAATGATTTACTAGGGCTGACTTATCACGTTTATATTTTAAATCACTTATGTTCCTTAATTCTAAATTCAAATCTGCGTTCCGATTGTCCAATGTAAACAACTGGGCAATCATTACATTTAATTTTATAAACAATACAAGACCGTTTCAAAAAATGAATACGATCTTTTCCTAACATCCCTAACAGCACAAAACGTTTCAAAAACGTTTTAAAAACGTTTTCTGGTAAACTTATATACGTTTATAAATTTCGACAAAAATATGTATTTAAAACGTTTTTAAAACGTTAAATATGTCCGCATATTTTAGATTCTCAAGAGTAATGTAACGTTTATGGAACGTTTAAGAAACCTTTAGAAAACGTTTTCTCGGTGAAGAAATACGTTGGCTTAAATTTCCAAACGTTTCTAAAACGTTTTTTAAACGTTTTATTTTATTATTCTAAAAAATTATTATATAGAGAAAAAAATTTTACCAAATAAAACGTTTTTTAAACGTTAAGGAAACGTTTGGATATTTGAGCTTGCGTAAATTTTCATCGAGAAAACGTTTTCTAAACATTTCTTAAACGTTCCATAAACGTTACATTACTCTTGAGAATCTAAAATATGCGGACATATTTTACGTTTTAAAAACGTTTTGAATATGTATTTTTGTCGAAATTTACAAACGTATATAAGTTTACCGAAAAACGTTTCAAAAACGTTTTTGAAACGTTTTTGTGTTGTTAGGGATGTTATTGAATGGAATTTTATTAATATTTTTGAAAATTACATTAAAGTTAAACTTCTTTGTTATGTTTTTCATTTTGAATTCTAAAAACTTATTGTATGGAAGGGTAATAAATTTATTATTATTAACAAAATTGTTAGGAGTCTGTAAATAATTGTTCTGCTTTGCAAATTCATGGTAGTTAATGCGTTTATTAATGTGATGTTTAATAAATTTCAATGGATAAAAGTTTTCTATAAGAGATTGAGTAATGTATTTGTAACTTTTGTTTTTGAAATTCAGGTGATGATAATATAATATTTCTATCAACTAGATTATAAATTATTGCAATTTTCTGTGACACAGGACAATGTGAGAGAAAGTTTAGATAACAATTTGAATGTGTACTTTTTCGGTACCAATTAGTAAGGATGTTATTACTGTCAGTAAAGTTAATTGTTATATCTAAAAAATTAATTGAATTATTTGATGGTTTTTCAAGAGTGAATTGGAGGTGTGGATCAAACTGATTAAAAATATCTAAAATATCATTAGCATTGTCTTTATGAATGCAAATCAAAACATCATCAACGTATCGGTGATATAGGGCGACATCAAATTTACAAAGGGATAGAGAGGTATTTTCTAGATCCTGCATAACTAAGTCAGCAAGCACAGAACTAATTGGGCTGCCCATGGCACAACCAAAAATCTGTCTATATATAACCTGATTAAAAGTGAAAAAATTGTTATTCATAATAAACTCAATGATATAATTAAACTCAGTTAAATTTAGATTAGTTTTATTGTACAACAGATGACATCTCTTTTCAATGGACAATCTCACAGCATTCAAATGTATGTTATTGTACAATCCTATAACATCTAAACTCATGAATTCATATTGACTAGGAATTTTAAAATTATTTAGACGTTTCTTTAAATTGTTACTATTTTTTAAAGTGTGTTTTGATGGGGGTAGGTGTTTTAATAAAAAAGAAGAAAATATCTTAGATAAAGAATAGGTGGGGCTATTGCAAGCAGAAACAATAATACGCATGGGTTTGTTTTGTTTATGGAGTTTAATTAAGCCATAAGCTCTAGATGTCAGTGAAAGTTTTTTATTCAAAAAGTCAAAATAAGTTTCAACACAAATTAGTAAATAATTTAGAAAAACAATTATTACTTTCTGAAATTGAGGATATCAATATTCATATTAATTATATTAGAGTTTCCCTAAATAATGTATATCATAAGTTTGAGTCTTTTTTTGACGCTGATTTAATCAACTGGTTTATGGATTTTATTTATTACAAGTCTAAGTTTCATGCCAATAAATTTAAGTCTAGTTCTAGATTTGCATTCATAAAGACAATGCTAATGATATTTTAGATATTTTTAATCAGTTTGATCCACACCTCCAATTCACTCTTGAAAAACCATCAAATAATTCAATTAATTTTTTAGATATAACAATTAACTTTACTGACAGTAATAACATCCTTACTAATTGGTACCGAAAAAGTACACATTCAAATTGTTATCTAAACTTTCTCTCACATTGTCCTGTGTCACAGAAAATTGCAATAATTTATAATCTAGTTGATAGAAATATTATATTATCATCACCTGAATTTCAAAAACAAAAGTTACAAATACATTACTCAATCTCTTATAGAAAACTTTTATCCATTGAAATTTATTAAACATCACATTAATAAACGCATTAACTACCATGAATTTGCAAAGCAGAACAATTATTTACAGACTCCTAACAATTTTGTTAATAATAATAAATTTATTACCCTTCCATACAATAAGTTTTTAGAATTCAAAATGAAAAACATAACAAAGAAGTTTAACTTTAATGTAATTTTCAAAAATATTAATAAAATTCCATTCAATAACATGTTAGGAAAAGATCGTATTCATTTTTTGAAACAGTCTTGTATTGTTTATAAAATTAAATGTAATGATTGCCCAGTTGTTTACATTGGACAATCGGAACGCAGATTTGAATTTAGAATTAAGGAACATAAGTGATTTAAAATATAAACGTGATAAGTCAGCCCTAGTAAATCATTGTAAAAACACAAACCATACTTTTGATACTACAGTATCTTATAAGAATATAATTAATATTGAATACAACCGTAAAAAAAGATTATTATCCGAAATGATACATATTGAAAAATTTGAAACCTGTAACAGAATTCATGATACGGAAAAATTGAATTATATTTATAAAAAATATATTAACGAACTATTATAATAATTTCTTCTTATGAGCTTTTTATAAGATTTTTTATCATAATTTGTTCAACCTTTATATTTTTAGTTTTTTCTTTTGGGATATGTTTTGATAACTAGTCATTCATTTGGTCAGAATCACCTTTGAGTTTTATTATGTGTTGACACCCTTAAGTTTAGGTCTGTTATACATACCTTCACTTGATTATTTGATATATATAAATTGTTACATATATCATAATTGACTAAGCGACGAATGTTGCGGTTATTTGCAATCTTTGAGAACAATGTATTGTTTAGACATATGATGTATATTCTTATTAATAGTCTATCTTATGAATTGTAAGTTTATTAAAAATAACACATATACTTTACATATTTGAAATAAGTGTCATATAAGCAAGCCTTATATGATTTTTATCATTTTTTTTATATTGTGTGTATATGCTTAGTTGCATTGACTATATTGCGTTAATTTGTTTTAACTTTCGTTTCTTTTTATGTTATTATTTTTGTAGAACCTGAAGAGGCCTTTCTCCGAAAAATAAAGGCGAAACGTCGTAAATAAAAACAAATATTAATTTGAACAGCAAAGGCCATTGAAGTCTCATTTATATAAAAGTAAGGAACGCTGAAGTAAGAGGTTATGTTTATAATATTTTTGTATTCCTTAATTTTTACAAACAATGCAGTAGAATATTTTTTTTTTGCATAAATATTCATAATAATAATATCTATTGTGCTTAACCTTCAATTTGCAGATACATCGATTGATACTTAATTAAATAACAAAAAACTCAATTAGACAAAGACAGCGAATCCGCCCTGCTCTTAATAAGTATGAAAACATCTGTTTATTATGAGATAGTAAAATCGTAGCCAACTAAATCGTGTTTAATATTTCAAATTCCATGAAACACCGAATCAACTAATAATATCAGATTTGTGAAGTAGGTTTGAGCTTATAGATTCTTTATTTTACTTTTCATAATCTAATGAAACTTAAAATGTGCAAATATAAAAAAAAATATGATTTGCTAAACGAATTATATTGCGTGTTTTAAAAAGGACCTAACTAACGATAAATAAATGATAAAAATTATCTCGCAAAAACAAGTTTTTTGAGGTTAAGAATTTAGCTATAGTTCATGTTGGGTTTTTCGTGAGAAATTAAGGTAATATATTCCCAATTTGATAGAAAAAAATCAAAGCGTTACTAAAAAACGTGTAAGAAAGAGGCAACAATACCAAAAAAATGGTTTTTAACTTTTTTAGGTTAGAACCACCACTCGGAAAATTCTGAAAAAATTCTTGCGATTAGGAAATCTGTCAAAGTAGACGAAAAAATTCTATTTCCTAGATAGCTCAAATATTAGCACTATTTAACGATAGTTTCAAGTCGATTTTGAGGTTATGTTTGTGCACTATACCACCAAAAAATAATTTTTATAGATTCTCCACCAAGAAACAAAAATTTTGTTGTTTGGTAGGTTACCGTAACTCTGATTGAACTCAAGAATTAAAAAAAAAATTTTTTAATCGAAAAAACACGTTTTTTGAGGTTATGTTAGTAGGGTAATTGTATTTCGGGGTCGAAAAATTCTCAAAAATTCTCTTTTTCTATCTTCCTTCGAATTCCATTGGTCAAATAAACAAAGGCCGTCAAAGGCATTTTTTATATGCTTAACCGGCTAGAGCCCTTAAGGTGAATAGTCTTTTAAGGGGATACAAAATGGACACTACACCTGTACTCGTAAATATTAACTATCTTTACATTTTATTGAAAAACTTTTAATAAAAAAATGCATTAGCTTGCAGTATATACCATGAAGATTATTCGGTAAAATTTTTAAATAAATTCATTCATTAGTTATTGAGAATTTTGGGTTCCGAAATTATTTAACATTTTTCAATTTTGTACAGGAATCCAAATATCATAAAAACTAATTAATGAATTTATTTGAAAATTTATCTAAATAATCATTATGGTACATACTATAAGTTAATGCATTTCATTTCTGGAAATTCAGCAATAAAATGGAGAGGAAGCTCATATCTATAAGTACAGGTGTAATGTCCGTTTTACATCTCTTTTTATTTAATAAATAATTTTCATAATATAAATTGCCTTAATAATTTTCTTATTAGTGGTTAAATTAATTTTAAAATATTTAAAATACTACCTTAAAGTAGACATAAATACCTTCATTTTAAGCCCTATAAGGCTTATTTTACTCCAGCCATACTTCCATGATCATTCGATAAACCTTTGAATCCATAAGTCTCGCCCCGTAAGGTTTCTAATGACTTAATGAACTAATTTGACTTTACCAAACGGATTTAGCTTTAGTATTGATGTCATTTTTGTTTGAATGTAGGAATTTTTAAAAAACTAAAAATTTTTGACTTTTTAAGAAAAATTTCTAATTTTTTAACAAAAAATCTTAATTTTTTAAATAAATTTAAATATTTTTAGATTTTTCTACCACTTTTAGTCATTTAATTCCAAAACCCTAAATTCATGCAAGAATGACATCAATACTAAAGCCAAATCTATTTGGTAGAGTTAAATTAATTCATTAGGTCATTAGAAACCTTAAGGTGCAGGAATTATGGATTCGAAGGTTCATTGAGTGATCATGGAAGTATGACTGGAGTGAAATAAGCCCAACAGGGCTTAAAATAAAGGTGTTTATATATACTTCAAGGTGGTATTTTAAATATTTTAAAATTAATTTAAACATTAGTAAGAAAATTGTATTTTATTTCTCAAGGTCCAATATGTATATACCCCCTTAATAAAAGTAAACATAACTCAACGTCTTTTTTTCTTGATATCACAGCTTCTTGATACATATAACATGTGCAACCAAATAACTCATGAGCTGTTTTATATGACAAATTAATAGCTCTAGGAGAGAGAATTTTTATCTTTCCACTAACACTAGATTTTTTTTTTGAATTTTGATGATAAGTTATTGATATTTCCATTTAATGTGATGGAGTGTTCGTGCATTTCAATTAAACCAAAAAAATTTGGCAACTTGATGTCCTATGCTTCACTTATAGCTGCAGAAATTTCATGAATTACAATATCTAATATTTCTAAAGCCTTTCTAGACATTTTATCACAATTAATTTTTCCTTTTTTAAAGGTTGGAATGTCAAAAGTATTTAAAATTGAATTAAATTTTTCTATCTTCTGACTATTACTTTCAAAGCTACATGAACTCTGTGAACTACAAACTGGCTCAGACAAATAACTATTTGGTTTATTATTTTCAATTACAGTCGCATTCGTATCATTTTCTGATGGAAAATCTAATGTTGATCTTGATTTTATACTGTCAACTTCTGCTATTCTTAATTGTATTATGATGTACCTTTTATAGATTTCAAGTGTGATTGTATTTATTGGCGTGAATGTGGGATGAGTTGATAGACTAAATGATCATATTTTTATTTATATTTTTGACTTACGTATTATTGTATATTTAAGCTTATTTTGTAATTTATTGTATATTGCTGATATCTTGACTGCGCTCTTTACACGCTTAATTTTGATGTTATTTTTTGACTGATAAGTGTTTGAGACTGATTTTCATTATATTTTTTATATTCATTGCGTGTATCTATCCTTGTTTGGTTTTCTATATGTGATATTACTTTTATTTAATTTATTGACTTACTATTATAGTATTATTAAGGGTCTGCCTTAGACCTACTTTACCCGTTTAAGAAGTCCAATTGGAATTCGAATTGAAATTTTATGGAAATTCATGATGGGATTCCAATTGGAATTTCAATAAGATTTATACTTACACGGAAAGAAATCTCACCTTTGGAGATGTTGATGACTTCAGGGATTAAGACATTTCAATAAACTGTGCTGAATTGATTTGAATTTATACTTAAAATACGACAAAATTGGACTACGGTCTATCCGAGGATACTCGTAAATCATATATTCTAAGATTCACTTAATTCAATCATATATCGAATGATGATAATTCTAGAAAAGCTTGAAAACTCTTAATATGAAGTCAAGCCAAAATTAATTCCGTGCTGGGCGTCTCAGATATCGAGATACGAGATTCCGCTATCCGCAGTGTATAGTATTCGATTGTTCTGAGAGTCGAGTCGCGGCGCTTCAAGCGTTTACATGTTTATTGCTGTTTAAGGACGTTCCCTTGCGCGCAAATGTACTCAACTTAACTGTAGTTTTTTTCTATAAAGTTGACCTATGATTACGCTGCAATAAGTTGAGCACGCTTCTACATGCACAAGCGAAATTCACGTTTATTAAATAGAATTCGTGCATTTTTTATTTTTTAAATATCAATAACTCAAAATTTAGTATCATTTGCATAACTTTTCTTTACACCGATTAAATCGTTATTATGTGTAGATTATAAAAAAAGGTTTTTTAAACAAATTCTAAGAAAACTTAAAGAGTCGTTAAGCAAAACGTGAGTCAGAAAGAGACAAACTATAGTATTCCTGTCTTAAATATCGGAACTTTGAAAGCGGATTATTTAATAATTAATATGGCATACGATATAAAAAATGAGCACAGTGGAAAGAGCTTTTAAAAATCTACTCAATCCAATAATTTAAATCGATATTCTAAGAAAATCAATTTCCAAGGAAACGTCCTTAACGTACGAAATATACACTGCTGAAAATAATAAAATTATGCTTTGAGTATCTATTTTTATGCGATTGCATAAAAATTATAAATTTTACTATAATCTAATTGTACAATTGCATCAAATTTAAAATAAAAATTTCAGTAATCTTGAAATTTTTATTTTAAATTTGATGCAATTGTACAATTAGATTATAGTGAAATTTATAATTTTTATGCAATCGCACAAAAAATAACAGTAAAATTATTCATTTTCATGCTTATTTGCATATAAATTAAAGGACAATTTGGCTAGCTTTCAGTTTTGCATCAAATTTCATGTTTTTCTTAACAGTATAAAAGTGTTTTATATTGAACAATATTTACAATCGAAAAAAATCAAGATATTTGTTCCATCTAATTTATGTCAAAGTATATCATGTAATATATTTGAAACTTAAAATGTGTAAATATAAATTTTATAATAATACTTTATGTATTTCCAATCTAAAATTTACAACTTGGATATATGATTTGTTATTTACGTTGTGTGTTTAAGAAAAAAATATAAAATTACCAAGTCTCAAAAATGAATTTATTTAGTCAATGATGATGGCAGAAAAATAAAACTTATCTATTTACACAGTATCATATTATTTAGGAGTTAGATTAAAAAAATTAAAAAGAATCAATAATTAGAAAATTAAATTAATAGAGTCATAAAAATTTTTAATTTTTGTACACTGAGTAAATTAAAGATTTTAGTTATTTTTTAAATTTTCTTAATAGTGTGATTTCAGTAGAATATATTTTCATTTTATTGATTACTGTCATTAGAATCTTAACAGTAAGAGTAAGTGAAGCTTGTAAACCATATTTAATATTTGCTCAGTTTATAAATTTAAATGTTTTTTATGTATGAAAAAATATAGGAATTTTCTAATTTAAAATATTTAGGTTCTCTTTTACTGTATCAGATACATATTTTAGTTATTGTGTTAAATTTTTTTAACAGTATGATATTAGTTGGATATACAAATGTTTTCATCGGTATATTATTTTTATTATACTGCAACAATTAACATATAGTAAATTTATATAAAAAAACTGACCAGGAGAGACTATGAGCTTCGGGTCACAGATCTTGACGAAACTTTGGGATATATTTTTAGATACCAAAATATGAGTAAAGCCAGAGCGGTACGGTTTTACGCTTCGAATAACTGAAATTATAGACGTTTCCAGTCTTATTTGAAGAACAATGTAAAAAAAGCTCCTAATTGAAGTGTGAATAATCCAGTCTAGAAATGTCTTTAATAAATCAACAGGGACTAAAATAAAAGTACAGACAGCAAGCTTTAATTTGTTGTTTTCAGAATTGAAAAATAATAATTAGAACTAGAGATATGTTTGTTCAAAGTTAAGAAGCAAGAAAGTACCAAATATCACAAAATCACTGTCCTCTAGAATTCAGGCTTTTAGAACTCAGGCATTAAGAAGCAAGAAAGTACCCAAAATCACTGTCCTTTAGAATTCAGGTGATTTTTGGTACTTTCTTGCTTCTTAACTTTGAACGAACATATCTCTAGTTCTAATTATTATTTTTTAATTCTGAAAACGGCAAATTAAAGCTTGCTTTTTGTACTCTTATTTTAGTCCCTGTTGATTTATTAAAGACATTTCTAGACTGGATTATTCACACTTCAATTAGAAGCTTTTTTTTTACATTTTTCTTCGAATAAGACTGGAAACGTCTATAATTTCAGTTTTTCGAAGTGTTAGACCGTACCGCTCTGGCTCTACTTATATTTTGGTACCTAATAACATATCTCAAAGTTTCATCAAGATCTGTGACCCGGAGCTCATAGCCTCTCCTGGTGAGTTATAAAAATTGTAACTATGAAAAATTTTTCCTCCTCACAATTTTTAGTATTTTGATAGCAAAATTTATTAGATTAGTTATAATCATACGATTACTTAAACAAATACTTAAAAAAAAACTTGTGGCCGTGGTGGCTCAGGGGCTAGAGCATCCGACTCTCACGCAGAGGGCCGGGGTTCGAGTCCCGGTGAGGTCGGGATTTTTTCTCCATTTTTTAATTTAAATATTGAAAGTGGAGGATGTCCCGAGCTCACTGACACCGCGGTGGACCATCCCTGAGAGACTTTTTTCGGTTTTAACAAAAACCGACGAAAGTCAATCGAGGGCCGGTAAGGCAGAACGCGACTGTTCAACTATTATGGTTGAGCCGGACCGTTCTGCCGGGTAGGTGTTGAGCTCCCGATGCGCTAAAAAGGATGGGTTGAGCGATGCTCCCCGCCTAAGTAGGCCAGCACGATCGAGCACCATCTATCAAGTTAGGGAAAATTGAGGTATGGTTTCGAACGCGAAAACACCGGAACACAAAGGTGGTCGAGGTATCACTTACTAGGCCAAATAGGCCGTAGGTAGTTAAACTCCAAAGATAGCTACTTAAAAAAACTTAAAAAATGTGATATGGTTGATAGCATCAAGGGACTAAATTTAATTTACCTTGGTAAGACCTCTCATAAGAGCAATGTATAAGGATCCACTACCTGCAGTTCCTATTGAGACCATCTCATTTTTTAATTTACATTGTATCTCACGGCGCTACTTGAGGTCTTACCAAGGCAAATATCATTTTAAAATCATTTATTTCATAACATACAGTGGGGTCCAATAAAAAAGAGCCACCCTTGAGAAAAAAAGGACTAATTAAAAAATTTTGTATCTCAACAAATAAGGGTCGTACAGAACTCTACGACCCATCATCTTAAACGTATTTGTAAGGACTTTTTAATGGTGTATTGGCAATTTAATTTTGAGTACTTGTCTGGAAAATATTACGACTTAAAAATAGAAGAAAAAAAATTTTTATTCGCCTGTGTTTAAATTTGAATCATTTTCCGGAGAATGATGGTAAAAAATTTTACACAGCTAGTTTTAAACGTATTTTGCTTAACTTGAAATTTATATTTCAGTTTTTTTGTAGGTTTAAAATTGACCGAGATTTAACGATTTTACTTCAAAAAAGGTTAAGACGTAATATTTCTCAGACAAGAACTCAAAATAAAATTGCCAATACACCATTAAAAAGTCCTTACAAACACGTTTAAAATGATTGGTCGTAGAGTTCTGTACGACCCTTATTTGTTGAGATACAAAATTTTTTAAATAGTACTTTTTTTCTCTAGGGTGGCTCTTTTTTATTGGACCCCATTGTATGTGATTTTGATTTTCAATGTATATCTTTAAAATTTATTATATTTATTAAATTTACTTGAAACTTTTATTCTAAACAACTTGCTCGAATACCTGTACTTACTCAATTGCTAATGTCAGAGTCACATATTCAAAGGTATTGCAGGAATCGAGAATCTCGACTCTCGGCGTCTGAGACGTCCAGAGCCGAGTAAAAGTAGCTCGGCCGTGCGCTTGTGCTGTTACGATGACCTATGAGTTCCATAGATACGAATTTTGAGTAAGATCAAGTTCAGTTTTGTTTTGCATGTATTCTAGAATTCTTAGAGTTTATTTTATACGAATTGAAATAATGCAAGATGTAGAATTATAAAATGTTTCTTTCATGAAATCAATAGACTCTAAATACGGAGATTTCCAAAGATGAAATTTCTTTCCGTGTATGAATAATTTTGCTTTTTCTCTTTAATTCAGATGGAAAATAGTACATTGTGTACCAAGGGCGCAAAATAGGGGATTCCGGCCAGAGTGCGAATGAGCGCCAGAGCGAAGCAAGGGCGCTAAATTCGCACGAGGGCCGCGAATCCCCTTGCGCCCTTGGTACACATATTGTTTTTTGATCCAAAGGGTGAAAAATTCGATTTCTATGCTTGTCAAGCTGGCGCAAAATAGAACATTCCCATCGCATGCGCCAATTTTGCGCCCTAAGGCAAAAATGAAATTTGATTTTTGAAAATCGAATTTTGCGCCCTAAGGGTCAAAAAAGTTCTTTAAGCCCGCCAACATTAATTACTGTAAAAATCAGCGGGCAAAACGTACTTTTTTCTTGCGAATTCACAGAGCAAAAAGTTCTTTACGCCCGCTTACATTAATTGCTCTAAAAATAAGCGGAAGAATAATACCTTTCTCCAGCAAATTCAATTTCTCTTAAATTAACCGGGCAAAGCGCACTTTTTTCTTGCAAATTCAAAGGGCGAAAAGTTCTTTACACCCGCCAATATTAATTGCTCTGAAAATAAGCGGAAGAAAAATACTTCTTTTCCGCAAATTAGATTCCTCTCAAATCAAGCGAGAAAAGCATACTCTTTGCTTGCGAATTCAGAGGGCGAAAAGTTTTTTACGCTTGCCAACATTATTTACTCTAAAAATAAGTGGGAAAAAAGTACCTTTCTCCCGCAAATTCAATTCCTCTTAAATAAAACAGGGGAAGTGTACTTTTTTCTTGCGAATACAGAGGGCGAAAAGTTCTTTGCACCCGCTGATATTGATTTTTCTAAAAATAAGCGGGAGAAAAGTATTTTTCTCCTGCAAATTCGATTTCTTTTAAATTAAGAGGGAAAAGCGTACTTTCTTCTTGCGAATTCAGAGAGCGAAAAGTTCTTTACGCCCGCCAACATAAATTGCTTTAAAAATAAGTAGAAAAAAAGTACTTTTCTCCCGCAAATTAAATTTCTCTTAAATTTAGCGGGTGAAGCATACTTTTTTCTTGCGAATTCAGAGGGTGAAAAGTTCTTTACGCCCGCTAATATTGATTTCTCTGAAAATGAGCAGGGAAGAAGTACGTTTCTCCCGCAAATTCGATTTCTCTTAAATTAAGCGAGAAGAATTTTTCGTCCTCTGAATTTGCAAAAAAAAGTACGCTTTTCCTCCTTAATTTGAGAGAAATATAATTTGCGGGAGAAAAGTACTTTTTTCCGCTTATTTTTAGAGCAACTAATGTTGGCAGGCGTAACAAACTTTCCGCCATCTAAATTCGCAAGAAAAAAGTACGCTTTCTCCGCTTAATTTAATAGAAATGGATTTTGCGGGAGAAAAGTGTTTTGCTCCCGCTTATTTTTAGAGAAATTGATATTAGCGGGCATAAAGAACTTTTGCCCACTGAATTCGCAAGAAAAAAGTACAATTCACCCGCTTCATTTAAGAGAAATTTAATTTGCGGGAGAAAACTACTTTTCTCCTGCTTAATTTTAGAGCAATTAATGTTTGCGGGCGTAAAGAACTTTTCGCCCTCAGAATTTGCAAGAGAAAAGTACGCTTCTTCCGCTTAATTTAAGAGAATTTGAATTTGCAAGAAAAAAGTACTTTTTTCCGCTTATTTTTAGAGCAATTAATGTTGGCGGGCGTAAAGAACTTTTTGCGCTCTGAATTTGCAAGAGAAAAGAAAGCTGCTCACGCCTTATTTAAGAGAAATCTAATTTGCGGGAGAAAAGTACTTTTCTCCCGCTTATTTTTAGAGCAATTAATTTTGGCGGGCTCAAAG
This sequence comes from Anastatus disparis, assembly GCA_017163975.1. Lineage (NCBI taxonomy): Eukaryota > Metazoa > Arthropoda > Insecta > Hymenoptera > Eupelmidae > Anastatus > Anastatus disparis. The sequence goes on from JAFFSR010000116.1 coordinate 3,504,283, forward strand.
AACTTTTCGCCCTCTGAATTTGGAAAAAAAGTACTCTTCTACCGCTTAATTTAAGAGGAATAGAATTTGCGGGAGAATAGTATATTACGCACCAAGGGAGGGAAGGGGGACATTCTAACCCGCGCGTATGTTATCGCCCGAGCCGAAGGCGAGGGCGATAAACGCGCGGGTTAAGATGTCCCCCTTCACTCCCGTGGCGCGTATACAATTTTTTACCATAGCCAAGCCGAAAGTTGTCAACTAAAATTACGTATAACGTAAACGTTATACTATATTGTTCTACTTGATACACTACACGATATCACACTACACGGTAACACTCGTAATGATAATTCATTAATAAATAAAGATGTTATGAATTATTCTAATTTTCATCACACACATTTTGAAAGATTCTATGCTTTGTTTTACTATATAAACTACACGATAACACACTACACGGTAACACTCGTAATGATAGTTCATTAATAAAAAAAAATTTATTATTTAATCTGATAGAGTTATTCTTCGATACACTCTGTTTCAATGCACACATTTTTCATCACACACATTTTTAACTAAATAATAATATAATACAATACATACATATACATTATAATGTATACATTTTGTTTTTTTTGTTTCAAATTTAAGAAATTTTGAAAAAGAAACAGATTTTGATATCTGCCTTTGTTTTGTTCTTACTATGACTTTTGATGAAGAGCAAAAAGGCAAGGTATATTAGACATTATATGGGGAAAAGAAAGAGACGGAGAGATATAACGTATGCTATACTCTGTCGTTAGCGCCTGCGCAAAACGTTCTTTTTGCTTCCTGCCCCGGCAAGAATGTGAGACTTTCGGTTGAAGTAGTGGGGATGAAAGTAGAAACTTTCGGGTTGGATATGGTAAAAAAATACTTTTCTCTCGCTTATTTTTAGAATAATTAATGTTGGCGGGCGTAAGGAACTTTTGTCTCTCTGAATTAGTGCACGGATAGATGTCTTAGCGAACTGCCAACCAAGAGGGGAGGTATACAGTCCGCTCATACTCAGCAGCGAACAGTAATTCATATGTTGGTGTTTTGAATGCCAAAAGTTACTTATGAGTTGCACGCGCACGGCTGGCTGATATCGGTTGGCTTTTAAAACGCCAACATTTGTTTTTCTGTCTCCCGTAAACTTGTAGTATACTGCGCCCTCACGCTTTGGCATACAGCATACGAAAAGTTCTTTCAGTGTGGGAAAAAGCAAAATCATTCATAAGTATAAATCTCATTGGAATTCCAATTGGACTTCTGAAACGGGGTATACCGTTCGAAAATAACTAAAAAAGATATTTCATCTTATTAATAGGAATAAATATCGGAATTTTTTGTACTTGTAAATATCAATTCATTTTAAACGAATAAGAAGCGGAAGCGTTTTAATTTATCAAAATTCTAAGAGTAAGCGGTAAAAAAATCATGTCACTACCGTAGATTTCGACTTACGCTTGAAAGGTACAACGTACGTGAGCTTCATTTTTGGAATGGTTTCATTTATTTGAAATTCATTGATTAAATTAATTATATTAAGTCAGTTAATTAAAGTTACTATATTAAGTATTTACTATAAAAACACATGAGAATAACGAAACAGTGAAGAATTATCAAAAAACGTATGTACATATATATGATATGCAAACATACGTTTGCTTAGGGTTTTTCTACAATGCATATAACTTGAAATTTTCGTAAACTGAGCAGCTGGTATGTATTTGCAGAAAAACTACTCAACTAAAAAAATTCTGCGTTATTTGCTCGTCTTAAATCAGAAAATTCTGAATTTTCAATAATTTTTATTGATTTTGAAAAACACTTGGTCATTAAAAGGTTTTCAAAACTTCATATCATAATTAACATAGAATTTTAATTTATTTTATCTGATTACATTGCAAATCTTTGATAAAAAAAATATGTGATTACTTTTTATAATTATTTACAATGTCGCACAAAAATTATAGAAATTTATTTGTTAATTTTGAAGAAACGTATACATCTTATTGATTTAACATTGAATTTAAAATATCTGTGAAAAACTATGAATAATCGTTAATGACTGTAAATAAGTTTGAAAAATTAGAAATTAACGTGAATAATTATAATTTCTCCTCGATAAGAAACTGCAGATTTACAGTAATGTGAATTATGATTGTTTCCCAAATGTAAAAAAATTCTTCAGTTGAATCTTAAACTTATAACCCAAAAACATAAGTGGCCCTCTCTCACTGTAAATAACTGTGAAAAAATGTAGGAATCGAGATATAAATAGCAGTTATTCACACTTATTTACTGTTATTTATGTATCAATTCCTACATTTTTTTACAGTTATTTGCAGTAAGAGAGTGCCACTTATGTTTTTGGGTTATTAGTTTAAGTTTCAACAAAAGAATTTTTTTATATTCGGGAAACAATCACAATTTACATTACTGTAAATCTGCAGTTTCTTATCGAGGAGGAATGATATTTACGAGTCCAGAAGATTTTCCGTGGCTTTAAGATTTTACGTTACCGTGATCTTTTGTGGATCTGTGAAAATACGGAAAAGATGCGCTACATGTGTCTATTAGCTTTTACGTATCTTTAAGAATGCAGAAAATACGTGTTGTACGAGTTTCTAAACTTTTGTTTGTCTCCAAGCTTTTACGTGAATAGTTATTGGGGCATCATGAACCGTCAAAACAGACCCCCACTCTACCACCCCAAAGGTAACTGACCACAAGGTCAATGACCTCTGAGAAGATGGTGTGAGAGTGTTATTATGACGGTACATGATGCCCCTCAGACATAGATGAAAAAAATTTATTTTTGAATTCTATTCGAACATTAATAATTCAAGGTCGATGACCTTAGATTAAGGGGATGTAAAATGGACACTACACCTGTACTCAAAAATATTCAACATCTTAACATTTTATTGCATAGTTTTCAATAAACAAATGCATTAGCTTGTAGTATGTACCATGAAGATTATTTGGTTAAATTTTTAAATAAATTCATTCATAAGTTATTGAGCATATACGGTTCCAAAATTATTTATTAACATTTTTCAATTTTGTACAGGAATCCAAATATCTTAAAAACTAATGAATGAATTTATTGGAAAATTTATCTGAATAATCATCATGGTACATACTACAAGCTAATTCATTTCTTTTCTAAAAATTCAGTAATAAAATGGAAAGGAAGCTAATATCTGTAAGTACAGGTGTAGTGTCTGTTTTACTTTAAAAAATACTTTTAAAGCACTTAAAATTAAAATCACTTGGAAATAAAATTATTATCATATTTGTTTAAGTACTAAAAAATTCATTTATACATACACAAAATAAAAAATACAATGAAACAGAAAACATACGTACATGATTAATACAAATTTTTTTCATTAAGAAAGTTTTTAAATAAGTCTTTTAAGTTAATTTATAGTATATAATATTTAATTTCAGTTTATAAAATTTAAAGTTTAAAAAACACGTAAAAAACACTTAGAATTAAAACCACTGAGAATTAAAATTATAATCATATTTGTTTAAATACCAATATGAAATAAATATATTATTAATTTAAATAAATATATTATTAAAATAATATATTTTTATCCTGGCGATGGATTGGTTCAGCGGAGCAATCTGGGCATAGCCATAGACCGCAATCCGCACACCGTTATCACATTTTAATGCTCTGGATATAGAACGGTTTTGAACACCTCCAGCAGATATCATGATTTCTGTGGAGGCGATCAATATTATCAACGGCTATAGTGCCTGTCTTCGCCTTCGAATTCGGCGTATGCGTCGTTGTGTACGATTTAAATCTCTATCGCGCACTAACTGTAACTCCCTCAACGGCTTACATCAATATAGTTTTTTTAAGTCAAATAAACAGTGTTGTCTGGCTTCATTGGACCGCACAGAATAATACACATTTATACTTTGTTCTTCGACGTCGTCTTTTTCTTCTATTTGCTGATTCGTAGGTTGGTAATCTAGATCATTCCTTATTGTATAAGTGTCCGTCCAATACCTAGAATTGGCATCACCGTCGTCGATGTTATTATTGCTCGATTTCTTTTTGATTTTCTTATTGTTGTTCTTGTTGTTGCTGTTCCATGTCTTGTTGTTGTTGTTGTTGTTCTTGATGCTCTTGCTGCAATTCTTTCTGAGGTTGATAGTAATCGTCAACCATCATCGCCTTATCGTCTACGAATTCTTGATTAATCACCGTCTCTACGGCGGCTGGCTCGTTCGGAAGCAAATAGTTGTTGATCAGTATTAAAAATTGGACACCTAGGTTAATATAGTTGACCAAGGGTGCGATGTCTACCCCCTGGCCAACTTCTTGATGTCCTGCAAAATAGTCGTTGCTACCGACTATTACAGGCGAATTGACATTAACTTGATCAAGCCTTCCTATTATTTTTAAATTCGCATTAATAACTTTTGAGAAGCCTGCAGTAGACTGATTGTGAGACTAGTCCCGTAGCTATCAAAACTTAATTTCCACTACCACAAAATTTTTAAAAACAGCATAGTTTTTTAAATTTTTACACTAAAACTGATATAAAGATACTTTTTGCGGAAAATAATTTTAAAATAGGTTTATTATTTCAGATTTCAAAATAAATAAAATCCAAATAATTCCAATTTAGATGGGAAAGCTATTCTTATTTTACCGCGAACTAGTAGACACAGTGTAGTAGGAAAATTGTATTTAACAGATAACACGTACGTTAAGGGTGCATATTATACTGAAAATTTAAAAAAGTCACATACCACTCTCGCGCTATGCGTGTCAACTTGATTCTTTTTCGGCAAGAAAAGATTAATTTTGAACAAATTTAAAACCTTAACATCGTCGGGAAAGATTTATTTTATATTCACAAGACGTATGTAAGGGTGCTGATTTTGTAAAGCTTAAAATTTTAGTGTGAGAAATATCTCTAATTGTCTCTCTCTCTCTTTTTGGAGGCTTTTCAGAATTCTTTTGCCTTCTTGGCAGCTGAATACTTCAACAAAGAGCTGTCTTCATTGGTGTCGTTTTCTCCTGCAGCTTCTTTCTCTTTTAAACGATCTCTGTATGATAGGCTCTTCCTGAATGAATGTGAGTTGTGGCAGTGTGAGCTGAGTGCCGATTGAATGACTCAGTAGTCTTTATGGCATAAGCAAGTCAATGGAAATTTACTAGATTTATTACAGCGTTGCATATATAAAAATATTTATGAATTGATTTGTTAAATTAAAATTATTGCTTTGTGTTTTTGCTGATAACTTTAGTATACTACTTTACTTGCTTGTAAATATTATTGCTATTATTAATATCATTAAGATTCTTGATATCACTTTTGTATTTTACTTTGTACTATCAATTAGTACTGCTTTTGATATTTAGCATATAATAGTATATATTTAGTTAATTTTGTAATGGTTATTGCTTAGTTAAAATCAAAATAAATCAAATATTTTATTTTTTAATTTATGTATATACATAAAGAATAATATTGTATTTCGTCGTTGTATTTGAATTTTAGTGCCAGACAGGGTTTATACCCCAAGGCCAAATAAAGTTAAATCAATCAATCAATCTCTCTTTTTTTTCTTTCTTTTCCCTATTTTATTATTATGAAATAAATAAAAATATATGGGTGTATATAAGCCTCTCTCTCTCTCTCTCTCTCAAGTAAGTAGATCAACACTACCTTCGTTTACTCCAGCTAGTTTAGTCTGTAGTTACTGCATATTTCGCCCATGGGCTTTTTGTTTCAGAGCTTCTGCACGCACAAATTGCAGACAATCTTCGTAGATATTAATCAACGTCTGCGAGAGTTCTTCTGCATTCACATTTGTTGATTTTCATTGTGCCGGTGGTTTGAGGTTAGGTGGTTTGCTAATAGGAGGTTATGTACGGCTGTTCTCCTGTTCTTCTCTTGTGGCTGGCAGCGGAGAGGCGCGCCCTACCTTACCAACAGTGACTACCCGAGGCAACACTTCTTCATTATCTTTTGTTCGCACTAAAGCGTCGCAGTGACTGTTTATCATACGAGGTGAGTATTTAGTATGAGATATTTCTCTGCGCGTTCGTCTGTTATTATGGGGCTTTGTTCTCCCTGTAAGATAGTTGTCTTACGTACAGATGCAGCTCTTCTTTGCTCAAATTGCAAATCATTGTATCATTTTAAATTAATGTAAGAGCTCGTGGTTTCTTAATGAGAACATCATAGTTTGCTGTACCGAAGATAGAATTCGTGTTAGGGAACCCTCTGACATTAGTACGTGTTCAGAAGCCACTGATGACATTATTCCAACACCTTTTAGGCCATTAGATTCGACTCCGACTAATCACCGCTCTCAAAAGAGGGGCGTGGCCTCACCAGACCACCCACTTGAACCTTCGCCTAGACGACGCTGTCATTCAGACTCGAATTTCTCCCCCTTCTATGTGGATAGCATAGTTAGATAGCACTTAAGGTGTGGACTACGTGCAGGGTAACGCCTCTGCTTTGCCTCTATTTGCTACTACTGGCTCAATAGCTGCTCAAGTCCCACCTGTAGATTCTCCTCTTCTTACCGATAACATGCCGGAACCTCTCCGTCCTAGTGTCGACTTTCCAGAGTCGGCACCTGAATGGTACACAATGTTCTGTGATGATCTAAATAAAAAATATGATCAAGCGTTAGAAGTGTCAAATAAATTGCTTGAGTCAAATAATAAATTGGTTGAATCTAATAGAAGCATTTTATCTGAGATGAGTACACTTCGTACTGAACTTAGGGAGGTTAAAAGCTCTATTTCTAATGTTGAGAAGCAGCATAAGGCCTTATCTGATCGGCTTGATCAACAATTTGCTTTTTGTACTTCGTCAGATGTATCATTAATGCTTAATTCCTGTGAAATGCTTTTTTCCGGCATTCCATCCACGGTCGAACTTAGCAACGAGGATATCATTGTTTCTGTACTCAAGGGGATTAGGCTTGATTATGGTACCAGATTTATAATTGGTACTCGTGAGTGGTTATCTGCTCCTTCCATGGATGTTGATCAACCAGAGGAATCACAGTCCAACAAATTTCGTGCCTTTATTGGCAAATTTTTATCTGATGCTGTGCGTGACAGCGTTGTTGAGGTGACTCTCAAATTGCGTCAGCTTACCGCTCAACAGCTCTTTGGTTTCAGTGGAAATCACAAAATCTTTATTGGACCTATTTGGCTGAAACCGGTATATAAGCTTATTTCTAAAGCCATTCCACGAGCCGCAGAGCTAAATTACATTCATCCGATTGTTCGGAATTAAAAGTTTGTATGCGGCCTTCTAAAGATGAGCTCATATCTATTTCAAATGAGGCTCAGTTAGCAGAACTAAAACTCTCCAAAACTAAAAAATGAGGTTCACATGGCTCTCTTGTAATGGACTCTTCTTCATTCAACGATTTTTTAAATTCTACCTAGAGTAATGTGAATCCTATAGTTACCTCAGATCAAAATTCAAACCTTTTCAATATTAAATTCGATATAAACCTTTTTAAGAATCTTACTATTTCTCACGCTAACGTGAACCATATTAAAACTCATTTTTCTGAAATTCAATATCTCATGACCTCCAATACACCTGACATTTTTGCAGTTACCGAGACATTTTTGACCGATCTTCATGATAGTGCCATTATTTCTATTGACCACTATAATTTTTTCAGATTAGATGGAATAGGCCAAAGTGGTGGTGGTGTTGGCTTTTGCGCCTGTGATTTTTTCAAAATCAAGATTTTGTCGCAATCTGATCCGTTGTTTGATAACACTGCGGAGTATATTACATCTGAAGTCTCTCTCGGTACTGAAAAACTTATTTTTGTAGTTGTTTACTCATGCCCTAAGGTGATTTTTCCTGATGAGTTCTTCAGTAATCTTTCTACGTTTTTACCTCCTTTTAAAAACGTGATAATTACTGGGGACTTTAATTTAAATTTATTATCTAAGAATTATTTTTCTGATACGTTACGGTCACTTATTCCTTTTCATGCTCTCTATGTGGTTCCCTCTGGTCCTACTCATCATACACTTACATCTGATTACTCTAGGCATTCATGGATCGACCTATTTATCATCAATGATGAAAGTTCGTTGCTCTCATATAGCAAATCTTCAGCTCCTTTCATTGCAGGTCATGATCTTATAACGATCACGTATAGAGCATATAAACCACCTAATTCTTCAAGGAAATTTTACTCTCGTTATCTTAAAAATATCAATACGGTTAACTCAAATAGTTCTATTTCTGCTCACCTTTATTCCTTTATGTAAGAGAGCCATACTGACCCTAGGTCAATTGTTGATCAAATAAATCATGTTGTAAATAGTTTGTCTGCTATCCTTGTCTCGTCCTTCAATAAAATTGCACCACTTAAATGTCAGAGTCTGTCTATCAAAAAGAAGTCCTGGGTATCTTCTAAAATACAAGCAAAGATGCGAGAGCGTGATAGAGCCTATAGAAGTGCTGTTCGCTTTGGTTCCATCCTTTGCATTGCTCACTATAGAAAGCTCAGGAGTAAGGTTTAAGACTCCCTTGATTCGGCAAAGAATGAATTTATTTTTAAGCGGTTGTCTACCTCGGTGAATTCTACTAACCGTTGGTCAATTTTACATAAAATTAGTCTCTCTAGCAAAGTATTACCATCACCTCTGCAGTATTTTTCATCTCAGGCCTTACTAAATCACTACACTTCTGTTTCTTCATTATCATCTGCTCTGACTGATGATAAAATTCTTAGAGTGCTCCCTCTATCTTTGCGTGATGATTTGCCAATTTTCGATTTTTCCGAGGTCAGCTATTCCATGGTCGGTGCATTGCTACAAATGGCTTCCTCTAATGTGGTTGGACCCAACCACCTCTCAACTGATATGTTGAAGATCGCTGTTGATTCTATTTTGCCTTGTCTAGCCCATACTGTCAACTTATCTCTGTTATCTGGAGTATTTCCTGATACATGGGAAAGGGCCTTTCTTCTGCCTCTGGCAAAAACAAATTAAATGGATTCACTATCTCAAACTCGACCTATTGCCGAATCATGTGAGATCTCGAAGGTTCTCGAGAGGGTGGAGCACACTCAACTGTATTTATATCTTGATACAAATGCCTTACTTGACCCTCTTTAGACAGGTTTTTGAAAGGCAAATAGTACACAAACAGTACTTCTAAGACTTCTTGAATATGGTCGTCATGCGATTGATAAAAGGATGATAAAAGTTTAACTTTTATTCGATTTCTCGAAGGCATTTGATACGGTACCTTATTCGAGACTTCTTCATAAGCTTGGTGTTCTTAATTGTTCTGACTCTGTTATTAATTGGTTTGCATCATATTTGAGAGGCAGGCACTATTCTGTTCCTGATCTTGATAACATCGTTGGTGAATGGGTTTTCTGTACAGCTGAAGTACCATAAGGAAGTGTCTTGGGTCCTTTACTCTTCTCGATCTACATAAACGACCTTTCATTGGTACTTTTCAGAGCCTAGCACATTCTTTTTGCTAACGACCTACAACTCTACCACTCTTTTCTCCCGATTAATTTAGACCATGAGGTTGATTTCATAAACCACGAGGTGGCTGCTGTGGTAAATGAAAATCGATTATCCTTGAATCCCAGCGAAATGCAAGCTATATTTCTTGGTAGTGAGCAATATATTTCGAGAATTGAACTTTCAACCTGTCCTAAAATCTTTGTAAATAATGTTTCTATAGCATATACTGATGTTGTTAGGAACTTGGGAGTCTGGTGTCTCATAAGACACGTGTGTGTCTCATATATGTCTAAATATATATACTTAAGACACACATGTACACAAAAATCTGTATAAAAAATAGATATATAAATATATATAAGACACACACGTGTACACAAAAGACTGTATAAAAAATAGATATATAAATATATATAAGACACACACGTGTACACAAAAATCTGTATAAAATATATACATTCTTTTATATATATATATATATATATATATATATATATATATGAATCATATGCAAATAATGGACAAATAAATCATGCATTGGAATTGGTTATTTTAAATATAATATATATTTAATTCCGTTACATTAACAAGATATCAAATCAATACGTATAGAGAATTAGTGATACAAAAATGATAAAGGGTATGAGGGACCTAAAACATAAAAGGAAGTATAACTATTTTACCTCTTGCGATCGGGTGTTTTTGACATTCATTGTTGATACGCCCAAGTTGCGTATGTATCTGCTGCATATATATTTATATATGCAAATTATACGTATATATATATTTATCAAAATTAAATATTATATTAAAAGATATTTATTATTTAAAAATTATTATTTAAAAATTATTATTTATAAATTATCAATCATTACGCAATAGGAGATATCGACAATTTATAATAAAAATAAGAATAAGTATCAGGCTATCATAAAAAAAAGGTATACTATTCGTTATTTTGCAGTTTTTGACATTCATTGTTAATACGCCCAAGTTGCATATGTAACTATATACATATGCAAATAATATGTAAATATATATTTATCAAAATTAAATATATTAGATTGAAAGATATTTATATTTGAAAATTATTACTCATAATTTATTATTCATATTATATCAATCATTACGCAATAAATATCGATAATTTAAGAAAAAAAAGATCAGGCTATTATGAAAAAGAAAGAGGTATACCATTCGTTATTTTGACAGTAGATGTGTATGTAATAAAATAATGCACAATTTATACATTGAGGATATTACCTAATATCGATAATTATTAATAGTTTAAGTACGTATGCAAATTAGGTGTATATGCAAATTAAGTGCATGTATAGAGTACGTCAAGTACGAAGATTTGAGAAGTATAATAGCTATTACTACAATGATGGGTGTTCTTAAGAGATGTACTTAACTCATTCGTCGTAATAGGATCAGCCCAAGTTTGATAAGCGTGACACGAGAGATGAACGAGCTTGCATAACATATGCCCTGAAGAAAAAAGTCCCTCCTTCCCATAAGCGAAATAATGGCAACCAAAGTTTTAATTATGTACATGCTCACTTAATATTTTATATAAAATTTTTAATAAATTGTTAATAATTATTAGAAAATTATTAAGAATATTTGATATCGTACTCACAACTCAGCGGTTCCTACAAAGCTGATGTATTTCTTGCTTCTTTGGAGGTTTAAATATTAAATTATTTTTACAGCTTTCCACAAGTTAAATATTATATGTATATATATTGTAACAGTAAATATATTCAAATAAACAAAATTAAATATATTTATGGATTCTACGTATACTTTGTTTACGTTCACGTGCACTTACCGTTAAACAAACAACTTTCGATACATAGTCAATCAGCCAAGTTCAATACAGCTGATCTACTTTGACTATCTTTTTTTAATGACGAAAATCAGTTGAACAATATTTAATACTATAGCAGACCTTCGCTTAGAAGTTCTGCCACCTAGACGTCTGGTACGACGAAGCCCACGGCGTGTACCCGAGAACTCTACCAAATATCGTAGTTCAATAAAGAATGTATTTTATTCAATTTATAGATATAGGGACAAAACAAAATTTAATCAGTAAGAAATAAGGCTATACACTAATTAAGATTTAAATTTGATTCGATTTTACTCTTTTCATATAACTAATTATATTTATTATAACGATAGAGATGATACCGAAAATTATTTGTATAGGTGAATGATATAACTGGTAATGCTATCGTATTTTTTTTTATTGATTAAAACAACGTTTCAATTTTTTTCAATGAGATCCTCTTCAGGTGCAAATTTTTTAAATTAACTACTAAATTTCAAAAATTTGTACATGAAGAGGATCTTATTGGAAGAGATTCAAACGTCGTTTTAACCATAAAACAAAATACGATAGCATTACGAGTTATATCATTCACCTATACAACTAATTAAATTTGATATAATCAATGTAAACTATATTTATATAATTAACACGATGAAAACAAAATCAAATAAACTCATCAAATAAAAATAATAACTAACCTAATCTAAACTAAACTACAAAACATCGACGCGAACAATGGTCTCTTACGCCGCAAATTAACCAAAAATACATATAAAGAATATACGCAGCAGTCTGCAGACTTACATGTAACTCGAAAAAGCTGGCTCAGAGACTTCCTTACAATTCTCTTTTATTTAATCAGCGTGTCTCTTTCGTTCTCCTCAATAAATTGACTGTGAAGTCCTCAAAGAACTGTGAATGACGGCCTGTTAATTGTTTTTCAGCAAACAATAACTACACACTGTGCATGAAAAACGCCACTGCAATTTCACACATAATTCGTACGCATAAAACAGCAATCAATACAACCAAATATTATTGGGGAAAAAATAGCTGACGCTCAAGCACAAACGAAAAAAAAGTTGTCAGTTTCAAGCGTCTCTCGATGTGTTCGCTTTTCTCTCTTGATTCAATCTACCCGTCATGCCCTGCGTGCGCTCTCTTCACCAGTCCACCATTTAAAAAGATGAAACAGATACTGTCTGTCTCACTTCTATACTCGCAAATCAAGCATAGAAACATACGTTGTGCTATGCGACTTACAACGAGGACAGATATATGCTGGTACTAACACAGTATACGTGTAATTGGCTACCCTTGTTAAACGCCTTCCCCAAACACTAAAAGACTGGACTGACAGCTCTGTTACCCCATGTGGTCGCACCGAAATTTAAAGTTCCATACCGGTGTAAGGAAGATAATAGATTACAAAAAGAGGTATTTATTTACAGCAGTATTTACAAAATTTACATAAGGTTATTATATCATCAGAGGAAAAAAATTTTTAATATAAAAGTTTTTCAAGATATTATTACAAAATACATGAATTCAGAGTGTATATTCAGAGTAAAAATTAAGAAAAAATTAATAATTAAATTGATAGTTATTCAGAGGTGATACTGTAGAGTTGAAATTATGGTAACTGTGGGAAAGGAAACAAATTCCCATATTACAACTTTCTTTACGTACACGTGCACTTACCGTTTAACAAACAACTTTTGATATAAAGCTAATCAGCCAAGTTCAATACAGTTGATCTACTTCGACTATCTTCTTCTAATGAGGAAAATCAGTTTAACAATATTCAATACTCTAGCAGAATTTCGCTTAGAAGTTCTGTCACCCGGACATCTGGTACGACGAAACCCACGGCGTGTACCCGAAAACTCTACCAAATATCGTAGTTCAATAAAGAATGTATTTTATTCAATTTATAGATATAGGGACAAAACAAAATTTAATCAGTAAGAAATAAGGCCATATACTAATTAAGATTTAAATTTGATTTTATTCAATTCTATTCAAATAACTAATTTAATTTGATACAGTCAATTTAAACTATAAAATTAACACGATGAAAACGAAATCGAGTGAACTCATCAAATAAAAATAATAACTAACCTAATCTCCCCTAAGCTACGGAATATTGACGCGAACAACGGTCTCTTACGCCACAAATTAACCAAAAATACATATAAAGAATGTATGCAGCAGTCTGCAGACTTACATGTAAGTCGAAAAGGCCCGCTTAGAGACTTCCTTATAATTCCCTCTTCTTTAATCAGCGACCCAGAGTAATTTCTAAAGAGAGCCGGTCTGTGGCACAGTCGGTAGGAGCGTTGGATTCGTATTCTTGGGGAACCAAGATCGAATCCCGCTCTCGGCTGTTTTTCAAACGAGCACCTCTGTTTCACGTGCTTTGTACACAGAACACACTTACGAGCTCCGTCGCTAAGGGATGAAAAAGTGCAGTTGTAAAAATCAACTGATCTTGCGTCCCAGTGGACCGGGGTTTGATTCCCTAGGAAAAATTAGAAAAAATAATTTTCGAAGTTTTTCCGAGGGAATAAACCCGAAAAACACAAAAATATACAAAAAAAAAGTCCCAATGGGCAAATACCTGGTCATGGCCAAAGACAAGAAAACCGAATATGGTTAATAGTCAAAAGGCCAATTAAAATTATATAAAAAAAAAAAAAATAATTTCTAAAGCGGCACCGAGGTCACGCGGTGCAACTTTTTGTCTCTCTTGCCCTTTTCAATAAATCAACTATGAAGTCCCAGGCAAGGCACTGTAAATGGCGACCTGTTAATTCTTTTTCAACAAACAATAACTACGCACTGTGCACGAAAAACGCTACTACAATTTTACACACGATTTGTACGAATAAAACAGCAATCAATACAATCAAAAATTGTTGGAAAAAAAATAGCTGAAGCTCAAGCACAAACGAAAAAGAAGATGGCAGTTTAAACCGTTTCTCGACGCGTTTCTTTCTTTCTTTTTCTTTAATTGGCCTTTCGATTTTTCATCATAGGCCATCATCAATTTTTGCCCCGAGGGGACTTTTTATTATTAATTTTTTGTGTTGTTCCGAGGAACTCTCTATTTTGTGTTTTGTGTTCTTCGGGTTCTCTTCCCCACGGAAAACTACGAAAATTGTTTTTCCCAATTTTCTCAGGGAGTCAAAACCCCGGTCCACTAGGACACAAGCCAGCTGCCTTAAGCAACTGAGTTACTTTTCATCCTTTAACGACGGAGCTCGTAAGTGTGTTCATAGAAACAAAGCACATGCAACAGAGGTGTTTGCTTGAAAAACAGCCGCGAGCGGGATTCGATCCTCGGTCCCCCCGAGAATACGAATCCAATGCTCTTACCGACTGTGCCACAGACCGGCTCTTTCTCGACGTGTTCGCATTCCTCTCTCGATTTAATCTGCTTGTCATGCCCTGCGTGCGCTCTCTTCAACAGTCCGCCATCCAAAACGCCAAAACAGACACTCTCTGTCTCACTTATATACTGACAATTCAAGCATAGAAACATACGTTCTGATGTGCGACTTACAACGAGGACATATATGCATATACTAACACACATTATACGTATAATTCGTCATCTTATATATATATACATATACATTGTAACAATGTATATGTATATATATATACATATACATTGTTACAATGTATATGATATATATATATATATATATATATATATATATATATATATATATATATATATTTAAAACTATATATACACACGTGCATGCCAACCTTTACCCTCAAATTCATGAATAAATTGTGGTAAAAATAGACAGCGATTTACGGTTCTGATACCATCCTGGGAGAATGAATAAAAAAGACTTACATAATATCTTAATAGCTGTTTTAAATGTGGCTCTCCTTCGTGAACCACAAACAAAATAATTTTGTAACTACGCATTGCGCAAAAATTCGAAAACTTGCTCTATGAATGAATTGTTAAAAAAGATTGAATTCATCATAGGACTTTGAGGGCTACGTACTTTAGCCTATATGTTGAAGCGAAATATTTTTACTGATAATCAGATACTTGATATAGTTGGTCGTTGTATTAAGAGCAGAGGAATGCAAGATGCACCTCAAGTCAGACATCTCATTTAACATCATCATGTCACTACCAGTAAGTTATACATATTTTCTATCATGAATCCAATAACAAATCTAGAAATGTATTTCAAAATTACGAAATCATAGCCAATAATCGTTCAATAATCTATATCTTTTTTATTTACCCCCGGAGAATTTTACGGGATAAGACTTTTATGTTGTAAAAAAATTAAAAATCTAAAAATATATTTTACAAAAAATCTTAATTTCCAATTTCGGACCAATACTCCATAACCTACTTATTTACGGTAAAAAAATTTTGCAAGTTTATACTTTTATGTTGTAAATACAACAGTAAATCCAAAAATATGTCTTACAAAAAAATATCGATTTCTGTTATTGTATCAACAATCTATAGATTTTTTATTTATGGTCAGAGAATTTCGCGGGATAAGACTTTTTTGTTTAAAATCTTTAACGGGATGTCGTAGTTGTTGGAATCGATTTTTGCTTTTTTTATCTTACTGATATCTTTTTAAAGAGTACCCCCCGTTAAGATAGGTAAAATGCCCTCCTTCATATATTTTAAAACTAATATTTTTTCTTGTTTTTATAGTAATTAAGATTAGGTTTTGTTATATTTATAGTTTCCTAACACATACCCTAACCTCAACATAACCTAAAAATCACTTTTTTTATAAAATTTTTTTTTTATCTGGAAGGATGAATGATATTAATCCCGCGAAAAACATATGACTAGGTCTTAGCACTCTCTTCAACTGTGATTTTTTGCGAGTCCTAGAAAGCAGTTTTTCTAACCTAAAAATAACATTTAAATCATAAAATCTCCGTAACTTTACTCAGGGAGGGGCTACAAGCAATGTTCTGGGCTTAAATCTTGTATTTTCAAAAAACAAATACAATTTATAATGACCAAAAATTCGATTCTGGCATGGCGCCATGGCGTAAAACTCGAAAAACCATTTTTTCATAGGTTTTCTGTCGGTTATTGGTCTCTAGCAACTCACAAATCATTTTTAAAGAAAAAAACATAGCTTTATTATATCCTACGTGAAAAAATACATTGAAAATATGCATAATAACTCTAGGAATACTTGGATACTGTTACAAAACAATTAAAAAAATAAAATAATTCTAAAATTATTACATAGCTACTTTGCGTCGTTGCTGTATTTTATGTTTTTATGACCTTGGTCATCTCTTTACAGTCTCAAAGCTACTATTCAATGTATCCATAGGCAAATCATGTCCACTACACCCGAAAAACAGAGACAAATACTAGACAGATAACGTTAACTCCTATATGTACATATATATATATATATATATATATATATATATATATATATATATATATATGTGGAATAACTTACTATCCCTCGTATATACATAAGGAATAGTGAGTTGTTCTTAGGAAACGCAAATTATTTTTCTTATACATAGATAAAAAACCAATGTTTATCTATTCCTGTAACTATTCTTTTTAGTGTTCTTTTTTAGCTTGTAAGAGACCTTACATGTTTTCTGTCCTCCATAAATCACGAACTCGGTAGATTTGAACAATGAAATGATTCTAATTAGGTTCCAAATTCAAAAATTAAAAGATCATCATCTCTTTAGAGTCATAAAGCTACTATTCGATGTATTTACAGCCAAATTACGCCTATTGCACGCTAAAATAAGATTTTTAAACATAACTGAAGTAACGGTCGTATCATCTGTCTTTTTGTATTACAGTAGACTCTGGATACAAGAGAATCAACGGGCCTTCAGGAGAGGAATTTTCTTGAAAATTCTTTCATACAAAAAGTCCCGAACACGCTTGAGTCAAGAGTGATACCCACACCTACTGTTTTGTTGTGTGAGTTGTATCCAACATGCGTGTATATTCTGTCTCTCTCACTTTCATAGTAGTGGGATAACGCAAATACTTAGACTCACGCCCATATTTAGAAGAAAGAGCTCGAAATCTCTTATATAGCAATCTCTTGTATCGAGAGATCACTGAATTATTAGAGAGACAAAGACGGAATAAGGTTTTAGTAACAATCGTGTTGGGTCTATAAATTCGAGTCTGAAAGTACACTTCTATGTAAGCATTTATATTCTTTGTTAGAACTGCCACAATTATGATTTGTCTTCAGGCCATTGTACGCAAAAAATAGAGTAGCAACCGATATAAGAAATACATTGCTTCTACATATATGAGAATCAAACGCGTTGTTTTTAGCAACGGCTCACTATTCTTTGTATATATATATATATATATATATATATATATATATATATATATATATATATATATATATATATATATATATATATATGAGAAGCAATAGCTCCTAGAGTTCCTAGCAATAGCTCACTATTCTTTGTATATATATATATATATATTGTTACTAAAACCTTATTCCGTCTTTGTCTCTCTAATGATTCAGTGATCTCTCGATACAAGAGATTGCGATATAAGAGATTTCGAGCTCTTTCTCCTAAATATGGGCGTGAGCCTAAGTATTTGCGTTATCCCACCACTATGAAAGTGAGAGAGACAGAATATACACGCATGTCGGATACAACTCACACAACAAAACAGTAGGTGTGGGTATCACTTTTGACTCGAGCGAGTTGGGGACTCTTTGTATGAGAGAATTTTCAAGAAAATTCCTCTCCTGAAGGCCCGTTGATTCTCTTGTATCCAGAGTCTACTGTAATACAAAAAGACAGATGATACGACCGCTACTTCAGTTATGTTTAAAAATCTTATTTTTGCGTGCAATAGGCGTAATTTAGCTGTAAATACATCGAATAGTAGCTTTATGACTCAGAAGAGATAATGATCTTCTAATTTTTGAATTTGGAACTTAATTGGAATCATTTATTTGTTCAAATCTATCGAGTTCGTGATTTATGGAGGACAGAAAACATGTTAGGTCTCTTACAAGCTAAAAAAGAACACTAAAAAGAATAGTTACAGGAATAGATAAACATTGGTTTTTTATCTATGTATAAGAAAAATAATTTGCGTTCCCTAAGAACAACTCGCTATTCCTTATGTATATACGAGGGATAGCAAGTTATTCCACACATATATATATATATATATATATATATATATATATATATATATATATATATATGTATATATAGGAGTTATAGTTATCTGTCTAGTATTTGTCTCTGTTTTTCGAGTGTAGTGGACATAATTTGCCTATGGATACATTGAATAGTAGCTTTGAGACTCTAAAGAGATGACCAAGGTCATAAAAACATAAAATACAGCAACGAACCAAAGTAGCTATGTAATAATTTTAGAATTATTTTATTTTTTTAATTGTTTTGTAACAGCATCCAAGTATTGCTAAAGTAATCATGCACATTTTCAATGTATTTTTTCACGTAGAATCCAATAAAGCTATGTTTTTTGCTCTAAAAATGATTTGTGAGTTGCTAGAGACCATTAACCGACAGAAAACCTATGAAAAAATGGTTTTTCGAGTTTTTCGCAATGGCGCTATGCCAGAATCGAATTTTTGGTCATTATAAATTGTATTCGTTTATTTAAAATACAAATTTTAAGTCCAAAAAATTGCTTGTAGCCCCTCCCTGAGCAAAGTTACGGAGATTTTATAATTTAAATGTTATTTTTAGGTTAGAAAAACTGCTTTCTAGGACTCGCAAAAAATCACAGTAAAAGAGAGTGCTAAGTCCTAGTCATATGATTTTCGCGGGATTAATATCATTCATCCTTCCAGATAAAAAAAAAATTTTCTAAAAAAAGTGATTTTTAGGTTATGTTGAGGTTAGGGTATGTGTTAGGAAACTATAAATATAACAAAACCTAATCTTAATTACTATAAAAACAAGAAAAAATATTAGTTTTGAAATATATGAGGGAGGACATTTTACCTATCTTAACGGGGGGTACTCTTTACTATTTGGACAAATATAATGACTTGTCCGCGGTAAAACTATATTAATACAATAATTTTTGTTAAATTAAAAATTCAATTTAGCTTCATATTTTTTTATGAACTTTGAATGAAAATTAGATATCAAGCTCGATGAACCTAACCTCAAAATAGTATATATCGAAAGTTTGTTTATAACTTTTTATGTATATTATTTTAGTAAATTTCTTGACTTGTCCGCGCTAAGGATTAATCTTACGAATTTTCTTACTGAAGTGAAAGAATTTGATTTGACGCACTGTTTACTCATGAACTTTGAATAAAAATACTATCAGGAGGAGCAGAACTACGATATCCTCTTAATGGATATGATATTAAAAAAATTTAAGACCTGCTAAACATGATGGAGGACAGTGGTAGGGATGAATAACTTATTAATCTTCTGTCAACAGAAGAACAACTGCCTAGTTCGAGGGATCCAGTGTTACTATCGCCCACCGAGAAATTATAAATTCCTTAAATGATCACGTGACTTATGATCATAACACTCCAAATATGATGTTGGAGGGGGTAATTGCTGATACTGCAGCGTCACTTAAGGGGAGTTACAGGTGAAATCTTGTTTTTCAATAAAAAAATTACGTTTTTTATTATTTAATTTTTGACTCATAGTACCTACATAATCCATGCGTGATGTTATTCAAAACCATCTAAAAAATCTATAAAAAATTTTTTTGCTTGAAATATTAAAAACTGTGGGACTAGAAGTATTTTAACTGTTGCTTAGTTTAGAGGTAAATGAGGCAGCAGTAAAAATACTAGTCCCACAGTTTTTAATGTTTCGTGCTAAAAATTTTTTTATAGATTCTCTAGATGGTTTTGAAGAACATCACACATGGATTATGTTGTAGTTGCTATAAGTCAAAAATTAAAAATGAAAAACGTCATTTTTTTTATTGAAAAACCAGATTTTACCTGCAGCCCCCCTCCCTTAATGAACCATTGCCCGGTTGCTCTTATGGGAATGACCAGGATATACAAACGTCGAATAAAATAGTTTTACTTGAAACTTCATTATCTGACATATCGACGCCAGGTACAGAAGATCTTAACTATTAAGATGTATATAACGTTATAATTGTATTAATTCTTTTAAAATATTGCATCGTATTGTAGATGAATGTCTTCAACGGGGAGATGGCACTTCTGCTCAGAAACACATTACCATTCATGAAGAGACTTCATGATATTACGAGCAGTTTAAGCATCAAGGGCGACAATCAAGAATGTTGATATTACCTCTACCAGTTAATGCGAATTCATATGCTTAGTTGGAGGCCGCTACAAACGATTTATATCGTCATGTATGCGAATATGCACAGCCATCTGGTTATATCGGCATGAATATAAGCTCTAAACGTTTCGTATACGGGTCTTTATGGATTTCTTTTAAGCTGCTTTGTGATTTTTCACCGGTATATTTACTCGAACTAATACCTAATATAGCGCAGAGAAATTATGCTTTCGAAATTAACGATTTTTTGAATGTTAAAGTCAGTACTATGACTAAATCAGAGGGCCGGCGTCGCGTGTCTTTCACTAGAGAATCTGTTTTTAAGAAATCCATTCTAAATACTAAAAATAGCGACAGTCTTTGTCTTTCACGCTCGCTAGTCGCTGTTCACATCTACGCCTTACGTGATCGAATGCATAGTGTAATTTTTCATTACAGATGGAATAAAATAAGACATCATACAGCACAATATCAGAAAGTGCAAGCATTGAAACTTATCAGAGCTGCGAGAGCTATGATACCCGAGACGGGCTGTGGTATGAAGGAGATTGAATTGTTTTAAGAATATTAAGTACTCTTTGATCGCGCAATCGTCGTTTATTCTTTTCAAAATTTCGCTTGTGGATATAGGCAGCTTTACGATGGTGCACGTTTCATACACGACGTTGGTAATGTCGTGAGACATACTCTAAATATCATATATTATGAGAATTCCAGACATTACCAGCCAATTTTAAATTTACTGTATACTTTACAATAAAAAATTTAGCCATCAGAAAAATCATAAATATGAGCGAAAATACTATAAATGTTTGTAAAAACTTCCTTGTGATATAAATCAGGAAAAAATAAAATTTTTCCAATGTAGCAGAGATTTTCACGGTGCTGTTTGTTTTAAAAATCATAAAAATTTTAAATCTCTTGATAATTCTTGGTTGGTATGTGAGAGTATAAAAATTTGTCGTGCATGTAGTAAAACAGTGCGAATTAACGATATAGAACTACATGATTGTAATGCGATATTTTGTCAATATGTAATAGTAAGAGGCCAATAGAACACCCTTGTTACATGAAGCCTATTGTCGATAAAAAGGATTCATGATGAATAAAAAAACAGTTTTTCATTTATTTCATGATTTCGAAACTCAGCAATCAGAGAGCATCTTAGGCTGTAAGGCTGAAAAAGAAAGGTTGCATGTACCAAATTTTTGTGTTGTCAAGCAAGTGTGTACTAACTGTTTGAACGATGAAAATATATCAAATTCTTGCGAATCATGTAGAATACGCGAGTGTTTGATAACGACCCCGTGAAACAGCTAGTCGATTTGGCCTTAGCACCAAGAAAAAATTTCTTACAAATTATTTGTATTGCCCACAATGCGTAGGGTTTTGATGCACAATTTATTCTGAAACATTTAACGAAGCGAAAAGATCTCAGGAATAAGTCAAATGTAATTTTAAACAGGTCAAAATAATCATAATGGAAATTTTATAGGTTAAATTAATAGATAGTTTGAATTACCTGCATAACAATTTAGCTGCACTACCAAAAGCTTACGGCCTTGCTGATATTGAGAAAGGTACGTTTTCTCATCTTTTCAACACACCGGGAAATTAGAATTACATGGGGTTATGTCAACAAAATGGACTTTCTCGCCCAATTCAATGAAGGTCGAAGAGAAACGCGAATTAATGCAGTGGTATAACAAAAAAAAGTTGAAAATTACAAATTCAATTTCAGAAATGGAATTATAAAATATTGTAGGCAAGATGTGACAATTTTACAATTAGCATGTCTGGCTTTTCGCAATATCTTTATCGGATGTGGCAATGCAGGCCCGTTTATAGAGTGTACTACCATCGCATCATCTTGCATGCGTGTATGAAGGAAAAAATTTTTACAAGAAGATACAATAGGTATTATATCTAAAGATGACTATAGATAAGTAAATAAGCGGTCTATGAAGGTGATGCGGTGCTTGTGCTGGATGGAAAATGCGCTGAATTGATAAATTTCGTATACCGTTCGTGCACGAGAAAAAAGACTTCCCTAAGGCCCTCTAGTAGACGGATATTAGGTACGTGAAAATATAAAGAGAATTGTTTTACGATTTCGAGGGTATTATTGGCATGGCTGTGAGTGGTGTTACACAATAAACCAAGACTCGAGGCTCGTAAACAGTGGGAATATGGACGAACGTTTCGAGAGAACCATGCGGAATTCGAAAAAAATACGAGCTCATGGTTATAAACTTATCAAAAAGTGGGAGAGCGATTTCGATCGTAAGTACTCGGAGAACGATAACATGAGGTCGTACATTGAAGATAAGACACGAAAATGGCGAGCACCATTAAATCCATGAGAAGTATTTTTGACGGACGAACGGGCAAATCAGTCTAAATTTACGATGCAAAAGAGGGTGAAAAAATAAAATACGTGGACGTGTGTTCGTTGTATCCTTATATTTGTAAATATGAACGATATTGCATTGGTCATCTAACTGTCTACGTCGGCAAGGATGAGTGTCACACTCTCGTGGGTCAAACGGATTACATAAGTCAGGTTGAATGTCTTATAAAATGTGTTATTAAATTTATATCATGCTGTACTCCCCGTTAAAATGCATAATAAGCTTTTATTCTCATTATGTCAAATATGCCTTGAATCGATGTACAGTACCGATTGTGACTATGAAAATTTTGATGCTCGAGTATTTACCGGTACGTGGGTGGCTGACGAGTTAAAAAAGCTGTTTAAATGGAGTATGTAATCAGAAAAAATATTTGAAATATGATCTTTTAAAATTACTTAGTATAATAAAGACACGGGCCAGAGTGGTCTGTTTCCAACTCATATTGATAAATTTTTCGCTGAGAAAACGTACGCGTTGGGTTACCCATCGGAATGTGCTGACAATGATGAAAACGCGATTGCTCGATACCTTGAAGAATTTGTGCAACAAAATGGTATCAAATTGGACAAAAATAAAATAAAATACAATGCTGGCCTGAAATATAACATTGATGTTCAATAAAGCTAATATATATATAATGATGGCCTGAGATCTGTAGCAAAACTCTGTCTGAATCCATTGTAGGGTAAATTTAATCAGCAAGAAAATATGCCAAAGACCGAAGTAGTGGATGATGCACAGAGATTCTTTGAATTACTCTGTGGCGCCAAGGCGGAGGTTGACTCAATTTTACTGATCAACGATACGATAATTCACGTAAGCTGGCACAGTAGAGAAGCGGTTGTCATCTATCGATGTTATGTAACGTTATAGTAGTCGCCTGTACTACAGCTCTGGCGCTTTGAAAACTTAACGAAGAATTACAGCCGCCTGGTGAACGCGTGTTGTATTAAAATATTGATTCTATTGTATATGTAAGTCGCGTCAGTGGGTACGATGCTGAGACAGGACCGTATTCGAATGACTTGACCAACAAATTGGCCTGTTATGGTCTTGGTACGAGTATTACATCATTCGTCTCTGAAGGACCAAAATTTTATTGGTACAAATATTTGACAGCAGATGTCATCGAGGGATGTGTTTGCAAAATCAAAGACATCAAGCTTAATTCGTCGGTGAGTCAAAAAATAAACTTTGATTCTATACAAAAACTTGTTACCGGTGAAATACCGCCACTTTTCGCTAATTACGGCGCTATGAGGCGTTTACAATTCCATGATGTTGTAACATGACCTGAATGTAAAATATGAGAGCCTGTATGTTTGAAAAGATGATTTGTAAATAACGAGCTTAGTTATTCATGCGGTTATAAATCTAATTAATACTAAATTATTGTTAATATATTATTATTTAAGTCAAAATATTATATATAAGTTATAGAACTAAAACAAAAACAATTTTGTAATTAATTTTTATAATTTATTGTAATTTTAAAAAAATGATGTAACAAAATAATAAATTTATTTTATTTTAATTATGTAATCGTCAATTTTTTTTAAAATTATAGATTCTAGAATAATCTTCATTCTTTTCACTCTCATTTTCAATCTCTCTCTATTACAAGCTGCTTACTCCCACTCTCGACATCGCACTGCACAACTCGCATAATCCCACACACGTATCACACGAATGTTCGTTCTGCCTTCCTTAAAATGTACCTTTTTTGTTTGATTATTCTTATTTTTACGAAAAAAGATAATCTCACAATACTTTCTGAAGACTCTCAACAAAAGTTTATAGAAATTTTAAAATTTGAGTCTTTAATAAATTTTTTCTTGAAATTTGATTTTTTTTTTGCTCTAATTTCTTGACTATAAGTAATTTATTTTCACGATACCAAAACTTGTTCAACACTAACCGAGCACTGCTGCTGCTTTTACTTCTATACTGAAAATGCGGGGTGACGGTGATGGTGGTAGTGGTGGAAAGTACAAGTAGTGATGGCGACAAACGTTTTCGTGCAAACAACAGGTTAATATTTGTTAGGCTATTTCAACCATATAGCTGAAGGATGGAATAATGCTGGTGTTAGCCAGCTGTATGGCTAAACAGCTCAATGATTTGCTAGCGCCAGCACGATACTGCTCGCAGACCCAATTTGTGTAGTACAACTGTATTCGTGAAGAATTTTTTGCATTACATTGATCGCACGAATGATGCAAAATTCAAGCGCACACTCTTGTACTATACTGAGTGGCAGCCAATTTATAAGGAGGGGGCAGAGGAAATCAAATTTCACGAGGTTTTATTAAAGAGCGAAGTTTATGCCGATGATCCATGAGCAGAACTCTTGATTCTCGACGATCTGATGAGAGAATCGTCCAGCAGAGCTGTAGTCGATCTCTTTAGCAAAGGCAGTCATCACAATATCTTGAGTGTCATCTTTATCTTGCAAAATCTCTCTTATCAAAGCCAGTGAGAAACTTCTTTAAATTCTAATCACATCGTGGTATTTGAAAATCCGCGCGATCAAGCGCAAATAAATTATCCAGCGCTAAGTTTGCTCCGAGGAGCCTCGTTTTTTGCAAGAGGCATATTTCGATGCCACAGCACAACCACGCGGCTATTTATTCGTAGATCTGAAACAGGGTATGCCTTGAGAACGTTAAATTTCGTACTTGTATATTTCCGTTTGACAAACGTCAGTACGCTTATGTGCCTTGTTGCATGCTCATAAAAGCTGGTGCTTGCTCGAATAATCTATCAGTCGTGCGATTGTAATAAAGCCGACAAGCACACCAATTCCAGGAAAGTACTGGACTTAATTACATTATTTGTGTGAAATTAAACTTTATAAACTTAAAGCCATATTATGTGAGGTGAATTCTAAATTTATAACGTAAATGTGCAAGTGTGCTTTGAACATTTTATGTGTAAATATTCCACTTAGCAAATATTATAAGAGACAGTTGCAGAAATTTGCACCTCCGTTGCGAAAACTTGCTAAACTGTGTATTTTGGAAGTAAAAAGGAAATTGGTGTCAAATCAGCAAGGTTAATCGTGAAACCTGTTTTATCAGCATGGAGTGCGCAAGAAAAATGATTTCAGTACCGCAATAGTGTTTGGAGCAACAGTTTTAGCAACAGCAGCATGACGTGACAACTACCAATCAGACGCCACCAGCACCCAGTATCCAGACACCTGGTTCAGCTACAACATGCCTTGACGAGGAAATGAGTAAAATTTTACATTTTACGGGTGATGAGCGCCCAAAATCCTTGCAATATCAGCAAATCTTGCAGCGTTACTTACATCTGAAAAAGGAGGAGGAGGATGAGAGTTGGGGTATAATACATCTACACGAGAGAACATTATTAGAAACGGAAACGACAATGGGTACAGACAATAATGACGAAACCGACGACGAACATCTTGTCGAGTCAGTACCGCAGAAATTTCGAAGCAATGCAAGGCATTCCGAAATTGAAAGAGATATAAAAGGAGACGACAAAGCTAGGCGATCTTAAGCATTATTGCTATAATCTTTCTGCACCATCAGCGTACGCTGGTGCTTATCAACTAAAACACGCGAAACCTAAAAATTTTTATTACAATACGATTACCAAATGGCTGGAGGGTTAGAATGCACATACCTTACACAAACTCGTGAGACATCATTTTCCTTGTCGAGATTACAACGTTTTCAGCCCCTTTAAGATGTGGAAAGCTGATTTGGCAGATTGCAGATCACTTGAAACCTACAGTGATGGGTACACCTATATTCTCATTGTTATTGATACACTTTCAAAGTAAGCCTGGGTAAAGCCTCTTTTTATCAAAACCAGTCAAAGCGTCGCTGTAGCATTAGACACAATTGTATGACGTTGTAGTGATAGACATTCTATTTACCTACAGACTGATAAAGGTAAGAAGTTTATCGGTCGAGAGATTCAAGAGGTGCTAAAAAAGAAACATATTACCTACTGAATCGTCAGAGACCCTGATATAAAAGCATCCATTGCTGAACGCTTCATTCGAACATTTAAAGGTCGAATCTGCCAATACTTTACTCATTTGCGCACAAGACATTATATAGATATTTTGCAAAAAATTGTGACGTCTTACAACGAGTCGTGGCACAGTGCCATTCAAATACCCTCTTTCAAGCTCAACTTATATGATGCTCACATGGTATGTCGAAATTAAAAGCTGCGTTACAGCGAAAAACAGCCGCTTCGAGTAGCTAAATACAGCATTGGTGATCTGGTTCCTGTCAATCGTGCCAAGACAGCCTACAGTAAAGCATACAAGGGTGGCTGGACTATTAAGCCTTTCAAAATTATAAGAGTCAACACAGGACGACAACCACCCGTCTACACTTCGGTAAATCTTAAAAGGAAAAAAGTAACGGTTATTTTTACGAAAAACATTTAAGCAAAGTGCACAAGGATTTAAATAGCGAAGCGTTTGAGGCTAATGAGGTTTTGAAGAGCAAAGATAGAGGATCGAAAAACATGGTTGTACCTGGTTGTACATGGTTTTACCAAGCACCAGCAGCAAGTTTGTCTTTCCACGCAATAAGGCAACACATTGTACTACACAACTATCATAAAATTTTTATCTTTATGGCGACTGGTGAGTAAAACTCACAAAAATTTAAACACCTCTCACATTTCAGCATATATTAATGTTTGTGTGGGAGGAAGTCATTTCTGCTAAAATAGGCAAACGTGAAGTGGGAAATATTTTGCGAGAAACAGAGGAGACACAGAGAGCCAAGGTGTTTGCCAGAGTCAAATCTGGTGTTTATCGCTACATTGAAAATCTTTAAAAAAAATAATCTCAAGAATGTGAAAAATAATTTATATTTTCACATCCAAGCTGTTAGCTATGTACATGTTGGATGTCAATGTGGTGAAGATTGTACAACTTATATGCACACGTTTACACAATCGGAAAATGTACTTAGAATTCTAGGTCTGGAAAATGTCTTTATTTCCTTTGCAAAATTTTCTTTTGCAAAGATAATAAAGAACATTACACTACAATTATTAACAAATCTTGTGGACGGATCGCAAACCGTACTTATGGTTTACAGCAACATTTGCTAGCCGTACGTAACAGGTGATATGCGCACGAGCTTTCTACGTATAGTCTTGCTTCATTTGCGCGACTACGTTTACGGAGGCGTTGAAATTTAAAACTTTCCACTACCCATGTACCTACCACTGCTGTCTTAAGCGTTTAATTCGATCGAAATAGATATAAGAGACAAACACGGATTCCCCATTGCATTAAATTACGGTACATTGACTGTAACACTCCACTTTGAGCGGATCCGATAAAATGTTTGAGTTTAAAGATTTTACTAATAACCAAATAGTTGGTGATAAGGGTAAGTGCCATAGAGCTGATCAGCCCTGTTTTGGCTATCATCAGTTAGGTGCAGGAGTAGGTAATTTTTTGAAGGGTCTTTTTGGAGCAGCTTTGCCGCAGATCGAGCAGGGTGAAAGAGTTGTCGGTAAAGGGGCTCTCTGAGCAGGTAAAAATATCCTAGATAATCAAGTCGGAATTATCACTCTTTGAATTACCCTTGACACAGACACTGATTCAAGGCTCTTACTGGGTATAGTACAAACCCATATCTTCTTTCAACAACCAATCACCAATTTAATTTACCATCCCTGGCAAGACTTAGTATATAGACTTGACTCACACAATGTTAAGTGTGAGTATGAGTATAACGTTTACTAGTGCTGAACAACCTAAAGAACCGAACGTTGGACCAATAAATAATCTTTTGCGTTCATTGTTTAATTAAGTCGATGTGCTATTCAATCAGAAACCTGTTCCACAATGCTTATACATACAAAGCTTACATTGAAACATTACTTAATTACGGCCCAACAGCTAAAAAGTCTCATTTAACGCGTGCCTTGTGGTACAAAGATATATCAGGAAAAATGGACGATACCTTTAGGTGGTAATGTAGGTCTCAACAAACGTAAGGCAATCATGATTAACAGGAAGATTGATTTACTCGGCCATTTACATTGTGGTGTTTTTATTTAAGACAAATTATTACTGGATGGAGTTAAAGTTAGTATAAGGCGTTTTCGTGATGGCTTCTGTCTCACGGATCCCGCTGGAGCTTTAACAGTAAATATTACTTGGGCTACACTTTTTGTGCATCGAGTAAGATTAAACCCTTCACTTCCCTGGTGAAAAAAATCAGGTGACAAGTCACCTGATTTATCAGGTGATTTATCATGCCAAAATATCATGTATTGATTTTGTTGGTTTTTACACGTTTTAAACCATGCTTAGTCAATTTAGAACAATTTTTGAAAAATTTTTGAAATTTTTGAACTTAGAAATTTTTTTGTGATTTAGTCAAAATTTTTTCTAAGACCAAATTATCTAAAAAATTTTCTAAGTTCAAAATTTTCCAAAATCTTCAAAAATTGTTCTAAATTGACTAAGCATGGTTTAAAATGAGTAAAGATCAACAAAATCGTTACATGATGTTTTGGCATGATAAATCACCTGATAAATCAGGTGATTTATCACCTGATTTTTTTTAATAGGGTTGTGCTAGCACAAGTTTGCACAACATTGAGAAAAACTATTGTCGCAGACTACTGCAAAATATCCACTGACACGTGTAGAAGTTAAGACTGTTACTTTAAATAATGGTGTGCATCGGGAAACAATCGTCATATAACAATGTCATATAAGGTCAACTGCCAAAAAGAATTATACTCGGTTTTGTTGAAAGTTAAGCTTACAACGAAGATAAATGTCTTAACGCGTTCAATTTCAAGAATTTTAATATAATTTTTTTGTGTCTGTATGTTGATGGAATGCAAGTGTCATTAAAACCCTTACAGACAGATTTCAAAAAAAGTGAAATGTACGTTGATGCCTATCATATACTTTTTTCCGGCACACGTATTCGCTTTATAAATTCAGGCAACTCCATTACCCGTGAAGACTATCCAAACGGTTACTACCTATTCGCTTTTGATTTGACACCTGATTTATCGGCGAGTGATGGAGTGATTGGAATTTGATAATAAATGGTTATGTGCGAATTGATTTAGATTCGACGACCCGCTAGAAGGCTTTGTAAATAGTATAATTTATGCTGAGTACGGCAATTTGCTCGAAATTGATTCGTTGAGATTATAGCAGTTAAATAGTGGTAGTGGGGGTACATTTCTCGTTATTTAAGTAAAGCAAAAGCCATCTTTATTATCTCAGTTGCTGGGAAACTTTTATTGCAAACAATATGGATGTGGTGATTGACGTGCAGTTTTTAAAGAACAAGAAAAATTGTTTGATTCCAAAGGAGGTGGCTGTACTCGCTATTTATAAAAACTTTATCTCTCATTGGATTGTGGCTCCTCCTTGTCATTTAAGACGCTTACCTAAAAATGTATCAAGATAGAATAATTGGACGACACTGAATCATTAAAGTCTCGAGTTGTATGGAGGTGATATATCGATAAAAAGATTATATGAAAATTCATATAGTTTGAATATATATTCAAAAAATACTATATTCTTCATTAAGAAATAATAAGTTTATTGAAAAAAAATTTACTCTTATTTATTTTTAG